>OY992536.1:268511765-268833828 GCA_963921195.1 Pegoplata infirma
AATCTTGTTTTCATACGAAAAACTTCTTAAAAAGCAAAAAATAACGCCGGGCTTAAATAGCAACATTTTAAACTTTATGTTAGCAATATTTTTTTTTGGAAATTAAGACAATCTATAAAACATATGCAAAAACAAATCGATGCCATTTCAACGCAAATTTCTTGATTCGGAAAGTTAATTGTTCGATGTAATTTTTAGACTATCGACAAAAAACATGCATTTGCATGGAAATCACATCCCTATTAATGACGAATCCATAACACAATTTTGCATAGAAAACTGTTTTGTTATTGATGTATCGATAACACAAAATTTTATTTCAGAAAATTCTACAGTTATCATAATACGACAACAGTAAATTTTATATAGAAAATTTTATAGTTACCGATATATCGGTAACACAAACTTTTGTATAAAAAATCATATCGATGACACAGAATTTTCTAATTTTTTATACCCTCCAACTACAGTATGGGGGTATACTCACTTTGTCATTCCGTGTGTAACGCATAAAAATATCGGTCTAGGACCAGGATCAGTGATCGATTCTAAGACATTCTAGCGATGTCCGTCCGTCCGTCCGTCTGTCCGTCTGTCCGTCTGTCCGTCCGTCCGTCCGTCTGTCCGTCTGTCCGTCCATCTGTCCGTCTGTAGTTAACACGATGCAGTCCAAAATAAAAGTGCTAGACTCCCGACATTTGGCACAAATATGTCTTATGTTAATAGGCAGGTTAAGTTCGTAAATGAGCAAAATCTGACCAGGGGGAAAAAAGTTCCCCCTTGAAGAACTAATCCAACCTCTGAAAATATACACTTTTTTTACATGTTTTTTTTGTATTTTTGTTAAATAAATGAAACATTTGTTATATTTATCGGGATGGGAAGGTGCTGTCAACATCCCCCACTGACCCCCATCACCCCCCCCCCCCCAAAAAAAAAAAACAAACGCCCCTGACAATTTTTTTTTTTTTTTTACATTTTGGAGGGTATAAAAGATTCGGTACAGCCGAATTTAACACTGTCACTTGTTTTTTTTTAACTTTCGATATATCGATAACACAAATATTTCTATTGTATATGTTTTTTTTTTTTTTTTTTTTTTTTTTTTTTTTTTTTTTTTTTTTTTAAAGAAACAACACTCAGGCAATGCTGCCTATCAATTACTAATGTAACCGTGATGTTTCTTACGGAAAGGGGATAGAAGAAAGATGAAAGATTTGAAAGATAGAAGGGCTTCAGTATGTCAGAAGACTATAACGCGGAATTCAATCAAAAATTCGAAATAAAAATAGCTTAAAATGGTGTTTATGGTGTGGGAGATATTTTCCTACTGTGGAGTGGGGTTCATATATTAGACCATGGCTCACATATTGGACTAGGACAATCGTGGATATACCCTTAACGATTATATCCTCCAGAAAGTAATGTTACCATAAGTTTCTGAGCAAATGCCACTAATTTAGGTCTTTTAGCACGTCAATTACCCAAAGCATAACGGGAAATTGGCAAAAAATTGGTTCTGGACAATAAAGTAAACGTGATAAAATGGCCTGGTCAGTCCCCAGATCTAGATCAAATCGATAGTTAATGGAAGGATATAGAGAAGGGAGTGTCTCGAATAGAAGCAAATTGTAATGAAGCTCTTTGGGTGGCTGTTCAGCAAATCTGGAACTCAATTTCGAATTAAAGATCCCAAAATCTCGTGAATTCGGTACAATAAAGTTGTACAGCGGTAATTGTCAACAATGAGCACTCGACAAAATTTTCTTTTTAATATTTAAAGATAGCACAACAATACTGAATTCATAATTCATTCGTTTTTCAAATTAGAGAATTTAATTTTAATATAAAAAGTATTGTGGTGCTATTTTTTTGACTGAGTCTTTTTGAAGTTATTTTAAAAACTCTGAAAATTTTTAATAAAATAAAAAAGCAAATTAGCCTTTTCTTTTGTAATATTGTTTCACACTCTTGTAAGTATCTTATGACACGTTGTCAGTAATATAAGTTTATATTGTTAAAAAAGAACCCAACGAAGAAAATTTTGTTTTATCCTGGTGCTATTTTTTTGACCGCAGCTGTATATCGATTACACAAAATTTGTTAATAGAAAATTGTATACATAGTTATCGAATATCGATAATGACTTGAGGGTGGGTTGTACAAGCCTAAAATAGGGAAATTCCTTAGGCAAGTCCATGGTGCTCCAACTTAGCCCATTGCACAGTGGACCAAATGCTTAATCTAGCGTGCAAGAGAGTATAATTCGACTTTGAGAGCACCTAGAAACATGAAATTTGTAATGCACAAGGAAAATGAGATGAGCTTCTATATAGTCCAAATGTGGGCGGTATTTGAAGGGGCGTGGCACTTATTAAAACATTGTCATAATAAAATATAGGTAGAAAGTAGAGCCAATAATAAGCAGAGACAGTAATTTTTTTAACGTAAAAAAGATTATTAAACAGTTTAGAAAAGAAATATTTTATTTTGAGTAAAAAAAAAATTTTTTACTCATTTCTGTAACAAAAAAAATTTTTGAGTGAAAATTTTTTTTTTGAGTTTAAATTTTTTTTTTGCTTGTAAAATTTTTACATTGGGTTAAAAAATGTTTGAGAATGTCAAAAATACTCAGCAAAATATTTTTGTGGCTCATCAATGTCATTTAAAGCGTTTAAGTGTTTTTTTTTTTTTAACGTAAATTTAAGGTACACCAATCTGAAATTCACTGTTTTTGCTTACAACTTCTGAACCACTAGACCGATTTGGCTGATATTCAATACCAACCTGACTAGGAAAATTGAAAATATATATGCCAAGCGTCAGCAGCAACAGAGTTGCCGTTTGAAAGTTATCGTGTTTTAAACAGACAGACAGACGGACGGACATCGCTAGATCGACTGAAAAACAAAAACCAGCAAAAACCAGCAGCCAATTTTTTTATTATTTTGGAGCTCAATATCTATTCTTTTGAAATCATGTAAAAACCCTATAGAAGTTAGCGGGATTTGTACCTAAATTCATTAACAAAATTCAAGTTCGCTTGAAATATAATTCCATTGTGGACTCTCTTTTAAATTTACGTTTTTTTACGAACAACAACACAAATTAGCTTCAAATATACATTCCTTGAGGTTAAAATATAACAAATAATTTGATATATTACCTTAATAGGTCGTAAAATAGCAGTTTAAACAATCAACACGTCTACACAGAACTTGAAGAAATTTTTTTATAAAAACTAATTACTCATGTTTGGCTGCCTACTATGATGGTGTTTTTGCAATAAACAAAGAAATTTTATTAGCGTTAAGTAAGGTAGGAATAGTGCAATCATATATGCGATACTAATTCAATGTTGTAAAAACTTCATTTTTCGACCAACTGCGCACCAGATTCAACATTTGGTCCACTGTGCATTGTACCGTACCCCGTAATATCGATAATAATAAAAAACATTCTATAGAATATCGTACATAATAATATTACGTATACGCACTGTGAAACTGGCGCCAGGAACATAAAAATAAATCAACTCCTCAACAAATACTACTATAATTTATATGTCCAACTCCTTTTGTTAAGTGATCTTTAAAATGTCTAAAAACTGATACACCTGTATAATTACCATATGACCTTAAAACATTAATCATAAGTATAGTTATGTTAATATACAGAAAACAAACATAATTCTTAATATTCAATAAAAATATTTTTTATTATAAAAACTAATTGAATATCATGTTCTATATCGCCGTGGGTGGTTCTTGTACTTTTCAATTGAATATACTATTTTATTTCGCAATCAAATACATGTATTTAATATATTTAATATATTCAGAATAATAATAACGGACAATAAAATATATAAATAATAGCATTTTTGCATACCACAATATAAATAAAAATATTATTATAAAATACGTATGGAAATTAGTTAGAATGTAAACGATACTCGTATGTTTTAAGATAATCAAAATAGAAAAGTAACATTAAATAAGCTGTTAGAAAGAATATTATACAAAAATATACACCCACTGCCTGGAGGGGCAAGGGAGGATACCTAAATAAAATTGCAGTATACTTAGTTATTACTTTTAAAAACTAATAAAAATATAAATAAATTAGATGATGGAGGAAGAAAGATAAAAAGGCTTGAACAAAATTTAACAAAATATTTAAAAAATATTTATATAAAGTTTTACAGTAGAATTTCATAAAGTCGAAAAGTTTTTGATGTGAAATGAGCGGTAAAAATGTCTATCTTACTTTTGAGCACTTTAAGAGGCACCATGGGAGACGTAGAGATGGTTTTATAAAACAAATTAAAAAAATATTTTAAAATTTTTTGGGACCACCTTAAGTGTTACCGATCGACAGTAGATAAGAGTGGCATTTTTTCCTTAACTTTTGATTTTCCCAAGTGTTCGGGATTTTTTTTTTTCTAGTGGACCTAAAAAATATGTGGTACAAATTTAAGGTAAATCGGATTAAATTAACTTGAACCGGCGCACAGTGGTCAATTTCGCGAGATAGCGGTCAAAACTCTATAACTTTTGACCGGATTGGTATTTTTTTACGCAATTTGTTTTGTTTACGAGAATGGAATGCCGAGCTCTGACTGGGATAATAACTGGTCATTGTCTTATCGGCATCCATGCCAAGAATATTGGACTTACTTCAGACGCTAGTTGTAAAATATGCGCTTTACCAGGAGTAGATGAAACGATGGAACACATACTTTGTCACTGCCCAGCTGTGGCAAGGAGTCGCCGATCCATTACCGGTCAGATAAGTTTCGGTACTTTGGAGGATATAACGCAAATGGATCTTAGGATATTGAAAAGATTCGCAATGACTTTGAACGTGTTTAACTTGCACCGCTAGCGGAAAAAAAGTTTTGTGGAACCGCTATGGACCAAGAGGTCTATGCGAGGTGTCAATCGGACACCGCCACCCTAACCTAACCTAACCTTGTTTTGTTCAATAGGAGGGACTTTAAGCTTCAATTTGCGTGTTGAAACGTAAAAATCGACTGATAGGAACGTAAGTAATGTGGAGTTAAAAATGCATTTTAATTTTTTGTTGAGTTTCCATGTAAGAGTTGAATATTTTGACATTTTAAATAGGTATTTTTTTTTATAATTTCTTATTTTCTTCAATCGTATTTTACAACCAATACTTATTTATTATTCCTAAACTTAATTTTGGCCAGAAAATGCCAACATTTGGCCCCTGACATTTATTTAGTCTCAATATTCACAGGGGCCAAAGGTTGTTTTTTTTGGATGAAAGCTAATTCTTGTGAGGATTAAACTGAAAAATAACACTGAAATTCCCAACAATATCAATACCATTTGGATATATTATATACAGAACACAACATCGATAAAATTTTAAGTAAACTTTTACTATTGATTTAAAGTGTACATATATTTTATTTAAATGTATTAATAAAAATTTATACTAAAATTAGAAACAAATTATAATCTTTAAACTAGTATTAATTAAACAATATTAGTAAAAATTTCTTCCAAATAGCTTTGATTTTCATTTTGCAGTAGTTGTTTAGCTTCTTCATCTAACTCTAATGAGGTTGATTTCCATTTTTGTCGAATACTGGACATATATGGGTCTGATGTGCACAACAAAATATTAATAAGATCTTCATTAGTACAATATCTGGAAATTTTTCTTGTATTGTGCTCGCGAAAGAATCTGTTGTCTTTGTTCCTTTTTTCTTGCGCTTCTTCTGAGAGATCTCCAGTTGGAAGCATATTGTGCTGAATTATTTGTTCCCCATGGAACAAAATTTTGTGAACTGTGGTTGGCATATGTCTCCAAGAATATTTTTGGTTATAAAGGGTTGCTGTCTCATTAGCATACTGACCAATTTTTTTGCATTTATCTTTTTGCAACATGCTATAACTTCTAATATGATTTGGAATCGTCGTATTAAATCATAATCTACTCAAGTTATAGAAGCTGCAGTTTCTGGATCGAAAAAAAATCTCCTTGCTGTGTTTCCATCATTAGAATTTCCTTCTCCTTGCTTTGGCTGGTCAATTATAAGGCCTATCTCACGGTATTTTTCTTGAATATCTTTTTTTTTTGCTTTTTTTTCCAAATTTTCTTTGTTGTTTCTCACTGTTTCGCCTAACGGGCCAAATTCCAAATCGTATCCCAATTTAAGAATTTGCTCCATTAAACGAATTCTAGCATTAAGAGGTGACATTCCAAATTCATATGCTTCATTAAAACTATCGTCTTGTGTTGGTGGTTGGCTCAATTGACTTGATGTTTTTTGGCATATGGTGCAGCTTGACGAAGACTTTGTTTCGGTTAAAGCTTGTGCAACTTTTCCATCGATCTTTGTAAGTGACATTTTAAAGTTAACTTCGATGCATTGGTCATTAAATTCAAATATCACTGGTTGAAGTTCTTTAATTTCATCTCTTATTTTGTCAACTTCTTCAGTTATGACATCTTTAGTTTCTTTTTTGTAAGCAAACTTTATTGGTCTACAAAATTTTGTTGACGAGGTAATTTCATTCTTCCATACATCTATCTCTGCAGCTCTACTAGTTGACGGCTCTGAACCAATATAAGTTTTTGTTAAACGTAATGGAACGAAAGAAATCATGAATAAATTGGCATCTGATGAATTTTCCGCATTACATTGTTTGTATTGTTTCTGGCCAGAGGACCCATCACATCCCCATTTAAGTAGAAATCAAAGTCATGCTGCAATTTTTAAACTTCTTTAAATAGTCAGCATCAAATGTCTTTAGTAATCGTTCTGCAGTGTGTTCAAGAAGATCCTGCAATTTTATTTCTGCTGAACTTGAAGTTACACTAATAGCAGTTGGTGAAGGCAAGCAATCTTTTTTGTCAGAAACTATATCTCGATATGATGGAAAAATTCCACAATTTTTTTCATTGGTTCGCTTCCGCAATTCTGTATATTGGTTTTTAGTCATTTTCAAATCCAAAAATAGTGCAAATGCTTCTTCTGGAGTAAATTTATTTTCTTCAGTTGGTGTCGGCATACTTTCTAAAATCCTTTTTGTGCGTCTGGGGCTTGCTTCCACTATTTTTTCAATGATAGCAATTTTACTCTTTTTAGTTTTCGATGGTTGAATTTGATGCAGAAATGAATCCTTTATGATGCTACAAGAAACTTCTTCAGTGATATGTTTAAGCTTGCGTCTTCGTGATCTTTCACTACAATTATCAATTGGCTTTGCTCGTCGACCACCTTTTCCAGTTTCCGTGGTAGTTACTGATGGCTTTTTAAAAATAAGTTTATTTCTTAGCCATTCTTGGTTGCGTGAGTAAAACAATTTCTTGTTTCTGGAACATTGATTGTACCGTTTTCTTAAAGTATTTAAAAAGTTTTTTATTTTTAAGTTATGAATTTTAATTTCTTGTTTGTCGCATATTTTGAAGAATGGATTATTCATTATATGTAAAATAATGTCGTTTTCATCTTTCCGTTCAAAATATATATCAGATAGAACACTATAACTGAATTTAGCCATTGTTTAAACAATAATGAAGAAAAAAATGAATGCATGGATTAATATACTATTGCTCGAAGTTTCAACATGATCTCTTTTACCTCTTTGAAACATAATATAACAGGTACTTGGTTTTACCAGTAATTTCCATTGGTTTTAAATTTATTTGCAATTTTCAGGTATTTAAGTTATGTAATATTAGATGGCAATAAAATCATTTTTTATTTCCAAATGAATTGCCTAATACCACATAATTTGAAAGTTCTATTGTCATTTTTGTCAAAATTTTGATACACCCTTCTATGTGGACTAGGTCCACATATGGGCCAACTTCTCCTAATTTCAACAGAATTATTTTTTGGGTCAATAAGAACTCTTGTACAAAATTTCATCAAAATATATGCATAATAGCCACTTTCACATACAAATAATTTCTCAAAAAATATTACGTGCATTTGTACCGAATATCTTACCTTGGGTCAGAAAAATTGATGTAGCTCAAAAAGTGCAGTCCCGATGCATGGACATGTATATTAGACTGCCCAGAAAAAAACAAAGTTGTTATTTTCTTGGGGGATACCTGCGAATTTTGTTCCTTTTTGTGCAAAAAAATTTCGGTTTTTTTTTGGGATTTTTAAAATAATATCTAGAGGTCGCGATCTCGCGTTTTATAACGATTTATTTTTTTTGAGTTTTTTATTATTTTAAATTGTTAAATATGATTAATATGATAAAATATTAATAATTTCAGACAAAAAAAAAATAAATTAAAAATTAAATATCGCTCATTCCATGAGATGTCTCCCAGCATCTAATCAAATGTTCTTTAATTTATTTGAAATTTCGCACACAGGTACACTATGGAGCAATTAAAATAAATTCGTTTTTAGTTTCGCGAAAATCCACGAATTCGCGAACGCGAATATATTCGCGAATTCACGGATTTTCTCGGAACTAACAACTGATTTATTTTAATAGCTTCATAGTGTTCATGTGTGCAAAATTTCAAATAAATTAAGGAACATTTGATTAGATGCTGGGAGACATCTCATGGAATGAGCGATATTTAATTTTTAATTTAATTTTTTTTTGTCTGAAATTATTAATATTTTATCATATTAATCATATTTAACAATTTAAAATAATAAAAAACTCAAAAAAAATAAATCGTTATAAAACGCGAGATCGCGACCTCTAGATATTATTTTAAAAATCCCAAAAAAAAACCGAAATTTTTTTGCACAAAAAGGAACAAAATTTGCAGGTATCCCCCAAGAAAATAAAAACTTCGCTTTTTTTCTGGGCAGTCTAATGTATATATAGGAATGTAGGGAGAGTTAGGACTACAAAATAGTAAATTTGTGTTTTGACTCAGCTTGACTCACAGGAGTTGTGCTCTATGAAGTAGGAAATTTCCGAGAAATTTTACCTTTTTTAAAAAAAATATTTAAATTGTTCTGAAAACAGTAGAGCTTCAATTTTTTTTACCAGTAATAGGAAATAAGTTAAGTTACAACACAAAATTTATTTCGTCCAAAAATCTTGAAAAACAAAAAAGTTATAATCATTTAAACTTTAAAAATTAACTAAAAATATCATAAATTTACTAAATTCTGAAAAAGCCCATTTTGGACCACCCTGTTCTCAGTGAAATAGTTGAAATAGAGTTATAATTTTTTGGCTCCCGAGGTCTACTACTGTCTACTTTCATATGAGTCTAATAACTTTAAAATCGGAGAACAAAAACCAAAAGGAGTTTTGGCCGCTATCTCAAAATATAATTTAAAAGAAAAAACATGACTTGTGACACATCATTCTTATTAATTTTGATACAAATATCAAAAAAAAATTTAAAATTTCGAGATAACGCTATTTGAAATTGGCCAAAGATGGCTAACTTTCCTACGTTCAAGAAATGTTTTAAAAAATTTTGAATTTCATTTCCTTTACGCTTTTATTGAGCTTAAAATAATATTTCGTTTTAAAATAATTTGGGCTAATTCCGATCATTTTAACCTGTGCCGCCCTTCGATAAAATTTGTGATTTTTTGCGAAACTTTTATAGATGGGCGCCATGGTTTGATTAGGCTCAAATAAATTTTAAATGAAAGTTTGCTTTCAGCTCCATAAAACAGTCAACTAAACCAGATTTTGAGATTTCTAAAAAAATTTCTTGAACGTAGGAAAAAACCGGCATTTTTGGAAATTTGTTGTCAAATTTCAAATGGGTTTAACTGGAAAACTGCTGGATCGATTTTTTATATTATTTGATATTCGTATTCAACACGCCAGAATTAGTAAAAGTATTATATAGTGGTCTTTATGAGCTATTTAGAGTGCCTAAACATGTTCAGATTCTGTTGTCATGTATTTCTAGGGAAAAATATTTTTTTTTTCAAAATTTAATTGTGAATGTCCCTTTTCAGCCTTAAAGCTAGTTCCTTGTCTATCTTTGTCAAAAAAAAAATAGCTTGAAAAATGTTAGAGCATTTACTGTCCTTCAATTATTTTAGTTTGTGTCTTAAGTCTTTTGTTTTTGTTTAATTTTTAGTTACATTATATGTTTAAAAAGCTCTTGTCGCCGATCTTTAAATTTCTTCTTGTTTGCTCGCAACATTGTTTTACTTTTAACATTATTGCAGCATCTTTTTTTCATAAAAATATTTTCAGCTAAACTTTTTATAACATAAATAATGCATTAGTGATCAGTTTGTAATATGTTTATATGTTAGAGTGGGGTGAAAAACAACACGTATTTCGGGATTTTCAAAAAAAAATTTAGAAAATTAAACTTTTCTCAGTTTTTACTTTTTTTTAAGTCGTCAAATGCGTTAGAATCTAAAGGAAACAGAAAGAATTGAAAACAAATTTCAATCAGCAAAAATGCGGTTTCAATTAATTTTTTAATTGAAACTCCTCCGATGAAGAAATTTGTTATATCAATCATACAAATGTAGGTGATTAATTGATTTATTTTCAATCAATCACTTTTTCGATTTTGTTCACAAATCAGATAAATTTTTTATTTAAACTAATTAAAATAATGATTGATTTAACAAATGAATTTTAAGCCTATGACAAAATTATGAAGAAATTCATATTTTTTTGATTTCCAATATGTTGCCGATAATAAAAAAAATTAAAACCCGATTATAAAGTATATTTTTGAATAAATGTATTCAAATAAATTGATGCGAAAAAATCTGGTATTTTGAAAATTTTTAATTTGATAGTTAAAGAAAATAACAAAAATGTTGATCAAAACAAACATTGACTCATTTAAATTTTGTGGATCAATATATTTAATTGAACTTGTTCACCCAATAAATTTTTGTGTGGAGGGACTAAAAGGCAATATAGTGAAACATATGGCTCCGGGATGTGCTAATTTTGTTCAGCTTACCCATTTTAATCAAATTTTTCTTTCAAATCGCACCACGTTAAAAAAAATATTTAAAGTTTATTTTAAAAACCGACAACCCCGATAATTTTAATTTAAAATATTTAAGTCGGCTATAAAACGGACACAGTCTTTTGATCAGAAAATTTTTTATTCCGAGTCATACAAATTAAATTTTTTCCAATCCACTCCAATGTGTTCACTTAGACGTGTATAATTAGAAACTCTGGGGTATTTTCTTTATTACTTTGAGTATATCATAAAGAATACGATAATTTTTTTTTTGCAACTACCAACGATCTTAAAAATGAACGCCCTAATACCAACATGTCTTTAGGAAAAATTAAAAAATTTAACAAAAAAAAAAGTTTAAAGAAAAACTCCCTTCTATGATTTAAAAGCATAAGGAAAAACATTCAACATATTGTTTTACTCATATTGCGTTTCTTAGTTTTATATTCGTGCAAGTATTTATATGTGGTGATTGCTGTTTCTGTTTTTTTCTCGTTTTTACTACAATTGCAACAAGCTGCTTTATGTGTGTAAGCATCATTTCTAACTTGTTCCTTATATATATTGCATCTTTGCAACATCTTCAGTTGGTGCTGCAACCACCACCTCCATGATATTGCTTTTAAGTCCTGTTTATCATCATCCTCCTCCTTCTTCAAGAGTTTTCCTCATACAGCACTAGAGCAACCGACTCATCTCTACTCATCTGTTTACATGTTTCATGTTTAATCATTTACAAGATCAGCACACATGTAAGCACTTTTCGTGTATATTGCTTAAGTTACAGTATGTTTCATTTTTCATGCACTCCATTTAGTGGTAGAGGGTTTAAATAAGTTTGTTATTCGGTTTGTAACACTTAAAAATATCGGTTCTGTGGTTCAAAAGTTATAAGCAAAAGAGTGAATTTCGGCAAGGGTCTTTCGCAAATTTACGAGATAAAAAACCAACTTTCGAAAGACAATTCTGAGGATGCTGAAGTTTGTAATATAAATTGCCGTTCCTGGTCTGGTTTGTGTTGAATTTTAGCCCAATCGGTCCAGTGGTTTAAAGTTATTAACGTTAATTTCAGATTGATTTCACCTTAAATTCACGTGTTGAAAAAACCAAGCTTTAAAAAAACAAGCTTTAAAAACATTGGCAAGCCACAAATTTAATGGTGTTACTCAGAAATATTTTTAGACTTAAAAAATTGTACACTCGAAAAAAAATTTACACTCAAAAAAAACATTAATTTTTCTTTTTTTTTTACAAAAAGGGCAACAAGTTTTTTACCTAAAATAAAATATTTTTAATCAAAATTGTTAGTTTTTTCACATTAAAAAAAGTATTCTTAAAAAATGGCATTGTTGGGGGTATTCCTAGATTCGGCCAAGTCGAATATAAATTTTCTAATTTTACCCAGAACATAGTTTCTTCTTTTTTCCACAGAAAAATTTGTGGATCTAGAAAATTCTTCAATCCAATTTTTTCTAACCAAATTCTCATGTTAACTCAAATACTTTTTGCACACTGTTTAGGGTATTCTTGAATTCGCCTTAACACAACTTAACTTTTTTTAGCTTTTTCTTCCTCTTTTCTTACATTCCGCAATTTACTTTTTTGTTGCGTTACTTTTTCTGTTGTTTTAAGTTGCGTTGCGGTGTGGATTATTTTAATGCTTGTAAAACGTCAACTGCATGTTTAAGATGGGGTGTAACATGTATGCGGACATTAAAAAAATATATATTTAAGAAAAACATTTACTTAATGTTTTTTTTTTTTGCTCTCATGTGGTTCATCTTTATACCAAAAAAAATAATTTTCGAAAGTGTAGTAATTTTTGTATGTAGTTTTAAAAACGATAAACTAATTTAACATAAATAAGCAAGAATACTATAATGGGTCAGTGGTGGTCAGGCGCGGATCCACGGGGGGGGGGGGTGAAAGGAAATCCCTCCTCCCACCACCAACCCGCATACATCACACACAAACCTACTGTGAGTTAAAAACAAACTACGTTTAGTCACTAATGTTTGTACACCGAGTATAGCCTAGTGGTTAGAGCTTCGGTTTACAAAACATGAGTGATTTAACGACACAGGTTCGAAGCCCATGTCAGGTTAGTCTGTTGATAAAAAAACATATAAAGAATTTTTCTAGCAAATATCAAATAATCAATTTAATGTAATTGCCTACTGATGACGTAGAAGTGGCTACAGAAACCATGGTCTAGGGTAAATCCATATTTAATTTAATCTTTAGAAGACACAATTTTCTTCTTCAATCAGAAAAACACAAACAAAAAATTTTAAATTTTTTTTGAGAAAAAAAAAATTTTTTATAGAAATTCTTTTATGAAAAATGTCTAAGAATCCTAAAATGTTTCTAAATGTTAGAATTTTTCTATGTGCTAAAAGTTTAAAAAAATTAAAACTTTTCTTTATTAAAAATACAAGAATTTTCTAGACGAAATTTTTTTAAATTTTTCTAAATGAAAAATTTGGGAAATTACAGAAAAAAGTTGAGAATTTTTCTGAAAACCTTTTTATAGGCAAAATCTTATAATTTTGACAATTTTTATATGAAAAATCTAACAGGAAAAAATCTGAGAGTTTTTTATAGGAAAAATCTGAGAATTTTCTATATCGAAAATTTAACAATTCTTCTGGGTAAAAAGAAAAGAGGAAATGAAATCATGAATGAGAATTTTTTCTAGAATTTCAAAAATCTAAAAAGTTTTCGTTTTATTTTTTTTTTTAATCTTAAATTTTTTATGGAAAAAAAGTAAAATTAAAATAAAATTTTTCTAGAATTTTTTATACAACAAATCCAATAGAATCTTAGACTTTTTCTAAAGGAAAAATTATGCAGAATCTGGGACTTTTATAGGAAAAATGTCACGGAATCTAATCATTTTTTCTTAGGAAAAATGTCTCACAAGGGAAGTATCTCAACCCTTATGAACCGATTTGCCTGAAACTTGAAGTATATATAAGACAGACGATTTTAAGGTTGGGGTGTCTCGGCTTATCAGCCATATCAGTGTTTGAAAATTTCGTTGTCCCCTTATAAAACAATGTGGACCTCTGGGAAAACTTTGATAACTCCCGAACTACTTGGAATATCCTCTAGAGCAAAAATTCGTGTCGATTTAAATTTAATAAAGATTATTTTGTATTCATATGGACATCGTAGCTCTTTGTCTTCATATAAATACCGCCCAAAATTTACACATTTTTATGAAAAAAGCATTTAACGAAGCCAAACTTGTACATGGTTATGCCACCGTTGGATAGGCATTAAAAAACCCTTTCTTCTCATATGTAAACATCATATAGTTCCTTAGAAAGAAATGGCTGAAAAATCCAAAACACGATTTTTTCGCCATTTTTTGACCCATGTTTTGAATAAGCCGAGACACCCCAACCTTAGAATTGTCTCTTTTATATATATTTTACGTTTCATGCAAATCGGTTCATATGGGTTGAGATACTTCCCTTGTCAGAATCTGAGATTATTCTTTTAGAAAAATGTCCTTTTCTATAGAAAAAAGTCAAAGAATCATAGAAAAAATTTCAGATTTTTTCGATGGGAAAAATATCTCAGAATTTTTGACTTTTAGATAGGAAAAATAACTCTGAATTTGAATTCAGAGTCTTTTTCTATAAAAATTGCCTTAGACTCTGAAAATTTTAGAAAAAATATTCTGAGAATTTTAGAAAAAATATCACAGAATCTAAAAAAAGGGGTTAGATTCCGATTTTTTTTTTTAATTGAATATAATACTTTTTTTGTTTGAAAAATTTCGGAGACCCAGACTCTGAGAGTTTTTTTATGGGAAAAATGACTCAGAAACTAAAAAAATTTTTTTAGGAAAAAAATTCCTAGACTCTCTTATGAAAATATTTCTCAGAAAATACTTGACTTTTTTTTTTGACTTTTTCTAAGGTAAAGTTTCTCAGAAACTTTTTTAATAGAAAAATGTTTCAGAATTTAGAAAATTGCCTCCAAAAAATTAAAAAGTATTAAATTCTTCAATTGTTCTAATCTCAGGTACTTTCTACGGAATATTTTTTCAAACCCTAAAAATTTTGGTGTAGAAAGATCGTTTAATATTTCAGAACCTAATAAGTTTTCAATGGGGAAAATCTCACTAAATCTGAGAATTTTTCTTTACGAAATTTTTTTCTAAATACAGAAATTTTTGGTGTGAGAATTGCATAAGTATTAGAGTTGTCAACCGATTAAGAATAATTCGATTAATCGATCAAACAAAACCAAACTCTTGTTCGATTAATTTAAAAATTACTATTTTGGAATAAGAAAAAATCGATTAATTTATGTCAATTAATCGAACAATTATTTTTTATAACCTCCAACTACAGTATAAAAATATCGGTCTAGGTCCCCAAAAAGGAAATAAATTTTTGATCAGTGATCGATTACAAGACATTCTAGGGATGTCAGCCTATCCGTCCGTCTGTGGAGGGTACGATAGAGTCCAAAATAAAAGAGCTATACTCCTGAAGTCAGGCACGTTTAGGTCTTCCGGTCATCGGCTGGTGGAAGGCACGATACAGTCCAAAATATAAGAGCTATACTCCTGAAGTTAGGCACGTTTAGGCTGGTAAAGTTCGGTTACAACATCGGACGAGGGGAAAAATGTTTCCCCTTAAAAAACTTAAACACCAGAAAAACAAAAAACTTTTTACATGTTTTTTTATATTTATTCAACAAATGCACCTACATTTAGACCAAGATGATTAGGAAATGATATTTTTTCGGCCCGCGCACTTTTAAGGGATGATTACAAAATAATGACAAAGGTGTGTTTTTTAGGCGTAAATATCGTAATAAATGAATTTGTAAACATTTATGTGAAGATGGAAAAGATGTCCTCCAATGTCCACCGCCGAATCCCCCAACTAAAAAAACTTAAAACTTATTAAAAATATTTTTTTATAATCACTTTTTTTATTCGTCATTCTCATCGATTAATCGAACAATTTTTTAGATTCAATCGTTTGATCGAACGAACAAAAAAAATTATTTTAATTATTCGAACAAAGTTAAAAGTCGAATAATTGACAACTCTAATAAGTATCTAAGAGTTTTCTATATGAAAGTGTATCAGAATTTAAAAATTTTAAAATAAATTCTAATTAATTTTTATTCAAAAATAAAAATCGTTACATTCCTTTAAAATATTAAATTTTTAGTAGGGCAAATCCAGCTCAAACCACACAGCATTCGGATTTGTCACCTTCGATTTAAATAAAATTTGCCAAATATATTGCAAATGGATAGTGTTCCTAAAATCATTACCTTTCTGGCTCCAAAACCTTTCGGTTTTCGAAATATGGCGTCCTGAAAATTGGCAAAAACGTCAAATTTTCAATAAGGTGCCCATACAAAGTCACCCACAACTTTAAAACTTTAAAACCCACAATTACCAAATAGGTACCATTTGAAAGCTGAAAGGATTACCTTATAAGTGGCATGCACATTTTTTTCTTGTAACGAAAGGTCAAAGGTCATATTTCAAGGTCTAATGTTCAAAGACCTATATCTCAAAATCCGATATTTTAAAAATTCTCAAAAAAATATATGATAACAGTCAAGTCTTTCCCTTCATTTGTATCAAAATTTCAGGGTGGACACTCATATGGTTCCAAAGTTACAGAGGAAAACGTGCTTGAAGTCAAGATTTTCAATACGAGTTCATATGCAAAAGCTTACACACACGAAGCAGCATAGCATGCTAGCATACTGCTAGCAGTAAACAAACAATGGGACGGACCTATAAACTGAACCCATTATTTATTAATATTTCGACCTCCTGAATTTGATTTCACTATCAAAACTGAATTTTATCGTAGTGAACATACGTAATTTCTTTGAAATTTATGTCCATGAAAGACAACAAATATCTAGCATCGACCTGTCTGAGCTTATTGGTCTTAATTTAGTTTTAAAGGGTTGAACGGGAGTCAAAAATTAGCGATTTTTAGTAATTTAAACTTTTAGGTTCATTGATGCCACTTATATCAGATCCGTTTCATTTGAAAAAAAAAATTTGGCGTCTGTTTGAGACATTTTATTTGTGGCATAATTGTTTTTGTTAAAAATGTATAGTTTTTTTTAAACTATATAGTTTTTGTAAAACAAATTCATTGTTGGTACTATTTTCTATTTAAATTAAGCAATCACATGAATTTTTTATTGGCAGTTTTTCTTACAGGTCGGGTTTCATCCGAATTTAAAAAAAAATATATCTTTATTAGTGTATCCAAAATAAAACGAGGCAAAAATTCAAAGAAGTTCGAAACATTAGTGTTTTCATTTCTAAACCATTTTTATGCTTGATTATATTCTTGTTTATGAGCTTTATTCCGCTTTGAACAAACGGTTCCCCCACCCCATTCCTATTTCGCTACTATGGAAGAATATTTCAAATGAAACCGATCTGTTATATGTTTCATCAATATAAAGTACCTAAACTTTAAAATAACTGAAAATGGGTAATTTTTAGCCAAGCTCAGACTGGTTGATTTTAGATTTATTTTTTCTAGCTTGTGTATAAATTTTAAAGAAATCAGGTATGTTAACTTTCGAGGACTTTCCTTGTAAAAGAACAAGAAAACCCCTACAATATAACTCAAAATACATAAAAAGTATTAAGCCTTGTTCTAGGCCCGCACCTTTGTTTACGACTATGTATTTTGTTTTGTTTGTGCAATATTTTTTATATGACCTCGTAGAAAAAACCTTGCCTTCGTGCAGGTTTTCTTCTGTAACTTTGGAACCATATGAGTGTCCACTCTGAAATTTTGATACAAATGTAGGGAAAAACTTGATTGTTATCATATATTTTTTTAAGAATTAAAAAAATATCGGATTTTGAGATATAGGTCTTTGAACATTAGACATTGAAATATGACCTTTGACCTTTCATTACAAGAAAAAATTGTACATGTTTCTTTTAAGGTAATCCTTTCAGCTTTCAAATGGTACCTACTTGGTGATTGTGGTTTTAATAGTTTTAAAGTTATGGGTGACTTTGTATGTGCACCTTATTGAAAATTTGACGTTTTTGCCAATTTTCAAGACGCCATATTTCGAAAACTAAAAACTTTTGGAGCCTGTAAGGTAATCATTTTATGAAAACAACGCATGTGAAATATTTTTGGCGAATTTCATTAAAATCGGAGGTGACAAATCCGAAAATCACAGTTTTCTGTGCGGTTTGACATGGAATCACCCAGTAGGTTTATTCTAGCTCGAGGTCATTATTTCCTTTACTTATTTAGATTTTGATATTCTCATAGAATAAGTTTTTGAAAATTATTCTATGAGAACATCATAGCTTAAATAAGTAAAGGAAATAATGACCTCGAGCTAGAATAAACCTACTTAAAATATTTTTGTTTTAATTGTAAATGCTTTTCTGTATCAAAATGCCTCAGAACCTGAGAATTTTTCTATTGGGATAACGTCTCAGAATCATACCCACCGCCCCCCCCCCCAAACGTGATGAAAATCGATCGTTTTTGAATTTTCAACATTGGTTTTTTTGAAATATTTATAATAAAAATGAGATAAAATTGCATAAATTCATATATTTGATTCAACTCAAGTCTTTTAAAACAAAATAAATTTTTTTTTTCTATTCACTTTTTAAATTTAAATTTTTCATGAAATCGGTCAAAATTGAAATCTTCGAATTCCATAACATGCCAGATAAAGTTTCTCTTTAAGCAAATGTCCCGGAAAAATTTCCAAATCAGAAAACTTTGTGAATAAACATATCTCAAACCTAACTTATTTTCTATTAGAAAATTATGTCAGATTCTGGGTCTTTTGCTGTCAGAAAAATGCTTTAGAACCTGAAAATTTCTTGAAGAGACATTTTTTTTTAAAATCAAACATTTAATTTTTTTTATTATAGGAATAAAATGTCGACCTGCAAAAAAAAATCACCCCCCCCCCCCCCCCAACCAAACCCAGGAGCTGGATCCGCGCCTGGTGTTGGTAGTGTGATAACTTACACTAAACAGAAGTTCTGAATTTGCAGGTAATAACATGGGCTACTGAAAAGTTAATTAGACATAGAATAAACTCCCAGAAATATTGCAACTTTTTCTATTCCACAGTTTTTCAGCACGTTAGAAGGCATCGCTAAAGGCGAAATAAGTCATTGAAGAATAGGACAAACTTTCGGCAATGAGGGCATTTGACAAACGGCGCTATTTGGGTCTTGTCTTGAAAGTCTGGTATTAAATTATTTTTGAAATTTCACAACAGATTCAAGTTCGCTCATTTCAAAGAATGAATTCTTTGGGATTCTTCCAGATATAAAAAACACACAGAGAAAAATAAATTTCCAACTGAATTTTTCATTTGTGTTAACTAAAAATTCGGTTGCAGCTACTAAATTTTGATGTGGATAACGAATTTTATAGTTGTTTCAATTAAAAGACAGTTGTATTAACAAAATTTAGTTGTAACTACCGATATTTAGTTGTTTCATCTATAATACAAATGCATCCACCGATTTTTTGTTGCAAAAACTGAATTTCAGTTGGAAATTAGCAAATTTGTACTCTGTGTGCATTAGCGCGTCCCGAATTCGGCTTTTTTTTCGAATTTGAAAATGCTTGCCCCCTCAAAAGATGGGGTTTTAGGACCCTTTTACGGAAAAAATAACAAAAAAAGTTTTGGACAAAAAACCAGTTGGCTACCAGCGGATAAAGATTGCAGTCTTAGTGCATTTTGAAAAAAAAAAATTTTTTTTGTTTTTTAAAAAACGTATGCCAAAAGTTGCGCAATATAGAGTACATTCCTGGAAAAATATTAATAAAATTTCCATGGAGTAATTTTGGTGCAGCGTTGCATCTTAAAGATGAAAAGTGTGACTAATTTTTTTTTTATTTTTTCTTTTAAGCTGAATTGGTCTCAAAACCTGCGCAAAAGAGCTCACATTGCTTAAAACTGTGTCAAAGCAGATTTTGAGACTAATTTAGCTTAAAAGAAAAAAAAAGTAAAAATTAAGTACACCTTTTGATCTTTGAGATGCAACGCTGCACCAAAATTACTCCATGGAAATTTTATTAATATTTTTCCTCAAATGTACTCTATATTGCGCAACTTTTGGCGTCAAATTTTTGGACAACAAAAAAAAAAGTTTTTTTCAAAATGCACTAAGATTGCAATCTTTAGTTGCTGGTAGCCAACTGGTTTTTTGTCCAAAACTTTTTTTGTTATTTTTCCCGTAAAAGGGTCCTAAATCCCCATCGTTTGAGGGGGCAAGCTAAAAATATTTGAATTCGGGACGCGCTAGTGTGCATCTATTGACTAAAAACCGACATAAGTAATGTGTAAGACACACTAACCTCCATATCGCCCAGGAATTAAAGATTGATTTAAATTTCAAATGCATCACAGGAAACTGAAAATTTAAAAATAAATAAAATGGTATAAATTTTAACAACTTAACTTATTAATTTATTAAACAATTTTATCTCTCTCTCACAATCAGTATTTTTGCTAGTTTTCTTTATTTTCTTTATTTTCTATGATTGATCTACTTTCATTTTGTTTTATAATTGTTATCATTATCATTACGAGAATAAATAAAAAAACAGTGGTTGGTATGTATTTATTAATTAAAAAATTGATTTATTAAATAGGCAGGTTGTCTGCTTGATTAAATCAAATAAGAAAAAAGTAAAACAAAAAAAAACTGCAACATTTCATCAGTTAATTTGCAGTTGTTACTGCTGCTGCTGCTGTTGCTTTTAATATGTCTGTAGATATGTTTGAGTATTTGAGTATTTCGATTTCAATTTATTATTGATTATTCAATTTAATCGACAAATGTTTGTAAAGACTTTAACAAAACTGGTCGTTCAGTAAACGCCAGTTTTGTATGTCTCTTGTGTTTTTTTTTATTTTACCACTGAAATATAATTATGTCAACATATATATTGTATTGAAAATAACAAAAAAATTAAATAAAAATCAATATATTAGCAATCCGTTGTAAACAAGAAAATCACCAATCGTCTAAAAAGACTGAGAGAAACTCACAAAAAAAAGTTGGCCAGCTTAAACCATTTCAGGAGATCTGAAAGGAAAAACCGGCAATTTTTTAACAAAACCAGCATAGAGATTGATAATAAACTAATGAACATTTGTCATGTTGACACACTTGTTGATTGTAAAATTTTTTGTAGCAAATCAACATTTTCAAAAATGTAATATACGAAAAAAATCTAATTAACTTTGAGAATGAGATGAGGACTTTATTTTGAATTAGAGCTTTTAAGTAAAATATTATGTAAAAAATTATTACGCATTTTTATAACTTTAGAAATAAATTTAAATAAATATTATTTTAAAATTATTGAATGATTCTGACTTTAAATAAGAGATATTATCATTTGCAAATGTTAAAAAAAAAACTAAACAGGGCTTTTGTAGCCAACGAAAAAATCGCTGAGCACATATTTACACGATTGTGTTAAGAACAAAGTTAAATAAAAATTAAATGTCACACTAAAAGATGCCTGCGAATTTTGTACTCTTTGCCAAAACATAAAATTATGATAATGTTATAATTATAATCATTTGTCATTCCAAGACAAACAAATGGAAATATCGGTCAAGGACACCATTAAGGTTTATGAGGGTTTTCGTCTCGAGTGACAAAAGCTTTAAATCCGATTTCTTTCCATCGGGAAGAATTTGCAGCAGGTTACGAGATCGGTTTCCATGCAAATGCATATCTTTTGTCGATAGTCTAAAAACGATATCGACCAACTATCTTTCCGAACCAAGAAATTTGTGTTAAAATGGTATCGATTTGTTTTTGCATATTTTGGTAAAAATGCATATTTTTGCATATTTTGATTTTAAATGCATATTTTGATTTTAAATGCATATTTTGTGCATATTTGTTACTTTTATGTGCATATTTTGGCATAAATTAGCAAAAACCAAAATTGAAATTTATTTTTTCCAAAAACTGTTTAAAATTTAAAAATTTTGAGAATAAGATTTTTTTTTTCTTTTTAATTTTTTTTTTTATATACAGTGGGTAAAAAAAGTAGTCGGACACTCATGACCTCAATTTCTTTCATTAAATTTGGTGGTTAAAATTCATGAAATTCCAAAATATGTTGGTACCATTTTAAAGATGGTTTTTCACACTTTTAGAAACAGTTGTTCTTGAATCAAAATGATAGCTAAGTTTTTTGCAAATCAGCGAAAACTAAAATGACTTGTAAAATCACCTCAAAAAAGAACTCGGACACTCTATAAATACTTCCAGATTCCGCTTAATTCTAAATAAAATTAAAATGGTAAATGACTTAATTCTATTCTGGTGTTACTAATTGTTAACCTCCATGTCAGTTAAGCCAACATTTTTATATAATTTAAGCGAATTCAGCTGAAATCTCTTAAAATAAGCGTTTTTCTAGTAAGATGGCCGATATTTTTGACAGGATTTTTTAAAAAAACGTTAAGTGCAATTCGAGCTTTGATGTACTAAATACTACACCAAGCTTAGCCATTTGTGTCATCATATACCAATTTAGATACGCGAAATCAGTCAAAAACAAAGCGAAAATAATACAAAATATCCCAGCAAAAAAAATTCGAAGTAGTTCAAAACGAAGTAGACTTAAACTACATAAAAAGTAGCAATTAGTGAATATTTTTTGTTGCAAAAAAAGTAGTTTAAAATAACATCCAAATATGTCAATAAGAAGGAAAATAATATGGATTCCACTACTTTAGAAAACTATAGTCGGAATAAGTTTTTTTTTATTATTTTTCAAACGTAATGAAAAGAACATATTTATTTAAATTTTTAGTTTAAACTATAGTTTTATATATAATTGAAAGGCAAAGCGTTAATATTTGATAGGTTACAATTCTAGGAATAAAAACATTTTTTTATTTTTAATTTGTTTAATCTTAAATTTGGTGTAAACTTGATTTTGTTTTTATACCTTTTAACTACAGTATAGGGGGTACACAAATTTTGTCATTCCCCATAAAGAGAATCGTCGCCTAAAATGCAAAACAAAGTGACAACACTTTTCAAAATCAAGTTATTGATTGTGATGCATTGTCCCCCTATAAAATTATCAAAATGTGATTTGCTAGTTGTGCTACAATTCATTAACTGAAACCATTTCCAAAAATTCAGACCTATCCGATGAAAAATGACGGACTTATGAACAAAATTAAAAAAATGTTTCACAACGTTTTTCGCTGCTACTTTAAAAAAGCAAAATGTGTTGGATTATTATTATTATGTGTTGGATTTTTGGTGACGATATATTATATTGATCAGTGATCGATTCTGAGAAGTTCTATGAACATCCCTCCGTGTGTCTGTATGTAACACGATGTAGTCCAAAATAAAACAGCTATCCACCTGACATTTGGTACAAATATTTTTTATAGTCCTAGGTAGGTTAAAATCGGAAAAGAGGGGAAAAGTTTCACCTTGGAGAAGCAAACCAACCTCTAAACGCAATTTTTTAGCGATCATTATTTTTTTTGTCAAGCAAATGAAACAATTTTATGTCGGATGAAGTATAAAGTCCTGAACTTGGACCCAATTTTTTGAGGTACGAACACTTTTGTGAGCGTAAATATGTATAATAGGGTTATAACTTTTTTATGTCAAAAAAAAAGCTCATCCAACCACGCGATGGGCAATGTATAAAAATCATTTCTTTAGTTCATTTTGGTGAAAAAAAGTTCACGCACCAAATGCAATTTCTAAAACTTCCCAAGGAATGTTTTTTTTTTTAACTTTTATATTATACCCTCAAATGATAATTATTTAAAAAATACACTACTGTACATTTAAAAAAATATTGATGCGACTGCGCCGCGACCTTACACGGTTAATTGCTATTGTTCTACTCATCACAAATCTGGTCTCCAAACTTTTCCATTACATCAAGTTTTTGGGAAATTGATGTCAAAGTTAAAAAAAAAATCGCCGTTTTGTTAATTTTTGCCAAATCATAGCGGATGAACCCGATATGATAGCGACTTAAAAATAAGTCGAGGCTAAAGCTTAAACATTGCTCTTAAGGATTCTGAACTCTTTTGGTCAGTCGCCTTAACCCCTAGGGCACCAATTGTCTCTCAATGATGTCTTGTTCCCAAAAAAACGATTTTTGCCGCTACAAATCATATTGAAAAAAACCTTATTTGAATGGAATGCCACCTTATAGTATAAGGCTTATAAACATGATTACAATTATTCTCCTGGTCACAAATCCGGTCTCCATACTTTTTAAGGGTAAAGCTCAAACATTGCTCTTAAAGACGTATAACTCAATTTATCAGTCGCTTCAACCTTTGGAGCACCAATTGTCTTTTAATAAAGTGTTTCCCTCAAAAACTTTTTTTTTTGATATGACAGCATTGAAATACAATTGGTGCCCAAAAAGTTAAGGCGACTGACCAAATGAGTTCTGCATCTTAAAGAGGAAAGTTTTAGCTTAACCCTCGACTAAGTTTGAAGTCGCCATCACATCGGGTTCATCCGCTATGAGTTTCCAAAAATGACCAAAACGGCGATTTTTTTGAACTTTGACCACAATTTTCTCAAAAACCAGATGTGATGGAAAAGTGCGGAGACTGGATTTTTGACCAGCAGAACTAATGTAATCAAGTGTATAAGGTCGCGTCCCAGTCGCATTTTCGATGTTTAGTAATGTTATTAGAACATTGGCATCGTCAGAATCGCTTACTAAATCTACTTCCTAATGAATTCTAAAAATACACTTTTTAAGTAGTGCAAAAATGCTCTTAAATAGTGATCTTAAAGATGTAATTAAACTTTACATACAAAAACTTAAACTATGACAACAGTATGAGTACTACTTTATATGTACTTAAAAAATGTAAAAAAAACTACTTATTTTGCGCGACACCGCTATGTTAAATTCACTAGAGTTTCAGCAAAGTTAGAACTACTTTAGCAGCAGTTGAACTACTTTTTATTAACATTTTAGTATGTTCTTTTTTTGCTGGGATAGTATGCAGAAAGAAAAACGCGCAAAAAATGCGCAATAAACCGTGAAATATTCGACGTAAAATAGTCCAATGAATAGGTAAGATGTCATATATTATTCCTGGATACATTTGTAATTGAAGAGTTGCCATCTGAGGGGTATAAATGTTACTGTCAAGGGATTCTTATATATAAATAATTCCCTTGCTAACACTGCATACAGAATTTAGGCTTTATGCACATGATAATCCTTTCTTCGCATGTCAGATCATTCATTAGGCCGAAAACCTGCGAACTTACCTTTATAAGTAACAAAACAGATAGGCCAGTATGAAATATCAGTGGTTCTGAATGCTTTGGAATTTATTTTTTTGTTGTTACACCAATTTACCACCCGCAGAGGTCTCGTAACGTAACCTCTGCATAAAAACTACATCATTAAACAATATTTGAGTTCTACTCTTACCATTAGTCACCTTTCCTTCCATGGTTTTTTAGTTTTTGATGCAATTTTAGTGCATTTTTCTTCCTGCATACTATATTTTTTATTATTTTTGCTTTGTTTTTGACTGATTTCGCGTTTCTAAATTGGTATATCACGTCACAAATGGCTTAGCTTGGTGTAGTATTTAGTACATCAAATCTCGAATTGCACTTGACGTTTTTTGTAAAGTCTTGTTAAAAAATATCGGCCATCTTCCTAGAAAACTATTATTTTAGGAGATTTCAGCTGCATCCGCTTAAATTATATAAGAATGTTGGCTTAACTGACATGGAGGTTAACAATTAGTAACACCAGAATATAATTAAGTCATTTTCCATTTTAATTTTATTTAGAATTAAGCGGAATCTGGAAGCATTTAATGAGTGTCCGAGTTCTTTTTTGAGGTGATTTTACAAGTTATTTTAGTTTTCGCTGATTTGCAAAAAACTTAGCTATCATTTTGATTTAAGAACAACTGATTCTTAAAGTGTGAAAACCCATCTTTAAAATGGTACCAACACATTTTGGAATTTAATGAATTTTAACCACCAAATTTAATGAAAGAAATTGAGGTTATGAGTGTCCGACTACTTTTTTTACCCACTGTACATTGTATACATTATATTTTTCAGTGCATATTTTGAGGTTTTTCAGTGCATATTTAAAATTTTTTAGCGCATTTTTTCCTAAACAATCTCAAAAATGTACATTTTTGTATAGTTTTGTATGAGCTTTCGATTAAAACATTTTTTTTGGAAATTTTTCAGAACCAGTTCTCAAAATTTTCCATTTTTTAAAAAAGACAATTTATCAAAAATCCGGCCACCTTTTTTTAAAAACAACATGTGTTTTTTGTTTTTTCAAAAAAATCATATTTGAATTTTGAATTTCATAAGAATTTACACAGAAAATAATATCGTAATTTTTTTTTTAATTAAAAATGGATTTGATATTAAATTTAACTTCAATTAAACATTTTAATTGATTCAATTAATGTTTTAATTGAATTCTTGACTTTACTGAAAACAAAAATAAAATAAACAAACGAAACCGGTTTTGTATGCATTAGTGTTAGTAGCCAATGAAAAAATAAAAATGCAAAAAACAACAAAAAAAACTTTTGAACTATTGTTTTGTATATTTTGGTGGTAGCAGCCAATGAATACACAAAAACGAAAGAACAAAATTTAGTTTTATTGTTTTCTTTAAGGCGACTGGTCGTTGCGGATAAATTGTTTGCTGATAAAATTTGTACAGTTGAAACAAAAAAAAATAATATGATGTGTTTTGCACATTGAAATATAATACAATTTTTTTTTTGTTTCAACTGTACTAAAGCGACAAAAATGCATGCAATAACAAGATTTAAAAATAAAAATGTAGTTTTAAATAGTTATTGATATTTTAAAATACTACTATAATGTTTCTATGCAAAACTATACCAACTGTTTATATTTAATAAAGAAAAAAAAATCTTAATAATAAAAAACAAAAAAATTCTATGTTTATTTATTTTAGGGCATTTGTTGAAGTTTAACTTTAAAATTAAATTGAGTTGTGGTCTTTTTTCAATTAAACATTTTATGTGAATCAATAAATCTATATTATTGATTTTTAATTTAATATTATTTTTTTTTTAGTTTATTTAATTACAATTTTAATTGGTTTTCCATTTTATTTTCAATTAAAACTTTAATTGATTCAATTAACAATTTAATTAAGTTTTAAAACTGTTTTCAAACAAAATGAGTAATTAATATGCGCATTTTCGTGATACGTCCGAAATCAATTAATTTTTTAATTGAATAAACGAATTTCGTAATTGAAATTCATTTTTATTTTTTTCTGTGTAGTAATATGCTTGAATTTTCTTGTTGCAACATGAGGCGGTCAGCGCCAAAGCGGTCTAATTTAAAAAATTCTCATTTAAAAAAAATCAAACTGACTATGCTGATCTAAGCGGAACTTTTTGAAATAAATACCAAAAAAACTCCATATTGCATAGTATAACCTGGTGTTATACTGGTGTTATACTAAGTATGCAATAGGGAGATTTTTTTAGTATTTATTTCAAAAGGTTCCGGTTAGATCAGCATAGTCAGTTTGATTTTTTTTAGGGTTAGGCCGTTTCGGCGCTGAGACCCTCACATAGCGTATAAGTAACATGTGTGCAAATATATTACTCATCCGCAATGTTGAAACAAGAAAATACAAACAAATTACAAAATTCTTATAAAATTTAAAATTCAAATACGATTTTCTGAAAAAAAAAACGAATAACACATGTCTCAATTTTTTTGTGTAGATAGACAAATATCTTTAAACTTTTTAAAAATTAAAAAAAGGCCAGATTTTTGATAAATTGAATTTTTTTTAAAAAATTTCAGAACGGGTTCTGAAAATTTTCAAAAAATTAAAATCGATAGCCCATACAAAACTATACAATAATGTAAATTTTTGAGGTTATTATCCATTCTGTTTCAATTTGATAAATGTTTAACCAAGGCAACTCGTTACAAATTTTACCATTTTTTCCAATATTTGACCGCGCATCCTAAGACCAGTTTTTGAAAAACCAAAAACGCAATTTTCTTAGTTCCATATAGGAATATCCATACAACCTATTCAGAAATTCACCGGACACATGTTTTTCTGTAGCGGTACATTTGGTGTGGAATGCCATATGCACTATTAGGCGTGGGAAAGTGCACCAGTTTTCGATTTCGATCTGATACACCCTCTAATTTTTTAGGTTTGAAAAAAAAAGCATGAGCCAAAAAATGGGGCGGTGGGGTGGACCATATGGCCCCTCATCGGGGTCAAAGTTGGGCGTAATGTGGTAAAAATCCACAAAAAGCCTTAAAGCTGCCTTAGACACGCCCCTGGAGGGGTGCAATGTGAGACCTACCTCCATTAATTTTCCGACCCCAACATTTTTCTTCAACATACCTATCCCCTATCTCCACTTCCTAAGGGGGCTCCCATACAAAATGCAATTTTTATAAAATTTACTCCTACCGCTCTAACTGTTAATAGGGTGCCCCTAGAGGAGTATAATGTATATCCAACCCCCAATATTCTTTCAACTCCAACATTTTTCAGAATATATCTACCCTGTTATTTTATTGAGCTTTATTAGCTTATTAACAGCAAAAAAGTTCATTTCGATCGGACAAGTTTTTGAGTTCCAAAATTGAGGTTGGTTGGGCGCTTACTCTAAAATTTTTTTAGTTTTGACATTAAAGATTTTTTGTCGCTCTTAAAATAGATTTTCTTTGTTTATTAATTTATTTTTCGGTGACATCGTAATTTTGGTCTTAAATAGGGCCAAAACTCCATTATTGCAGTTTTTGACCTCAATTTTATACCAAAATACGATTTAGCCAAAAAATTTAAATTAAATCTATTTTCAAGAGCGACAACAAATATTTAATGTATGCTTGTCAAAACTAAAAAAATTGTTTTGAAAAATTTTTAACGTAAGCACCCAACCTGCCTCAACTTTTTTTTTCGAAGTCCATTTTGGAATTGAAAAACTTGTCCGATCAAAATGAACTTTTTTGCGTTAATAAGCTAATAAAACATACTAACATTGAAAAATAAAAAAAAAATCGAAAAAATAGTTTTTTTGCTTGTATGAATTTTTTTTTTACCTGGTGAACTTTGACCTCAATAGGGCATGGGTTGGCGTTTTCCGATTTGTTTGAAATTTTGCCCACATCACTTTTAGATCATGTGGCACAATATTCCGACCGAACGCGGTTAAAAATCCAAAGTTGAAATTTCGCTACCACCCTAATGGGCATTTTAGGGATAGTTAGAATGGTAGGAACACTTTTTTAAAAATGTTTTGTATGGAAGCCTCCTTAGGAATTGAAGAAAGAAGTTAGGTATATTCAGAAAAAATGTTGGGGTGAAAAATAAATGGAGGTCGGTCGAACATTGCAACCTTTCCTGGGACGTTTTCGGCTAACTTTGAATCCGATTGTGAGCCATATGCCCCAA
This sequence comes from Pegoplata infirma, assembly GCA_963921195.1. NCBI lineage: Eukaryota > Metazoa > Arthropoda > Insecta > Diptera > Anthomyiidae > Pegoplata > Pegoplata infirma. Next base: position 268,541,216 of record OY992536.1, read on the forward strand.
CCCCACCTCATGAATTTTTTGAACCTAACAAAATTAGGGGTTGAAGTGGATCGAAATCTCGTGCACTATCACACTCCTAATAGTGCATTTGCTAAAATAAGAAAATCGTTGTTTTGAATTATAAAGTCTCAAAATTTTTTTTTTTGGATACCCAGTTGCAAAATAAAATCACACCTGACATACTGATTCGCTGACATCTTCATACAATTTTTCAAAATGTCCCCAATGACATGTCAGCAGTTGGTCAGCAGTGTCCACCAGTATCAGTGGCCACCAGCAATACGTTTAAACAACCACTGACCAACTGCTAGCATGTCATTGATGACATTTTGAGAAATTTTGTGAAGATGTCAGCAATTTTATAAAGGGAGAGTCAGCAGTATGTCAGGTGTGATTTTTTTTTCCGACTGGGTAGATATCGTGTGAAACGTATCGAAATTTTGGAAATATATATATTATTGATATTATTGATCCATGATAGCTTTTAAGATGTTTTTTGAAAGTCCTTCTGTTAAGCCACTGAATCTTACCATGAATAATTCTTTTGGTCAAAGGCTGGTTTATTTCGGAAATGGGTACAATCAGACCATGTGGAAAAAGTTTCCTCTTAAAAAACTAAACCAACTTCTAAAACCGAAATGTTTTACCGTTTTTTTATCTACTTTTTCATTTTAAGATTGTGTCTTAAGTCTTTTGTTTTATTCAAGATTTTTATCTTTAAAATCAAAAATTAATAAATAAAATAATTGGGCTGAAAAATCTTCTGTTTTGTTCGAGATTTTTATTTTTAATATTAAAAATTAAAAAAAAAAACGGAAAAAGTTTCCTCTTAAAGAAACTAAACCAACTTCTAAAACCGACATTTTTTACCGGTTTTTTTGTCTTCTTTGTTTTAAGTTTGTGTCTTAAGTCTTTTGTTTTGTTCGAGATTTTTATTTTTAATATCAAAAATTAATAAAAAAAAATATGAAAAACTAAAAAAAAATAAAAATATTCTGGTTTGTTCACACTTGCATCTCCCACTAAGCGACCCCATAGCTCTTAAAGAAAAAGACCCAAGCTTTCTTTTGAGTAAAAAAAACATTTTGACAAAAAGGCAAAAAAGTTTGGATTAAAAAAACAAATCGAAATTTTATTTTTTATAATTTCGAAAGACTAAAAAAAATAGCTCTCTAGCACACTTTAGCCAACTTTTGCTAGGAATAATAGGTAATAAGCTACATGGGTGCGAATAAACACGTGTTTGGCCAAAATGTCAAATTTCGACCCCCTCTAACTCAGAGCGTCTCGTTGAAAAATTGAGTCCAAACTGTCCAATAGGACTAACCTTTGTTCAAATTTCATACGGATCGGAAGACATCGGTTTCAAAAGTTATGTCACTTGAGACGATAACCCCTTATATATAACTAGCTTACAATCCCGGTACTTCGTTACCGGTTGTATTGAATACCGGATAATAGAAGGATCAGGATTATTCTATCGATTTCAAAAAAATTCCCCTACGTAGTCTTTGTTTTATTTACTTGTGGACGTTTAAGTCTTCCATATAAAAATATTTCAATGAATAATTTAAACAATAAAATTTGAATAACTTTGCTGGTACGTTATCATGTTCGTTCCGGGGGAAAAATATAATGACAATTTTTGAGCCCTTCTGTCGGGATTTTGGATTTTGAGTGAATAAATATTTCAGTGAAAAAAGAAATTGTAATAAAAAAAATATGGAGTAAAAAATGCTAAACACCAAAAATTTTTGTTGAAAATATCATTCCATATTGTTCCCTGCTCTATTTCATATTGTTCCCCGTTCTACGCCATTCCATTTCCAATTCCATCCCCATCTTCTAAGGTCATTATTATAGGAACAAAAAAAGTACCAAAAGTACACTTTATTACCCCCATTAGAAACGGAATTTTAAAAAAAGGATCATTGGCCTCTGTTCTGTCTTTCACAACTTTTCAATTCACATGAAAATTTCCGAATCATATGAAATCAAGTTTAGTGTTTTATTGATCACGTTTTCATATAAAGTTGAAATCAAATAATCAAAATTTAAAAATTTATAAGAAAAAAATTGCATTCGTTTTACTTTCACCAAATTTTATTTATGTGAAACAAAACGAAAAAGAAATTCGGATGTGAAATCTAGAACACCAAAAAAATTCGGAAATTTTCATTTTCACATTTTTTATGTGAATTACTTTTTTTGGAACAGCGGCCATTGTTTCAGCAAATATTAAAAGTACTTTTTATCCCCGTTAAGAAACGGAATTTCCAAAAAGAACTTTTCCCAATCTCTTTTTTCACCGAAGGATTTTACATTCCAAATTTTAAGTTTCTGGGACCATTATATCAGGAAATAAATAAGTACACTTTTTTATTCCTTTTAATCCCTTTATTTTCCGAGAGGCGAACCTTACCCAATTTCAAGTTTTTATGTTTATTATTTCAGGAAATAAAATAGTACCAAAAAGTGGACTTTCGGTACTTTTAACAAAACGTACTTTTTATAGAAGGTACTTTTTATAAAAGGTAAGGTAAGGTAAGGTAAGGTAAGGTAAGGTAAGGTAAGGTAAGGTAAGGTAAGGTAAGGTAAGGTAAGGTAAGGTAAGGTAAGGTAAGGTAAGGTAAGGTAAGGTAAGGTAAGGTAAGGTAAGGTAAGGTAAGGTAAGGTAAGGTAAGGTAAGGTAAGGTAAGGTAAGGTAAGGTAAGGTAAGGTAAGGTAAGGTAAGGTAAGGTAAGGTAAGGTAAGGTAAGGTAAGGTAAGGTAAGGTAAGGTAAGGTAAGGTAAGGTAAGGTAAGGTAAGGTAAGGTAAGGTAAGGTAAGGTAAGGTAAGGTAAGGTAAGGTAAGGTAAGGTAAGGTAAGGTAAGGTAAGGTAAGGTAAGGTAAGGTAAGGTAAGGTAAGGTAAGGTAAGGTAAGGTAAGGTAAGGTAAGGTAAGGTAAGGTAAGGTAAGGTAAGGTAAGGTAAGGTAAGGTAAGGTAAGGTAAGGTAAGGTAAGGTAAGGTAAGGTAAGGTAAGGTAAGGTAAGGTAAGGTAAGGTAAGGTAAGGTAAGGTAAGGTAAGGTAAGGTAAGGTAAGGTAAGGTAAGGTAAGGTAAGGTAAGGTAAGGTAAGGTAAGGTAAGGTAAGGTAAGGTAAGGTAAGGTAAGGTAAGGTAAGGTAAGGTAAGGTAAGGTAAGGTAAGGTAAGGTAAGGTAAGGTAAGGTAAGGTAAGGTAAGGTAAGGTAAGGTAAGGTAAGGTAAGGTAAGGTAAGGTAAGGTAAGGTAAGGTAAGGTAAGGTAAGGTAAGGTAAGGTAAGGTAAGGTAAGGTAAGGTAAGGTAAGGTAAGGTAAGGTAAGGTAAGGTAAGGTAAGGTAAGGTAAGGTAAGGTAAGGTAAGGTAAGGTAAGGTAAGGTAAGGTAAGGTAAGGTAAGGTAAGGTAAGGTAAGGTAAGGTAAGGTAAGGTAAGGTAAGGTAAGGTAAGGTAAGGTAAGGTAAGGTAAGGTAAGGTAAGGTAAGGTAAGGTAAGGTAAGGTAAGGTAAGGTAAGGTAAGGTAAGGTAAGGTAAGGTAAGGTAAGGTAAGGTAAGGTAAGGTAAGGTAAGGTAAGGTAAGGTAAGGTAAGGTAAGGTAAGGTAAGGTAAGGTAAGGTAAGGTAAGGTAAGGTAAGGTAAGGTAAGGTAAGGTAAGGTAAGGTAAGGTAAGGTAAGGTAAGGTAAGGTAAGGTAAGGTAAGGTAAGGTAAGGTAAGGTAAGGTAAGGTAAGGTAAGGTAAGGTAAGGTAAGGTAAGGTAAGGTAAGGTAAGGTAAGGTAAGGTAAGGTAAGGTAAGGTAAGGTAAGGTAAGGTAAGGTAAGGTAAGGTAAGGTAAGGTAAGGTAAGGTAAGGTAAGGTAAGGTAAGGTAAGGTAAGGTAAGGTAAGGTAAGGTAAGGTAAGGTAAGGTAAGGTAAGGTAAGGTAAGGTAAGGTAAGGTAAGGTAAGGTAAGGTAAGGTAAGGTAAGGTAAGGTAAGGTAAGGTAAGGTAAGGTAAGGTAAGGTAAGGTAAGGTAAGGTAAGGTAAGGTAAGGTAAGGTAAGGTAAGGTAAGGTAAGGTAAGGTAAGGTAAGGTAAGGTAAGGTACTTTTTATAAAAGGTACCATTATTTCAGTAAATTAAAAAAAGTACCAAAAGTACACTTTTTTCCATTTTACCCCCGTAGAGTCAACATTGGCAAAAACCCAGCCTTGGTGAATATTTTTTCCGGGAGGTAAACCCACATTGCAAATTTTAAGTTTTTAGGACCATTATTTAAGAAAGTATAAAAGGTACCAAAAGTACAGTTTTTTACCCTTTTTACCCTTAAAAATCAACAATGACAAAATCCAGCCTTAGCAGATTTATATTCCGGGAGCTGAACCTACATTCAAAATTTCAAGTGTCTAGGACCATTTTTTAAGGAAGTATAAAAGGTACCAAAGGAACATTTTTTTACCCTTTTTACCCCCTTAGAATCAACATTGGCAAAAATCCAGCCTTACTGGATCTATATACCGGGAGGTAAACATACAGTATAAATTTCAAGTTTCTGTGATCATTATTTCAAGAGATATAAAAAGTACCAAAAGTACAGTTTTTTACCCTTTTTACCCCCTTAGAATCAACATTGGCAAAAATCCGGCCGTACTGGATCTATATTCCAGGAGTTAAACATACAGTCCAAATTCCAAGTCTCTGTGACTATTATTTCAGGAGATATAAAAAGTACCAAAAGCACAGTTTTTTACCCTTTTTGTCCCCTTAGAATCAACACTGGCTAAAATCCGGCCTTTCTGGATCTATATTCCGGGAGGTGAACATACAGTCCAAATTTCAAGTCTCTATGACCATTATTTCAGGAGATATAAAAAGTACCAAAAGTACAGTTTTTTACCCTTTTTGTCCCCTTAGAATCAACACTGGCAAAAATACAGCCTTAGTGGATCTATATTCCGGGAGGTGGACCTACAGTTCAAATTTCAAGTCTCTAGCTTCAGCGGTTTGGGCTGGGCGATGATGAATGAGTATATCAGTCAGTCAGTCAGTCAGTCAGTCACGTTACTCTTTTATATATATAGATTGATCCATCATGAATTCCGTGGAAAGCAAGACGCAGTCCAAACCAAAAGAGCTGTAATTTTGATAAGTGAGCAAAATCGAATTAAAGAGTCTTAGACTAACCCCCAATTTCTATGTGACGAAGTCCGACAAACGTCACGAATCTGCATGTTTTTTGTTTGCCGGTTTTTTTTAGTTAAAAAAAAAATGTTTTGAACTTTTGGAAGCATCATTTTGCATCGGTGGTGCGTTAAAAACCTTCTTAAAGTTGTCATTTCTACGGTGGTTTTGAATTTTTGTTTACTTAAGTTTGCGTGCATTAACTGCAGAACTTCTTTTCTTTGAAAGCATCAACAAACTGACAACCCGACAAAATTATCTTTTGTGTATGATTTGTTTGTTTCTGTGCTTTTGCATTATAAGTTCTTAAAGATCACATATTTAGTGACGCATTTAAGCGAGATCAATTTATATTCGTCCACTTTAATCTTCAGATAAAGACATTTGATATGCAGTTTTGCGAGGTCGACATTTAAAAAAAAAAATACAACTAAATATATCTGTTAAATTAGTAAATTATTCTGCTGAAAGTCTGCACAAAAACTTTGTGAAACTTAGTAAACAGAATCATTAAGAGTTCTGCAAAATTTCTGTTGTTTTCAGAAATTGAATGGCAGAGAAATCTGTCATTTTAGCAAAAAAATCTTCTAATAAAATTTTATTTTAAATTGAATGTCATTTTACAGATTTTATGACAGAGGTTTTCTTTTAAGTGTATAAAAATAACGAAAACTGGAATACCCTTAGGTTTTCTTTTAACAAAAATTACGTATCATTTAAAATTCATATTTCAATCGATTTGATATTTAGTTTTCCAAACCATTAATCTCCTATAATAAAAAAGAAACAATTTAGTGGAATAAAAAAAAACTGAAAATTAATAAATTTTTTCTTGATTGAAATTTTTTTCTCATGAACTTCCTTTTAATTTCTAACTTGAAGCTATAACATCGTGTTAATGTTTAACTGTTAATAAAGCAAAAAATATATAGAGAAATAGAAGCAAACATATTTTAAGCTCACTTCCTTTTCAATAACTTAAAAAAAAACTTAAAACGGCTACTGCCATAATGATGTGGCTGACCGAACACTACCGCCAAAAAATCGGTATCTGAAAACATTTTGAAAATGTATTGGTTATGGCGGGATCGAACGTGATTCTAAATGTCAAACTTAAAGGTGAGGATAAAGTCAAACAACGAATTCTATGTTCGGTAACCGATCATTGATATTGCTGTCTAACTTTGTCCTCGAACTTAAATTTGACATTTAGAATCGCCTTCAATTCCGCCGTAACCAAAACTTTTTCAAAATATTTCCAGATATCGATTTTTTTAGGAAGCGCTCGGTCGGCCACTGGCAACAACATTATGTCAGTAGACGTTGTTATCTCAGACCGTCCCTAGCCGATCCGTTGTCTCGGATCATCCCTAAAATAATGCGGCCATCAACAACATTTTGAAAAATTACTTTAATTTCCAAATTCTGTCAAAATTCTGTCGCTGTTAAAACAATCCCCAAAATTATTCAAAAAGTTTCCAAATACTAAATTCTGTTGAAACTTTGTTTTTTTTTTCAGCCGAACTGTTCGGTCGTACTCTAATGTTATCTTGCATTTGTTCGTTACTCTGAAATATTTCAAGACAAAAACGCCTTTTTATGCGCGTGTTTGGTTTCATATATACGCTGGACGTCGACGACGACACGATTCAAATAAAAATGATATAGAAAAAAAAAATTTCGTAAAAAAACAAACATATTTGATGCAGGTGCACACACCAAAAAGATGAAAATGAAAACAAATACTATGGAGAGAAACAAAAAAAAAAAAAAAAAAACAAAACACCATTAGAGTTACGTTACAAGCTACCTGAGATGCAGCAGCCAATAAGCCATTTAAAAAACCAAACATTTAGCCAGACTTAGCCAGCTTTTGCCAACATCAACTATAACAACAACAAACAAAATATGAAAACAACAGTTAGGTTATTGTAGCTTTAAAAAAAGCTTTAGGGTAAATATAAAATCTAATGTTTCCTTTTTCTTTAAGCGTATATGACGAATTCCACACCAACTGTTTCACTACAGGAAAACCATAGTGGTTTCAATAGGTTACACAGCCCAACAAAATTATAAAAAAAATTCTGACCCAGAAACCGGATCCACAAATTTTTATTTATTTTGACCTCATGAATTCTATTTCGCCATCAGAATTGAATTCTATCGTTGGGTTTTCCTGTAATTTAGTTACATGCATTTGAACCAAAGAGCATATATTCATTTTTATTTTGCAACACCCGAAAGTTAAATCAGACTTGAACTTTACGTACAGAAATAAAACTTAGAAATTTTTTAACTTGGTCAAATTTACAAATCTTGTAGGTACACTCTGCCGACTTTGCTTGTAAATTACAGGAAAACCCAACGATAGAATTTAATTCTGATGGCGGAATCGAATTCAGGATGTCAAAATACATAAAAAATTAATGGATCTGGTTTCCGGGGCAAAACCTTTTTATATTTATGTGGGGCTGTGTTATCATTTGCAAAGTATTCGCACTTAAGGTACTAGTAAATTACAAAAATAAAATTTTATTAACGTTTAGCTCCAAAAAAAAAAATTCACATAAAACCTTGTAAAATTACACTATGCAAGTTAATTCGAGTACGCTAAATTCAATGGTGCTAGCCGTTTTTCGAAGTTAGCGCTCGTATTCGCGATATTCTAGCGTAACAAATCATAATACAGTGAATTTTTTTCGCGAAAAGCATTTGTTGGTAGCGAAAATCGTTGTTTTCTTAAAATAATTGGTTCATTATAAATATTTTTAGTTTGATGGAGTATATTACGTATGCGTATGATTAATATCTAAGGGCGAATACTCTGCGATTGATTTGATATTGACACGACATCACTTTTTTTTTTCTAAACATTTGGTGTGGATTGCATTATATGTGGTAAAAAAGATATAGAAAATACATACGTACTATTAAATGTTTAAAAATAAAAGAAAATTAAATTTTGTTTAAAAAAAATTATAATTTTTCAATATTTTGTAATATGATATTTTGTTGAGGCTGTTTACTGCCAGTTTTTTGGGGCTTTAAATTTCATTTGGTTATCAAGTCATAAAAAAAGTACACTTGAAAAATAAGTTGTTGATTTTTATAATTTCCTGAAATGTTTCTTAGAAAATGAGACTTTTTCTATACGAAAAATGTCTCTAAATCTGATACTTTTTCTATAGGAAAAATGTCTCAGAATCTGAGACTTGTTCAAAATCTAAGACATTTTGTTTAAAAAAAATATCTCAGAATCTGCGACATTTTCTGAGATTTTTCTAGAAAACATTTCTAAGAATTTTACACCTTTTCTATAAGAAATATGTCTCAGAATCTGAGACTTTTACAATAGGAAAAAAGTCTCAGAATCTGCGACCTTTTCTAAAGAAAGACGGTCGGGAACGTAAATTTTTTCTTAAAAGAAAAAAAAAAAAATTATAAATAATGTTTGGGTTTGTGCTGATGTTTGTTATTGCCCAAAATATTGGTCCTAGACCTACCTTCATGCATACCGATCGACTCAGAATTACTTGTTAAGTCAATTTAGCGATGTCCGTCCGTCCGTCTGTCCATATAATGGTTTAAACATGGTACAGGTGGCAAATTTTAATCAATTCACTAGAAATTATTTTGGCCGAAGGACCATTTTTGGACTTATTGTTAGTTCCTATATAAAAATTTCGCACGATATTCGTTAAATCGGTTGGCAGCACATATAAAGGAATTCCACTCAAATTTGGTTGTTGTGTGGTTTCTACACTTATTAAATTTGTTACAAAAAATAAATCAAATCGGTCCACGTTTGGACTTGGAACCCATTTTCGGGAAAACAGTGGTCAAGCCCGACCATTTGATACCCTAGTATCCAGGCACGGATCCATGGGGGAAGGTTATCCCCCCCCCCACCCCCAAACGAATTCAAAAGAAAAAAGCAAAAAAAGAAAAAAGAAAGAAAAGAAGAATGAAAAACGGAAGGTAATTCCCCATAATTGAAAAATGTCTAAGAATCTTTAAACTTTTCTAATGGCAAAATTAATGTTAGAACTTTTCTACACAAAAAAAAAAAACTTTGTCAAATTACTACACTTAAAAAATTATATCATTAACTGTTTGTAAAAGACAAAACATTTGTTTGATGTTCAGTTTTTATTAATGACTACTTCTGTTTTTTGTTTCAAAAATAACACACTAAAATCAGGCGCGGATCCAGGGGGGAGGAGAATGGGATTTCTCCCCCCCAAAACGATTTCAAAAAAAAAAAAAAAAGGAAAAAAAGAAAGAAAGAAAGAAAGAAAGGGAAAGGAAAAAAGGAAGTGAAAGGAAAGAAGATAGAAAGAAAAAAGGTAAAAAACCCTAAAGAGAGTTATATGTGTGCTGATGATTTAAGTCAGCACACATAGCCTCAATCCTAAAAAATTTTTTGCATCCTCAGGATAAAATATTTCAGAATTTATGAAATTTCATATGAGAAACTTAAATGTCAATAGAATCGTGGACATTTTCTAACCGAAAAACTTTTCTTATCATTTTGTAAGGAAAAAGTATTAACTCAAATATTTTTTATAGAATGTCTCAGACGTCAAGACTTTGCCTTAAGAAAATATCTTGATATCTTTGACTCTGAATGAAAGAATTTTTTGATTGAAAAATTAAAAAAAAAATTCTATATAAAAAAATCCCTCAGCAACTGAGAATGTTAAAGAATCTGAAAAGAGTTTTTCTACAAATAAATTTCTTGGAATCGGATAACATTTCTACAGGAAAAACGTTAGTTTTCTATACGAAAATATATTTTCGAATCATAGACTTTTTATGGAAAATTTTTTAAGAATATGAGGATTTCTTTGTTTGAAAAATCTTTTAAAATCTACGAATTTTTCTGTTGGCAGATTCTGAGAATTTTTCTATAGGAAATGTGTCTCTAAATATGGAAATTTTTCTTTTAAAATTGTGTCCAACAATAATAATTTTTCTATATGAAAAATTTTTGAGAATCTTAGAAATTGCCTTGGAAAACATTAGATGGCATTAAAACCGTAAAATTTTTCAGGATCTAAAAATTTGTGTATACAAAAAATATAAGAATTATTTAAGAGGTTTTTTTAAGAAAAGTATATCAGAATTTGGAAAAAAAATTTATAGAAAGAATGTCACAGAATCTCAGATTATTTCCATAAAATAAAGTTTAAAAATGCAAGACATTTTCTATGCGAAAAATGTTGAATCTTTAATATTTTCTATAGAAAATTCGATCTGAGAATAAAACAACATTTTTATTTCGAAGGATTTTAGAATCTGAACATTTTTCTTAAGGCAAATATCTCAGAAATAGGTTATTTTTTTATATAAAAGTATTTGAGAATCTAAGAGATTTTCTGTAGTAAAAATGTCTCAACATCTGAGAAATTTTGTGACGGAAACATGTATAAAAATTGCATACTTTATTAAAAAGTTTTTTCGGAAGATTTCTGAGAAACAGGATTTGTTATACATATAAAAGTTTACAAGTCTGTTTACAGTTGTGAATGGCTATGATTTTCACAAGCCAATTTTTATGACTGAAAAGTCATAATATAAATATTTTTCTACACATTCAATTTGTCAATTTTGTGATCCTTCGAGAGCAGGTCTTAAAATTTGTAAATAAAACTTCAAAGTTTGAATTTACGAAGTAAAACTTTAAAAATTTTTTTGGTTATACAAAAATTTCACCCAAATCCATAAGCTGGATCCGCATTTAAAAAAAAATTTTTTTTTTGTTTTTCAATTTGTTACATTAAAAATATTAAAAAAAATAACACACACACACCCCCCCCCCCCCCCGCTCCAAACCAAACTTTTCTAATTTTTGGTAAAAAATCTTTTTTAAAAATCTCCCCCCCCAAATGAAATTCCTGGATCCGCGCCTGCTAAAATATAAAGACTTTCATTAACATTTAATTTTTAAAGTCATTTATTTTGTTCTGTAGGTAAAAACTACTGATTATTCTTTAAATTTTTAATGATTTGTGTAAGTAATTTTTTTTTTTTAAATTGTTGGTATTTTTTAATGAGATATCATTAGGTTTTACCTACACAAGTAGGTTATTTTTTTGTAGAAAAAAGTTCAAAAAATTATTTATAGAAATATAAAAACATGTTTGTATCAAGTGACTTTGGCACGATGGGTAGACTGTCTGGCCAGAATGTAGTTGAATGCGGGTTCGATTCCCAAAATTTTATTAAAAATTTTTAAAAAAATATTTCAATAGAAAATTGTAAAAAATAACCTACGAAATCATTAATTTTTAATGTTTTCGTAGATTATTTTTTTGGAATTTGGTGGTAAAAATAACAGAACTATCATTAATTTTTAATGTTTTCGTAGGTTATTTTTTTCGAATTTGTTGGTAAAAAAGAATGAAGAAACCGTAATTTTTTAATGTTTAATGTTATTTATTTTAGAAAATTTTGTCAACAGTAAAAAATAAATCTTGATGTTTGTTAAAACAAAAGAATAATTTCTGGGATGGTTTTCAATTGTTTATTCACTGGTTTTAAGTGTGTTTTTCATTTGTTTTTGCCTACAAAATATTTTGAGTGTAAAAGAAGTGTCGTAATACCATTTTACCAATATTTGAGAGTTTTCCATGTTTTTAACAAACAAATTTGGATCGAAATTTAAATTTTTTTTTCGTAATTTTACAATTTTTTTTGTAATATAAATTGCGTCAAAAACTGTAAATTTACAATTTTATTCGTAAAAAGCTTGTAAAATTACTGGGAGTTCTCGTAAAATATGAGGTATTAAAAAATCTAGTAAAATTACGAAACCTCCTTGTAAATTTTATCGTGTCAAAAAATTTGTAAATTTTCAATTTTATTGGTAAAAACCTTGTAAAATTACAAAATTATTGGTAAAAAGCTAAGAATTTTTGTCAAATATTAAGTACCAAAAAATAGTTACAAGTTTTTCTTGTACTTTTACAAAGTATTTTTTTTTTTTACTTTGAGTCAACACTCAGGGGATGCCCCCTACTAATGCAATGCATTGTGTATTTGGAAAATAGGTTATGAGGAGAAGGAAAAAACACAAGAATTTTTCTACACGAAATATTTTGAAATTTTTTTTGACGAAAAATTTTGCAATTATTGTAAACAAAAAATTTGGAAATTTTTCAATTACTATATTTTAGTAATCTTAACTTTACTTTATACGCCCTTTAAACTTTTTTTGGCTCTACATAATTGGAAAATTTTTTCTAGCGAAAAACTATTGAATACTTAGATCGTATTTCTACAGACATTTCATTTGAATTCTGACGCATGTCTAGGTCGACAATATTGTCAGATTTAGCTAAAAAAAAAACTTGAAATTTTGATTTGTTAAAAATTCTGAAAATACCGTACAAAGTTATATTTTCAAATAATTAAAAGAATAAGATTTCTCTAACTGTATTTTAATTATTACGTCTTTTAAATCATGTAAACTATACAAAGGTTCCATTTTAGATTTATTTTATATTTTCTTAATAAAAAAAACATTAAATTTACAAATTTGAATTAAGAGTTTGGGATTTTTTTTTTCAGACAAAATGTTTAAAATAAATAAATAATTGCTTTTAAAACACCTGCATTAAATTACTGTCAGTCGTAAGGCATAGTTTAATTAATGGCATTCAATAATATAAACAAAAAGCGATATTGTTTTTAATATTGTCACTTGGCGACCAAGTGTCTACGCGTAAAATGACCGGCTAAACAGCAAAAAAAAAAAGCCAATGGCCAGCCACATAGATAAATGTATAATGGAACACAAACGTTTAGCCACAAAAAATGCAACATTTTTTTTTTCTTTTTTTAAAACAATCAATTGAAAATATCTATGCAACATATGAGAGAGTACGTGCCTATAAATATAATTTACAAAATGAAAATTGAAAATTATTTTTATTAAGTAGTTTTGGCTGAATTCAAAAAAACAAAACAATTTTCAACATTAATATTAAATTAATCATTAAGTAAGTGAGTTTGATTGAAAATCTCCACAAATATCTGTTACAAATATTTTCTGATTTGAGTTAAGGAAGGGTTTAACAGTCGGGACTTAAAACTTTAACTTGGTTTAAAGAGCTAGATTATAAATAAATTTTAAAATTTTTGGAAACAAATATGCGTAATTTGAAATGGGCAAATTTCAGACCCATACGGTCACCACATTAGACAATGGGTTAAATAATGTGCGATCATCTAAAATGATTCAGATTGATAGAACTTCATTTGCTGACTGCAAAATCCGGCCTCAACGTAGGTAGAGACTTAAGTGCGAACTGTAAAATCTTTCCCAAATAATGATAAATGTTTTTATAAAATACAAGTATAATTCAATATAATTTTGATTAAGTTTGATTTTTTTCCGAAAAAAAATTGAAAAATCTATGAAAAAACTAATATTTCCATTTTTGGCATTTTATAAGCATTAAATTATAGCAGTGAGTAACGTAAATGTGCCAATTTATTCTCCTTCATTTTTAACATTTATATTTTTTTGTTAAATTCCCAACTTTAGCGAAACCGTAGTAAATCACAAAAAATATTATGCATTATCTTGTTTTTATTTTCATGTTTGTGTGTTGTCTTTCTAATCTGTTTGCAAAAATAAATCATAAACACAAAAATTATGACAATTTGATCAAATTATTGCATAAAAATGAAAATTATTTTTAATATTTTTTTAAAAATCAAGTAGTTTTAAGCTTAACAATCCACATGTTTTGTTAAAGAGTATTAAGGGTGTTCACTGATTTCATATATACAAAATTTGCAATTCGGAGTAAAGTTATCAATACAATTCCAAATTGGAGTAAAATTTTCTATAGAAAACTTTACTCCAATTCGGAGTAAAGTTTTCTATAGAAAATTTTACTCCAATTCGGAGTAAAGTTTTCTATAGAAAATTTTACTCCAATTCGGAGTAAAGTTTTCTATAGAAAATTTTACTCCAATTCGGAGTAAAGTTTTCTATAGAAAATTTTACTCCAATTCGGAGTAAAGTTTTCTATAGAAAATTTTACTCCAATTCGGAGTAAAGTTTTCTATAGAAAATTTTACTCCAATTCGGAGTAAAGTTTTCTATAGAAAATTTTACTCCAATTCGGAGTAAAGATTTCTATAGAAAATTTTACTCCAATTCGGAGTAAAGTTTTCTATAGAAAATTTTACTTAACAATTCGGAGTAAAGTTTTCTATAGAAAATTTTACTCCAATTCGGAGTAAAGTTTTCTATAGAAAATTTTACTCCAATTCGGAGTAAAGTTTTCTATAGAAAATTTTACTTAACAATTCGGAGTAAAGTTTTCTATAGAAAATTTTACTCCAATTCGGAGTAAAGTTTTCTATAGAAAATTTTACTCCAATTCGGAGTAAAGTTTTCTATAGAAAATTTTACTCCAATTCGGAGTAAAGTTTTCTATAGAAAATTTTACTCCAATTCGGAGTAAAGTTTTCTATAGAAAATTTTACTCCAATTCGGAGTAAAGTTTTCTATAGAAAATTTTACTCCAATTCGGAGTAAAGTTTTCTATAGAAAATTTTACTCCAATTCGGAGTAAAGTTTTCTATAGAAAATTTTACTCCAATTCGGAGTAAAGTTTTCTATAGAAAATTTTACTCCAATTCGGAGTAAAGTTTTCTATAGAAAATTTTACTCCAATTCGGAGTAAAGTTTTCTATAGAAAATTTTACTCCAATTCGGAGTAAAGTTTTCTATAGAAAATTTTACTCCAATTCGGAGTAAAGTTTTCTATAGAAAATTTTACTCCAATTCGGAGTAAAGTTTTCTATAGAAAATTTTACTCCAATTCGGAGTAAAGTTTTCTATAGAAAATTTTACTCCAATTCGGAGTAAAGTTTTCTATAGAAAATTTTACTCCAATTCGGAGTAAAGTTTTCTATAGAAAATTTTACTCCAATTCGGAGTAAAGTTTTCTATAGAAAATTTTACTCCAATTCGGAGTAAAGTTTTCTATAGAAAATTTTACTCCAATTCGGAGTAAAGTTTTCTATAGAAAATTTTACTCCAATTCGGAGTAAAGTTTTCTATAGAAAATTTTACTCCAATTCGGAGTAAAGTTTTCTATAGAAAATTTTACTCCAATTCGGAGTAAAGTTTTCTATAGAAAATTTTACTCCAATTCGGAGTAAAGTTTTTTATAGAAAATTTTACTCCAATTCGGAGTAAAGTTTTCTATAGAAAATTTTACTCCAATTCGGAGTAAAGTTTTCTATAGAAAATTTTACTCCAATTCGGAGTAAAGTTTTCTATAGAAAATTTTACTCCAATTCAGAGTAAAGTTTTCTATAGAAAATTTTACTCCAATTCGGAGTAAAGTTTTCTATAGAAAATTTTACTCCAATTCGGAGTAAAGTTTTCTATAGAAAATTTTACTCCAATTCGGAGTAAAGTTTTCTATAGAAAATTTTACTCCAATTCGGAGTAAAGTTTTCTATAGAAAATTTTACTCCAATTCGGAGTAAAGTTTTCTATAGAAAATTTTACTCCAATTCGGAGTAAAGTTTTCTATAGAAAATTTTACTCCAATTCGGAGTAAAGTTTTCTATAGAAAATTTTACTCCAATTCGGAGTAAAGTTTTCTATAGAAAATTTTACTCCAATTCGGAGTAAAGTTTTCTATAGAAAATTTTACTCCAATTCGGAGTAAAGTTTTCTATAGAAAATTTTACTCCAATTCGGAGTAAAGTTTTCTATAGAAAATTTTACTCCAATTCGGAGTAAAGTTTGCTATAGAAAATTTTACTCCAATTCGGAGTAAAGTTTTCTATAGAAAATTTTACTCCAATTCGGAGTAAAGTTTTCTATAGAAAATTTTACTCCAGTTCGGAGTAAAGTTTTCTATAGAAAATTTTACTCCAGTTCGGAGTAAAGTTTTCTATAGAAAATTTTACTCCAATTCGGAGTAAAGTTTTCTATAGAAAATTTTACTCCAATTCGGAGTAAAGTTTTCTATAGAAAATTTTACTCCAATTCGGAGTAAAGTTTTCTATAGAAAATTTTACTCCAATTCGGAGTAAAGTTTTCTATAGAAAATTTTACTCCAATTCGGAGTAAAGTTTTCTATAGAAAATTTTACTCCAATTCGGAGTAAAGTTTTCTATAGAAAATTTTACTCCAATTCGGAGTAAAGTTTTCTATAGAAAATTTTACTCCAATTCGGAGTAAAGTTTTCTATAGAAAATTTTACTCCAATTCGGAGTAAAGTTTTCTATAGAAAATTTTACTCCAATTCGGAGTAAAGTTTTCTATAGAAAATTTTACTCCAATTCGGAGTAAAGTTTTCTATAGAAAATTTTACTCCAATTCGGAGTAAAGTTTTCTATAGAAAATTTTACTCCAATTCGGAGTAAAGTTTTCTATAGAAAATTTACACCAAATTGAAGTAAAAATTTCTATTAAAATATTTTTTTAAATCGATGTTTAACTTTTTACAGTTTTCCTGACAGGAAGTTGCATAAATTTTCCAGCTGTTTCATCCTTATAGTGATTACCCCTAATGCTATTACTTATTATAATGTACACTGCACGAGGCATAATTTTGCGCTAACATAAGACAACACATAGTACACAACAACAAAAAAACAGTAACAAATATTTAAACTCAACTCATTCAGTCATTCCTATTACGCATTAATGCAGTTTAAAAATTATTGGAGATCCTTAAGTCTAGTCATGAAGTGAAAGCATGTTGTTGTTATGTGTTGCAAGTATGTTCGCTATGAATTTGTCGGTTGAATTTATATTTATTTTATGTACAATATAAATATATTTATTACAGTGAACAAACATTAAACATACATAAGTTTTTGAAATTGTACACAGAGACAGACAGACACAACATATTTTAAACATGTTTGCGTAAATTAATTCATTTGTCGTAAAAACAGCAGGATGTCAAGTTAAGATCAAAAAGTCATATAAATTAAGATGTCGTAGATGGAGCCTTTGTTTTTTTCCCCTTTTTTTTGTACTGCAGGTATGCTGAAATGAAAGAAAGTTTATGGCAACTTTGTATTGGAAAACAATGGTTTGAAATTAGTAAAAAACGAGAGAGAAAAAGAAAAGAATTGATTGGAAATAAATCTTTAAGCATAATTTTATAATGACAGGAAAATAAAATAATCGCATGGTGCTATAGTAAGAAATAAAAACACTACTCAACACGGTTTTTGCAAAGTTAGTATTATTTTTATTTATTCGAATTCCTAATATTTGTACCTAACTTTTGTAACAAATCTGAACTCGATACGATCAAGGACACTATCAGGACATTATAAGGAAGTTCACAAACACGAATCTGACATCAGAAAAATTGAATCATATGAAACTAAGAAAATAGCGTTTTTGGTTTTTAAATTTTTCAAAAACTGGGCTTAGGAGGCGTGGTCAAATATTGGAAAAATGGTAAAATTTGTGTAGAGTTGCCATGTTTAAATATTTATCAAATTAAAACGGAATAGAGATATTACTTCCGAATTGGAGTAAATATTTCTGCAGAAATGTTTGCTGCAATTGGAGTAAACATTTTAATATAATTTTTACTCCGAATTGGAGTAAACATTTCTTAAGGAATATTAACTCCGAATTGGAGTAAAAATATTATATTAAAAATTTACTTTCTGGTATAAATTTACATTCTTGTACAGTTTTGTATGGGCTATCGACTAAAATTTTTTTTGTTGGAAAATTTTTAGAACCTGTTCTGAAATTTTCCATTATTTTAAAAAGTCAATTTATCGAAAATCCGGAAACTTTTGTTTATTATACCCTCCAACCACAATATGGGGGTATACTCAATTTGTCATTCCGTTTGTAACGCATTGAAATGTCCGTCGGGGACCCCATAAAGTATATATATTATTGATCGATTATCGATTCTATGAATGTCCGTCTGTCCGTCCGTCCGTTCATCTGTCTGTAGATAACACGATGCAGTCCAAAATAAAACAGCTAGACTTCTGAAGCTTGGCACAAATATGTCTCATGTTCATAGGCAGGTTAAGTTCGGGAATGGGGAAAATCCCCCTTGAAGAACTGAACCAACCTCTGAAAAAATTGAATTTGGTACATGTTTTTATACCCTCCAACCAAAGTATGGGGGTTTACTCACTGTGTCATTCCGTTTGTAACGCATCGAAATATCGTTCAGGACCCCATAAACATGAGACATATTTGTGCCAAGCTTCAGAAGTCTAGCTGTTTTATTTTGGCCTGCATCGTGTTATCTACAGACAGACGAACGGACGGACGGACAGACTGACATTCATAGAATCGATCATCGATCAATAATATATATACTTTATGGGGTCCCCGACCGACATTTCGATGCGTTACAAACGGAATGACAAATTGAGTATACCCCCATATTGTGGTTGGAGGGTATAATAATCGATTCTAAGGCATTCTATTAATGTCCGTCCGTCCGTCTGCCTGTAGATAACACAATGCAGTCCAAAATAAAATAGCTAGACTCCTGAAGTTTAGCACAAATATGTCTCATGTTCATAGGCAGGTCAAGTTCGTGAATGGGCAAAATCGGGCCAGGGGGAAAAAGTTTCCCCTTGACGAACTGAAACAACCTCTGAAAAAATACACTTTTTTTACATTTTTTTTTGTATTTTTTTGTTAAATAAATGAAACATTTGATATATTTATCGCGATGTGTAGGTGCTCTCAACGTCCCCCACTTACCCCAAAACCCTTCCCACCCCAAAAAAAAAAAACGCCCCTGACATTTTTTTTTTTAATTTTTTTACATTTTGGAGTGTATAAAAGATTCGGCACAGCCGAATTTAACACTATCACTTGTTTTTTGTATTTTTGTTTAATAAATTAAACACTTGGTATATTTATCGCGATGGTAAGGTGCTCTCAACGTACCCCACCCCAAAAAAAAAAAAAAAAACGCACCTGGCAATTTTTATAACCTCCAACCACAGTATGGGGGTATACTCACTTTGTCATTCCGTTTGTAACGCATCGAAATATTGGTCGGGGACCCCATAAAGTATATATATTATTGATCAATGATCGATTCTAAGACATTCTGTGAATGTCCGTCAGTCCGTCTGTCTGTAGATGGCACGATACAGTCCAAAATAAAAGAGCTAGCCTCCTGCAATTTGGCATGAATATGTCTTATGGTACTAGGCAGGTTAAGTTCGTAAATGGGCAAAATCGGCTCAGGGGGAAAAATGTTCCCCCTTGAAGAACTGAACCAACCTCTGAAAAAATTCACTTTTTTTACATGTTTTTTTGTACTTTTGTTAAATAAATGAAACATTTGTTATATTTATCGGGATAGGAAGGTGCTCTAAACGTCCCCCACTGCCCCCATCACCCCCCCCCCCAAAACAAACGCCCGTGACAATTTTATTTTTTTATTTTTTACATTTTGGAGGGTAAAAAAAATCGGCACAGCCGAATTTAACACTTTCACTTGTTTTTTTAAATTTTATTTTACATTTTGGAGGGTATGAAAGATTCGGCACAGCCGAATTTAACACTCTCACTTGTTTATTTTTTTAATTTTTTGGTATAGTTAAGATGTTTGTCTATCCACACAAAAAAATTCAGACATGTGTTTTTCGTTTTTTTTTTTTGAGAAAATCGCATTTGAATTTTGAATTTCATAACAATTTTGTAATTTGCTTGTATTTTCTTGTTTTGACATTGCGTATGAGTAACATTTATGCAAATATTTAATACTCATTCGCTACGTTGAAACAAGAACATTCAAAAGAAAATACAAAAGCAAATTACAAAATTGTTAGGAAATTTAATATGTATTCAAATGCGATTTTCTCGAAAAAAAAGGAAAAACATATGTCTGATTTTTTTGTGTGTATAGACAAACATCTAAACTATAAATTTTTTTTTTTTTTAAAGTGACCGGATTTTTGATGTAATCGATCTTTTAAACCGATTTAATTTGATAAATATTTAAACAAGACAACTCTACAAAAATTTGACCAATTTTCCAATATGTGACCACACCTCCTTAGCCCAGTTTTTGAAAAATTTAAAAACCAAAAACGCAAATTTCTAAGTTCCATATATTCACACAACCTATTCAGAAATTTACGGGACACATGCTTTTCTGTAGCGGGACATTTGGTGTAGAGTACCTTATATAAAAAGCACTATTTTTGGTATTTTTTTTTACAAAAAATTAAGGTACAATTTTACGACATGGTTCTATTTACCAAAAATTATTTTGGTAGGTACTTAAATTTTTTTTTTGGCTCCTTTTACCAAAAATGTTGGTTCATTTTATCAAAAAGTACCATTTTGGTACTTTTTAGTAATTCTAAGATTGGAAATAGAATTTTTTTAATTTAGAAAATTTTTGGTTTCAAATCTTTTTTCAGAAGATTATGATAAAATCCTTGAAATTTTAATTGCCTTAGAGTTGGATAAATTAATTACATGTGTAATTTTAGACCTCATGTGTAATGTTGACTGCATTCATGTGTAATATCGAATTTGTGTAACAAAATTGTACTTATTTAAAAAAAGTACCAATATATATGTTTATAAATATGTATACTATTTTGGAAATTTTTTTATAAAAAGAACTATTGTAGCACTTAAAAAAAGTATTATTTAGGTACATTTTTTTTTTAGTACTATTATGACATTTTTTATAAAAATGGTATTATTTTAACATTAATAATATTATTAATACAATACCGCTTTTGGTACATTTTATAAAAAATTATTTTTGGTACTTTTTATAAAAAAAGTACAGTAGTACTTTAATCAAAAATGTTGGTTCATTTAACAAAAAGTACTATTATGGTACTTTTTAGTTATTCTATGATTGAAGATACAAATTGTTAAATGAATGGATTTTTGCTTTCAAATCCTTTTTTGGATGATTATGTAAAAATTCAATTAATAAATGATATTTTAACCTGCTGACTTATTTTTTTTAATTTATAAAGAGGAGCTATATTACCTTTTGAACTTTATATATTTTTCTCATTTATTTAAAATAAAAAATTCCAAATAAAAAACACCTGTGTGTCAAATTTTTTGTATGGGTTTTTGTTAAAAATCAGTGATGCATTTTGTTTATTGCAAAAAGAACCAAGTGCAGCAATTGTAAACAATATGAACTTGACATTTTTTTTATACACTAACAAATTTATAAAAAAAAAACATTTTGTTAATTTTTATGCAGTTATTTATACTTTTAATTTCCGTTGTTTAATACCGGCAGCCGAAGAAACGCCCAATATTTGTTAAATCATAATACAAAACAACATAATGCATTTGGTATTACACTGTAATGTATTATAAATAATCACTAGACCATGATTTTCTCTAAATAAATATATCATGATACATAATTTCAAGTTCCCCCCTTTGTAATGAAATACAAATAAGTAATTAAAAATTGTTTAATAAATAAAAAAAAATAGTAATAAAAAACTTAAACATGATAGTACATAAAATGTGTAACAAAAAATTAGTCTAAACTAAATGAAAACATAAGCTTGAGCAGCAAAAGGCTGCTGCAGCTGCATTTTAACATGATACATGCCTTAAAATAAACAAAAGACTTAAGCAACATACTCGATTTGTAACTAAACTAATTAATATTGATGAATTTTTATACCGAAACAAATAACCAACTATTTAGAGAAAACGAAACAAAAAACTCAAAGTGTGGGAATGAAAAATTGGTTATTAATTTGATTGAGATTTATATTTGGTTAAAAATTTATGTTTTAACCAAATAGAAAACAAAAAAACGAAAAATATTTGTAAAACAAATACTAAAATTCAAGTGGAATTTTTTATAAATAAAAACAATTCCCTTGAGAGTAATTGTTAGTAACGGTTATAAAATTGAGTTATTTGATATTTTTTTGTATCGAAACTAAAAATTTTGTATTGATGTATTCGAATTGCTCAATTTAATTCACAAACTCTAAGAAATTTCCGGAAAATTATAAGAATTTTTTTAAAACAAAAAATATCTTAGAATTTGAAAATTTTTCTAAGCAAAAAGTTTTTCAGTACAAACAATTTCTCATAATCTAATGGTGATTTCTTTTCTGAAAAAAAGGTTTGCCTTTTTAGGGTATACATTTTTAAAATGTTTAACTCACACCTTCAAAAACTTGCATTTTATTTGACTGGAATAGAACAGAACATCCAGAAATACTCTGCCCTATATTTTTTAACAGCTGTTTTGAGAAAACAACACAGAAAAAGTCAGCAGTTGTATAAGGCAATTTCAACCACGTCATTTTTTACGGGGTAAAAAGTGCAACTTTTTTGCACTTGTAGGGCAGACATTTTTAGAAAAGAACACGATATTCATTATAAGGGTTGATTTTTTTTTAGAAAAGAACACAAAAACATAATTTTTGGGGCGAAATGCAGAAAAAAGGCACATTTTTTGCCAGAAAAGAAAACACCATCGGAGTTTTTTTGTTCGTTACTCGTTATATTAAATAAATTTTTGATGGCATTTTTTTTTTGTTTTTAAAATTTTTTTACACAAAAAATTATTAGTTTTTTGGCTGCAAATATTTAAGTTTAATTCTACCTTTCCGAATATACAGATAACCTTCACAATGCAAAAAAAATGCAAAAAAACTTTATTTTAGGACATTCTAGCTACACTCAAAAAATTATGTCATTAACTGTTTGTAGGTTATTTAAAAAGTTTTCCGTTTAGTCGTTTTTAAAAGACAAAACATTTGTTTGATGTTCAGTTTTTATTAATGACTACTTCAGTCCTTTGTTTCAAAAATAAGACCCTAAAAAATAAAGACTTTCATTAGCATTTAATTTTTAAAGTCATTTATTTTTGTTCTGTAAGTAAAAACTACTGATTATTCTTTTGATTTTAATGATTTGTGTCAGTAATTTTTTTTTTTTATATTGTTGGTATTTTTTAATGAAATATCATTAGTTTTTACCTACACAAGTCAGTTATTTTTTTGTAGAAAAAAAAATCAAAAAATTATTTATAGAAATATAAAGACATGTTTGTATCAAGTGACTTTGGCACGATGGGTAGAGTGTCTGGCCAGAATGTAGTTGATTGCGGGATCGATTCCCCAAAAATTTTATTAAAAATTTAAAAAAAATATTTCAATAAAAAATTGTAAAAAATTACCTACGAAATCATTATTTGTTGGTAGAAATAACAGAACTATCATTAATTTTTAATGTTTTCGTGGGTTATTTTTTTCGAATTTGTTGGTAAAAAAGGGTGAAAAAAACTTAATTTTTTAATGTTTAATGTTATTTATTTTAGAAAATTTTGTCAACAGTAAAAAATAAATGTTGATGTTTGTTAAAACAAATGGAAAATTACTGGGATGGTTTTCAATTGTTTATTCACTGGTTTTAAGTGTGTTTTTCATTTGTTTTTGCCTACAAAATATTTTGAGTGTATATCCCTCCGTCCATCTGTCTGCGGAAAGCAAGATGAATTCAAAACCAAATTGTTTGTTAACAACTTGCAACTAACAAATTTACAATTCTCAATCGGTCCAGGGCTCAGTAGGGGGTCGAAAATTTCCTTTGAAGAATTAAAAAAACCACTGAAAAAATTCATATTGAATCCAGAGAACATAAAAATTTAACTATTTCAGTCCGTCCCTTTTGTGTGGGATATAAAAAGGGATAAAATTGTATTACTTAAGTGCAAAAAAGTGTTTTCCCTTTTTTAGGGTATAACAGATTCGGCACAGACGAATTTTACACTCTCACTTGATTCTTGTACTTTTGTTAAACAAATTGAACATTTGTATGCCAAAAGAAGTTCAGACTTACAATTAGTAAAAAGTAATCTTTGTGAAAAATAGTGGACAACATTTTTTTTTTTGATGAAAAAAAATTTTTAATAAAAAAAATTAATTAAAAACAAGTAGAAAGTTAAATCCGACCTGGCCCAATCTATAAATACCCTCCACAATGCCTTTTTTAAAGGACAGTTAATTTTTTAACGTGAATAAAAATTAACAATTTTGATTAGAAATGGTTTATTTTGAGAAAAAAACTTTTTTTTTTGTAATTTTTGCAAAAAAAAAGAAAAATTACTATTTTTTTTTGAGTGTAAAATTTTTTTCGAGTGTAATTTTTTTCGAGTGTATTTTTTTTTTTGTGTAAAAATATTTCTGATTAAAAAAAATACTTTCTGAAATTCACGGTTTTGCTAATAACTTTTGAATGAGTGGATCGATTTAGCTGAAATTCAATACGACCAGACCAGGGAAACGAGAATTAGCGTGTTTTTTATCTAGTAAACTCTCGAAAAACCCTTGCCAAAATTCGCTCTTTTGCTTATAACTTTTGAAGGACAGAACCGATTTTGCTGGATTGCACTAACATATATGCCAAACTTTAGGAGCCTCCGTAAAGTATTTCAAAAGTTAGCTTGTTTTTAATAGGCAAACAGAAGGACATCGCTAGATCGTCATAAAATCGATCGAGAAACTTCATGGGGTCCTAGACCAATATTTTAAGGTGTTACAAATGGAATGACAAACTTATATGGGCAAGGCCACCGTCAGTAACGTCACGCTAGTTTACATATTTTTGTCAATATCTTTATAAAATACAATTATTTCTCCCAACTTGAGAGCGGCATATGAAAGTTCTCGTGATAACTGTTTTTTCATACGCAGACAATTTTGCTGTATCTCGTTTTGTTGTGAAGTTATGACCATTTTAAGCTGTCAGTAACGTCACCGGATTTTGGAAGTGTGTTTGGAGGTAACTGAACGTTTGTGTAAAAATGAGCGAATAGAAAGAGTTCATGTTTATTATTGCCCAGTATTTTAAAAAAGGAAGGATGAAAGATGATTTTTATCCAAAAGGTGGGCTTAATATTTTATGTTTTAATCAAGTAAATAATATAAAAGCAGTGTCAGTAACGTTACGCAAAATGTCAGTAACGTCACACGCACGAATTTCGTTACGATTTTCGGGTCTTTTTTTTTTCTTGGTTAATAGAGGGACTCTACACGGCGAAAAAATCATAGTAGAGGAGTTTTAAGATGCAATTAAATACCAAATTATTAAGCAAAAAAGTAAAAAAAAAACAAAAATAAAAAAAATCCGTCAGTAACGTCACACAATCTTATTTTGCAAAAATACCCTGCTATATGCAAATAATGCTTCATTTAAGCATTGATTATGAAAGTACTTCAAAAATACTAAAAAAAATCAGCTCATCCAATCTCTTTTCTAATTAGTTATTGCATAAAAAATCATTTTATAAAAATTTGTCAGTAACGTCACCATTTATTTGCGGCTGATTACTTTAAGCCCTAATTGGTCCAAAAGCCAAGATTTGTACACAAATTTGCTTGCTTATCAATAGTTTGATTTATATTCTATCCAAAAAAAAGTAATTATCTGTCTAAAGCACAAAAATATACCAACAAAATTTACCTTTTTTCGCCGACATTGATATATTTTCCAACTACGCCTTGCACGTGCCACTTATGAAAAGAATGTAAAATGTCAAAGCAGACACAAATTTTGGACTGGCATACAGTGATGACATATTCTATACATATTTAACATTTGAAATGTAAAAAATATTTTGGGATTTGTGACAAAAAAAATGTATGTGGTTTCATTTTTCGTGGCCTTGCCCATATACGTATATACCCTCTATCATTAAAGTGGAGGGTATGACAAAAGTTTTTTTTATGAAATAATTTTTTTTCATGAAGAAAAAATTTTGATAACAAAAAAAAAAATTTAAAAAAAAAATTAATAAAAAAAAATTTGTTAAAAAAAATTATTGAAAAAAAAAAATATTTTTTTTTTTATGGAAAATAATTCTGTTACATTTTATTTACCAGCTGGTGAAAAACATTTTTATTCACCAGCAGGTGAATTTTTATCCAAGTTGCAAGCCATTTTGGTTTAAGAAAGTGAAAAACAGTAATTCTTATTTTCTGTTTTTTTAGTCTTTAGCTTATATCTTCAAACTGAGGTGTTGTCTTGTGTCACTTTTAAAATTAGAAAATAGGCTTAAAACATACCAAGTTAAAACAATTTTTGGGGTAACAAAAGTTGTAAAAGAAATTTTGTTTAAAAAAAAAAATTTTCGAAAAAAAAAAATATTTTAGTATCAAATTCTCCTCGCATATGTCATCTAAAAAGACCGCTCTTAAAGCAGATCGGAGAGAACCAATGTACAAATTTTGAGGTATTTTTTCCCTCTAAGAATAAGAACTTCCCTAAGTATGTTTTTCAGAATGATTTTTCGCTGGAGGATCCTAAATTCCAAAAATCAAATATTTATAAGCATTATTTCAGAAGATCGATAAAGTACCAAAGTACACATTTTTATACTTTTAGAATCGAAACGTTCTAAAAAGTAGTTTATCAGAATTTTTGTCCGCAGCATGTTTTTTCAAAATGTTTTTTTTAGCTACCCCGCAAAAGTTGTGGACCAATAAATTTAAAAACACCTATACCATGACAAATGTTTCAAAATCTGAGAATTTAAAAAAAAAATATCACAAAACTTTAAAATTTTTCTATATGAAAAATGTCTTCAAGTCAATCCTATTCAAATCCCATTTTCCACTTTCTCACCTTAACTCTTTTGTTAGTGAAATCCTAGCATTTTTCAAAATCTTCTCTCTGCCTGTAGTCGTATATCAATAGGTATTTTATATATTTTTATATATTTTTTTGTTAAGTTATGCACGTCCATAATATAAAGTTATATACCTGCCAGTTAAGACGTCAATTCCTATTAACAACTATAAATTATGCCATCAAACTATCAGCGAACGCATAAAACAACTTTAAAGTTTTCAAAATGCTTCTTCTTCTACTTTAAAGTTATACTTCATCTACATCTAAATTTCATACTTCTACAAAAAAAAAACTGAAAAAAACTTCACAAATGTTCACAATGAAACATAATTCACACCCTAAACAGGCACTTCTGCCTAAAATGTAAAGAAGGAGAAACAACAAAAAAAAATAATAATAAACTGTTAAGAAATCTGAATGAAGCACTAGGGGCCAAAAGTTTTGAAGAGGGGATGAAAAAGTTATATTCAGACTTGTGAAATATATAAATGGTAGCAATGTAAGTAAAAGAGATAGAAAAAAGATAAAATTTGCTAAATATCTATTATTGTAAGAATTTTTTTTTAAATCTTTATTTGCAATTATCTCGAAAAATAAAAAATATAAAGCAAAATAAACAAAATTTGAGGAACACAAAAAAAAAGTTTTTTTTTTGTGTATGAAATTTTAAAATCTTTGTCATAATAAAAGGGACAAAGAAAACTAAGCAAAATCTGAAAATCTCCTGCAATAATTTTTAAAATCTATAATTTTTGCAAATTATCTCCTTAAATGCAAGAGATAAAACAAAATACAGTCGAAACCGGTTATAACGAACTCCGAGGGATCAGTAAAAATAGTTCGTTATAAGCGAAGTTCGCTATAAGCAGGTAATATTTTTTATTAACCCAGATTTTTTTCTCAAAAAAATAGATCTAATTTTGTTTTATTTTATGTTTTTTCCGTAAATAAACTACTTATTGAGAAGAAATCATTAAAAATAATAATACATTTCATCAAAATTATAATATAAACCAAAAAATTGCAACCTTTTGTTAGTTTGATAAACATTATTGCCACTCATTTAAAAATATTTATAGAAGTTCGTTATAAAAAGGTAAATACACATGAAATTGTGTTCGTGGGACCATGATAAGCAGTTCGTTTTAACCGAGTTCGTTATAAAAGAACTCGGGACTTTAGAATTAGTTCGTTATAACCAAGAATACGTTATAACCGAGTTCGTTATACGTTATAACTGAGTTCGTTATAACCGAGTTTGACTGTACAAGGATCATCAATAAAAATTTCAAAAATTTATTTTGTATTAAATTTTTTAAAATCTTAAATAAAAGAAATAATGCAAAATCGACGAAAACTGTGATCACTACCATTTCAATTTTTTTTTTTTATAAATTTTTTGTAAAATTTTTTAAAATCTTTATTTGAAATTATCTTTTTAGGAGATATAGTAAGTGAATCTAAGGATCACCAACAAAAATTTCAAAAATCTATTTTGTATGAAATTTTTGTTTCAATTTTTATTTTCAATTATCTCTTTAAATAAAAGATATTAAGCAATATAGACGAAATCTGTGGATCACTAACAAATAATTTTCCATGCAATTTTGCTTAAAAACTTTATTTGCAAAAATAAAGGAGACAATGCAAAATTGATAAAATCTGGAAATCACAAACAAAAATTTAAAAATCCATCTTTATTTGAAATTATCTCCTTGAGTACAAGAGAAAGAGCATAAAAGAAGAAATCTGGCGATCACCATCAAAAACTTTAAATATCTTCAACTTCAATATAGGGGAAATCTGGAAAATCTTTTCTAAATTTTTTTCTTAAAATCTTAATTATTTAAAATAAAAGAGACAAAGCGAAATAGACAAAATACTGAGAATCACCAAGAAAAACTATTTAAATTGTTTTTATCAAAAGTTGAAAATTTTCTTATCAATTTTTTGTGATTTTTTTTTTTTAATTTTTATTTCCAATTATCTATTTAAATACAAGAGATAGAGCAAAATAGACAAGATATGGAAATCATCAACAAAAATTTCAAAAGACTATTTGGTATTAAATTTTTGTTTTAATATTTATTTTCAATTATTTTTTTAAATAAAAAATATTAAGCAGTATAGACAAAATTTGGGGATCACCGACAATATATTTTTGTATGAAGTTTTGCTTAAAATCTTTATTTACTTAAATAAAGGAGACAAATTTAAATCGACAAAATCTGGGAATCACCAACAAAAATTAAAAAATCTGTCTTTATTTGCAATTTTCTTCTTGAGTACAAGAGAAAGAGCATAAAAGAAGAAATCTGGCGATCACCATCAAAAAATTCAAAAATGCTTAAAAAAATTTTCTTAAAATCTTTATTAGCAAAAATAAAAGAGACAAAGCTAAATGCACAAAATCTGGAAATCACTAACAGAAACTACCATTTAAAAATTTTTTATCAAAAATTTAAATTTTTTATCAAAAATTTAAATTTTTTATCAATTTTTTGTAAAATTGCTTTTATCTCCTTAAATACCAGAAACAGAGAAAAATATACAAAATCTGGGGATCGTCAACAAATTTGGCTTAATTTGCAACTATCTTCTTGAGTACCAGAAATAGAGCAAAAAAGACAAAATCTGCCGATTTTTTTTTTTGTAAAATTTTTAAAATCCATATTTCCAATGTCCTTAAATTCAAGAGATAGAGCAAAATAGAAAAAAATGTCTGGGAATCACCAACACAAAATTTTAAAAATCAATTTTGTGTGAAATTCTTGTTTAAATTTTTGCAATTATCTTTTTAAATAAAAGATATAAATTATTATAGACGAAATATGGAATCACCAACAAAGTATTTTTGTATGAAATTTTGCTTAAAATATACGAATCACCAATAAAAACCAAAAAAATCTGTCTTTATTTGCAATTATCTCCTTAAGTAGAAGAGATGGAGCATAAAAGACAAAATCTGGGTAACACCATCAAAGAATTTCAAAATTTCTCAACTTCAAAATGGGTGAAACCTGGAATATCATTTGTAAAAAAAATTTCTTAAAATCTTTATTAGAAAAAATAAAAGAAGCAAAGCTAAATGGACAAAATCTGGGAATAGCCTACAAAAATTAGAAAAATCAATTTTTTTATTAAATTTTTCTGAAAATTTTAATTTGCAATTATAACCTCAAATAAAAGAGATGAATCAAAAAATCTGGGGATCACAATAAAAAAAATTAAAATTTTTTTAAGTATGAAATTTTATTTAAAATATTTATTTGCAACTATCTCCCTTAAGTCAATAGATAAAGAAAAATAGACAAAATTTGAATATCAACAAAAAATCGTTATTTTGAAATTATCTGCTTAAATAAGAGAGATACAGCAAAAGAGACAATTAACATCAAAATTTAAAAACTACTTTGTGGTATGAAATTTTCTTAAAATTTTTATATGCAATGATCTCCTCACCAAAATAGATCAAAATAGACAAAGTCTGGGGATCATCATCAAAAACTTGAACTGCTATTAAGTATGAAATTTGTCACAAGATATTTATACGCCTAAACCTTTTTTCACATAAAATGATTTCCGTCTAAACGGGGTTTTTCTTATACCCTCCAACCACAGTATGGGGGTTTTAAAAGGCAACTTTCTGACACCAACTTTTTTAAAATTCAAAAAAAGGAAAATTTGCTCCACCATAGTGTAAAATTTACTCCACCCTATTGCACAATAGAGTGGAGCAACTTTTCTTTTTTTTTGAATTTCAAATTCGTCGGGGTCGGAAAAGTTGCTTTTTAGGGTTAATATTAACACACAAAAATATTGTAACTATAGGGCAATGTCTTTGGGTTCCTTTTTTGACTTGAAAATCGGAAAGGTCCGAACAAAGTGAAAAAAAAATTGTTTTTGTATTTTTTTAGCTGAAAATATTAGTACATATTCAAAAATTGTTGGTCTGTAAAAAAATTCTTTTTTGTTTCTGTTTTCTTTTGCTCCAAAAATTGCTCCACCCTTATATATAATTTATGTGGGCCTATACCGATATTTTAATGGTTTGCCTCAGATTTTGCCAATTGTTTGATTAAACATCTGCTTACCCATAGTGCAAAATATTGAATACAAGCAGCCGTTAAACTATTCTTTAAGATAGTTATTTCTTGCTGTTGTAAGTCGAGTATATGTTTAAAAACTTAAAATGCAATTTATGTTTAAGCCTCAAAAGCTAAAAAAAAACTTTACAAAAAACTAAATAAAAGATGAATATCATTGTGTCTAGTGTTATAATAAAATAAAAACAAAAAAATAACGTTAAATATTCTTAACAAAAAAATTCATAACAAAAAATATAATAAAAATCACAAGGGCGAGTGTAGCAGGGGGAAAAATATTTATGAAAAAAATTGAAACTGAAAGAAAAACTCCCTCGAAGCATATTTTGTGAGTTTCAGTTTTTGTAGATTTTCTGTTGCATTTTTATAAGCGGCAAAAACATCTAAATTATAGTGCGTTGAGCTGCTCTTGGTGTAAGAAGACAACATTGCAGTTGTTGTTCTTGTTATTTTATAGATGCCAAGGTAGACATACATATTTCACTTTTAATGGCAGCTCTTCTGGCATAAAATAGATGCACTCGCAGAAAACAAAAATATATGTGTTTTTTAATAAAAAAAATATTTAAACTTCTTAACAAACTTTTCGCTGCATTTTTTTTAGGCGTTTTTAAAACGTGCATAAAAACTTGGGGGGTATATTAAATTTGTCTTTCTGTTTGTAACACAACGAAATATCAGTCGAGGGTAGAAGTAATAAGCAGAATACTGCATTTGGAATTGTTTTTTTTAAGCCACAAAAATATTTAAAAAGTTTTTTTTTGGGCTCACAAAAATATAAAAAAAAAATGCATTTTGTGTAGGTTTATTCTAGCTCGAGGTCATAATTTACTAATTAAAACCATGATATCATCATAGAATAATTTTCAAGAATATTATTTTTCTGTTTTAAATTCTTTTATGTTGCTCATTTTTGAAAAACTTTGCCGACAATTGTTTCGGTAATTGTCAGATTCCATTGTCAAGACTATTTATCAAATATAAAAACAGTGTTCTACAAGTATCATAAGGAATATAAATGACAATTGGCATTGTTCAAACAAAAATATTAATACATATTCAAATATACACTCAGTGAGTATTGTTCACAGTTGTCAAACAACCAACAAAAAATTTTTAAAACAGATTAACAGATTGCAATGCTTAAATGAACATTTGAGCATTGCAACTAACAATAAGTCTTGAAAAAAAAATTGAATATATTTAAAAAAGAAAAATAATTTTCTTGAAAACTATTCTATGAGAATTTCAGTTAATTATAATTAGCAAGGGAAATCTGACCTCGAGCCTTCATAAAATGTAATATTTTAAAGGTTGAATTAAACTATTTTTATTTTTTTAGTAAAAAATTAATCAGAATCTACATTAAAAAATTTTGCTCAAAAAAAAATTACACTCAAAAAAAACTATTTTACAAAAATAAAATATTTTTAGTCAAAATTTTAAAATAATTTTTTTTACGCCCGAAAAAAAATTCTATCACTTAAAAATGTCAATGTGGTGGGTACTCAAGAATTCGGACAATTAAAATTTATTCTTTTGTAATTGTTTTTATTTCATTTTTATATGATGGAGTGTACTTAAGATTCAGCACCGCCGATTATAACACTCTCGCTTATTTTATATAACATAAAAATATTCAATGTTTTCCTTATTGTTATTCTTAAATATTTTTAGTATAAATGGCAATAAACGTGTAGTGCTAAAAGGAATTTGTATAATTATAAGTTATGGTGTATTTAGTAGTTTCGCTTCTCTTTGTTTGAAGAAGTATTGTGTTGATTATGTTTGTTATTATATGGTATTGTTACGCAAACCCAAAAAACCCATTTTATAATCTCCTGCACTCAAAGAAAAATGCTTTATCATATTGATGAAACGGTTTTATTACTTGTTGTCATCAATTTTGATGACAAATTTCATCGTATTGATGAAGCTTTTTTTCGAAATGATGTAACATGGCCTCAACAATTGATGACACATTTCATTAAAAAATGTCATCAATATGTCTTTTAAATGTTTTTTTTTTTTTTTAATAATTAAAATAACATTAAAATACATATACTCAAAATAATTCTACAGTAAAAGGTTTAGTAAGTGATTTTGTATCAAAATCTACTAATTAGTTACTAATTTTAGTATCTTCAAAGTACTAAAATTAGTAATTTTTACTGGTATTGAATAATATTAGTAAAAAATTTTAGTATTGGTTACCAATTCCTGCACTAGGTCCTTTTGGACTACAATTTAGTTAAATTTTTAGTATTGAATACCCACGTTTTTTTTTTGGGTGTAGTTAAAAAAAAAACAATAAAAACAAGTATAAAAGTTAAATTCGACATGGCCAAATCTATGAATACCCTCCACAATGCCCTTTTTAAAGGAAGGAAAATTTCTTAATGTAAAAAAAACGAACGATTCTGATTAGAAATATTTTATTTTGAGTAAAAAGCTTTTTTTTTGTCATTTTTTTAAAAAAAGAAAAATAATTTTTTCGAGTGTAATTTTTCTTAGTGTAAAAATATTTCTGAGTGACGGCTTTTTCAACACGTGAATTTTAGGTGAAACCAATTTGATATTCAGGGTTTTGCTTATAACTTTTGAGCCACTAAGCCGCTTTGGCTGAGATTCGAAGCGAACCGGGACAGAGGAACGACAAATATATATGTCACACTTCTGCACTCTCAAAATCGTCGTTCGAATGTTACCGTGTGTTTAATATCGTAAATTCATGAACAACCCTAGCCGAAATTCAGTCTTTTGCTCATAAATTTTGAACCACTAGACTGATTTCGCTGGATTACAATAACAACTTGACCAGGTGAATGCCCAACATATATGCCAAACTTCAGGAGCCTCCGTAAAGTCTTTCAAAAATTAGAGTGTTTTCAACAGACAGACAAACGGACGGACGGACGGACGGACGGACATCTCTAGATCGTCTCAAAATCGATCGAGGATCATGAATATATATACTTTATGGGGTCTTACACCAATATTTTGAGGTGTTACAAACGGAATAACAAACTTATATATACCCTCTACACTCAAAATAATACATTAGTAGAATTACTAATTTTTTTTGCTAATGCTGGTTAGCAAACTTTTAGCAAATTCTTAGTTGAGATTAGCATGTTAGCAAAAATATCTTGTAAACTTCATTTAGCGCATTAGCAATTTTAAACACAAGTTGAACTAATTTTTTTTGCTAAATTTAAAATTGAGTTGACCAAATTTTTACAAGCTTTTTTGCTAATATTAGCAAAAATAAATGGTAATTTTTTTTTTTATTTTCAGAAAACTTAAAATGGCGCTATCTCGAAAACTGAGCGAGATAGAGCAAAATGGAGGCCATTTTTGGTTCTCGGGCTTTCCATAGAATCGCCGGTCCTCTTCACATGTGTGGACCCTAATGGGTCCTAAATTTGGATCAAAAAAAGTTAGCATTTCCTAAAATTTTAAAATGCTTATATCTCGGTAAATATTGCCGACACAACAAAAAGCATTTTTGTAGCTCTTAACACGTAGTTATCGAGATTTGTAATTTTCAAAACCCCGGTGGTCCCCTAAAATCACGTATCTCAAAAACTAAGCAAGGTAGAGCGAAATGGACACAAATTTTGGATCAAAAACTATGACAATTTTTAAGGAACCCAACTAGGTCTAGGCCCATCGGGGTCTGGACCTATCGGGTCCGAACCCAATGGGGTCCTCAAATGTGTATGAACTAAGTTGAAATAAAAAAAATTTCAGTTAACTAATTTTTGGCAAAACATTTTGCTAACTTTACCAAAAAAATTGTAGATTCAAAATCAGCAAATTTACTTGTAGGTTTACAAGCTTTTTTTGCTAACATTACAGTTTTTTTTTAGTGTATCACTAGAGTGGAGGGTATTAAAATTCCTGCCCCGGATAGTACTTGAACCCACGGCCTCCCAGTTGTAGCATCATTGTCGACACCTTAGCTATCAATAAAGGAAAATCTCGCTACCTAGCACCATAACGATAACGTTTGCTAATGTGTATTTGTAAGGACTCAAAAATTATTGCTTTATGCAAAATCCTTCTCTTTCTCTCTCACGTGAATGAACTTGTAAACATTTATTAAGAGGGGAAAGATGTCTACTTTGGGAGTGGAGATAGGGCTGTGGTATGTTTTACAAAAATGTTAGAGGGTAAAAATAAATCGGGGTCGGTCTTACTAATGACCCCTCTCGGGCGCACCATTGGACCGGTAGAAGATGATTAACTAAAAATTTACAAAAAATAAAAATAAATGTATGAGGACCGCCTTAACAATTAGAGATAGAGGGTAGGTGTGTTCAGAGAAAATGTTTGAACTAAAAAAATATTGTGGGTCGGTCATACATTTTGTTGCTCTAAGGGCACTATTAGGGCAGTTAGAGCGGTTGGAGCAAATTTTAAAAAATATCGTATTGTGTGGGAGCCCCCTTAGAAATTAGAGATAGGGTATTAGTTTGTTCCAAAGAAATGTTAAGACGTAAAAATTAATGGGGGTCGGTCTTATAAATGATCCCTCTATGACGCACCACTGGAGCAGTAGAAATGATTTTAAGGTTAGAAAATTACAATAAAATTATTTCAAAAAATTTAAAAAAATAGTAATAATCGTTATTCCACGATCCTCCGGGGAAAAAAATTTGTAGAATCGATAGAAGTTTTACACA
The DNA here is from genome assembly GCA_963921195.1 of Pegoplata infirma. Lineage (NCBI taxonomy): Eukaryota > Metazoa > Arthropoda > Insecta > Diptera > Anthomyiidae > Pegoplata > Pegoplata infirma. The sequence goes on from OY992536.1 coordinate 268,576,832, forward strand.
AAAAAATTTCAAAAAAATCTAAGAGTACAAACATTTTCAAAAGTAAGATTTAAATTTTAAAACTTAAAAATCGCATACCAGAGCGCTTTTAAGAATTTTTTTGTACTTTTTTTAAAAAGTAAGTAAAAAACAAAAATTAAAAAAAAAAAAATGAAATTAGGACCATTATTGAAGAAGTTATAAGTAAAAGAAGTTTTAGTAAAGGAACAAACTACCAATTTTTAAAAATTCGATATCTTTTGAACGGGTCATCAAAAAAGTCTGAAAATTTACCACGAAAGAGTTTTCGAAGGGTACTAAAAACTGTAAACAAATTGGAAAAATCCAAAAAAAAAAAAATCATAGTGTCCGATTTGACATGGAATGCCCCATATACAGTATGGGGTTCTAGACTGATATTTCGATGAATAACAAACGGAATTACTAACTTATAGATACCCTCTATCACTAAGTAGAGGGTATAAAAAGGGTAAAGAAGATTCATAGATGCGGCCAATCCAAATTTAAGTTTTGTACTTGTTTTTTCTAGAAGCTTTTATAGTGCTTAAAAAAAAATTATTTTAAGCGAAGTCCGCTATTTTAACGCGCATATTCGTACTCAGCATGCCAAAACTAATAAAAATATAATTTTTAGAAAATTAAAAATTGTTGGTGGAAATTTTCCAAAAATCCAAAACTTTGATCTAAGAGCTCCACGAGTTAAATGATTCAGTTAAATTTAAATGAAAAATCGTCTCAAGTTCTATAAAGGGATAAGTAAAAGAAATTTTAAGAAAAGAAATTTTAGGAAAAGAAATATGAAAAACTGCATTTTTTTGCGAATTTCAAATAGCGATATCTCGAAACCGTTTGAGCAATTTTAAAAAATTTGACGTAAGACACATTTTATTTTTTTTAATTTTTAAAAATCCAAAACTCTGATCATTTTGTCGTACCAGAAATGCCGCTATAGTGGGCATATAATTTAAGCTTAACAATATATCTTTAGTTTTTAAATTCCTAATAGCCGGAAATTGGTTTAATAAATTTCATCACATAAATTTCACCACATGAGAACTGATTAGAAACTATTCCCTAAAAATGTTCTTATATAATTAAAAACGTTTTAAATTTAAATTTAATTTTAAGTTTTAGTATTATGTTTTAAATACTGCATACAATTTTACTACGATCTTAACGATTTAAATATAAAAAGACAATAAGAATTTTGTTTCTTTTCTTATTTCTCTTAACCAAAATCTTAAAAGTTTAAAATAATGCTTCCTGTTTAATGTTTCTTTTTTATGCAAAGAAAAAATACTCATCAGTATGCTGAAAGTAACCCAGCAAAAAAAGAGTTTACTAAAAACGAAGTTAGGAAAATTTTGAAATAGGAATGTTTTTTGGGGTATTAAGGGGAATATTCAATACAGATTTAATAACATCACTCACAGAACAAAACCAGTTGCAACAAATATAATTATTCGGGCTTCATTTTCAAAATTGTCTTAACCGTCAAAGCGGTTGTCACAACCTCAATTAGATTACGGCCACTGCATTGTGAATTTGATTGCTACAATTTGCTTGTGACAACCGAAATATGGTTGTAACAACTGCCGCAAGCAAAAGGTGTTTATATCCAAATATTTAAATTTTTATTAATCTTTGATTTAATGCTGGGAAGCTCCTTGTATCCGCACAATCTAACAACACATGCCATTATGTATTCTCCTTTAGTATGTGCACTTTACGTTTGAAAAGCGGCTTTCATTAAGGTATTTTAGATTTCAATTTTCTGCTTTTTTATTTTTCTTTTAATATTCCCTGCTATTTTCTTCATTGCGCTAAGATTCTAGAAAAAAGTTTAAAAATAAAAAAAAAAATGTTTAAGACGCAATACGATAAACAAAGTCAAAGTATTAAATTACCACACACATGTTTCTACTCTTCTAAGCGAACTACGAGGAACACGATTAAATTTATTCGTACAACAACAAACAAAAGTTTTATATTTGCTTTAATATGTGTATGAACATATAGTTAGATGTTAGTCGCTAAAAAAAACAAACCTAATGATGTGCAGTAGAGAAGCATTTGTGTAAAGGGGGAGAAGGTTCTCAAATTGGGGGGAAAATTGGGAAAGCCAATTTGTTAACAATTCATTATTAATGGAGCTATAACGTCATCTACCGGATTTAAAATTTACTTTTTGTTTAGGCAGAGCTTACCCAGCATACTTACTCATTACACTGTTCAACAATTCCAAACTTTAGAATTGTTGTACAGTGTAATGAGTAATAAAATACACCTTTTTTACTCCCTTAGAATCGGAATTTTCAGTTTTTTTCCATATTTTGAAATTCATTAATTATTCAATTTAAATCTTTGGCTAACCTTCCCCATTAACATTTTCCCGCGTCCATTTAAAACAAAAACCACAAAATAATGCACGTGTGCAATTCACTGATAATAATAGAACTTGAAGATAAATCAAGAATTAAAATACAAAAATTAAACAGAGGAAGAAAACAAATTACCAGCGTACGTTATTTTCTTCATATTAGAATAAGTAACTAAAGGTTTATTTGAAATTTAAGTAGACAAACATAGAAAAATTAAAATAGATATCAATGTAGAATTATAGGAGTTTAAAACCCTTTTGGTTTTGACCGCTAAGTTTAAGATTAGTCAATGGAGTAATTTGTAAAACCGTTAAACTTATAAACCGGTCAAATGGAAAGGAATGCAAAAAAATATGGCAGACGAAGATCATATCCAAAAAAAAAGAGTCGTATAAGAAAAAAATCTAATATATTTTTTTAAATTTCCTTAAAAAATCTGCTTTCTCAATAGAATTTATTTATATTTTTTTAATTAATAAGTCGTTTACACAATAAAATTTTTTTGGTTTAAATTATTTTTTTCATATTAATTTATTATTCCCACAGTTATTATTTCTATGCACATAACCAAATGAATTATTTTTTTTTGTTGTAATTCAAATAAAAAATTATAAAATAAAGTAGTTATACTTATTAATATTATGGTTAAAGTACGTAAAAAGGATGGTTCAAATCGATTCACTTTGTTTGCCATTTTTTTATTTTTTATATTTACGAGTATATTTAAATAACCCCTGCAAATGAAATAATGAAATTTGCAGGGGTTCTCACACAGAAAATAATATTGAGAAAAACAATTTGAGTAATCACTTGTTTAAATTTTTAAAACAAATTTGAGTAATTTTTTAATTAACGCAATTAAAAATTTGCTCAAAAATTGAAAATAAAATTAGAGTAAATAATTTAATTCAAATTTAATATTTTTTTTATTCTCTTGGTGTTTTGAATTCTCATTTAGTTTATAGTTATTTGTATATTTATATGAAAGTTTAAAATCATCTTTATAAAATTTTCTTTTGTCTTGAAGGCATGAGTCTATTTGGAAAAGTTTGAAAAAGTAATTTTTTGAAAAAAAATCTAAACTTTTTAAAAAAATAAGTTGATACATTTTGAGTAAATTTTTACTTGACACAATTAAAAAGTTACTTAAAAAAATTGAAAAATTTTAAGTAAAGTTTAAAATTGTGTGAATAATTAATTTACTCAAATTTATTAGTAAGCATTTAATAATTTCTTTATTAAAAGTTTACTCAATACTATGAAAGCGTTTACAGGTGCAAAATTGAGTAATTTTTTTACTCAATAGTATTAAAAATTTACTCAATTTTTTTTTATTTTTTTCTGTGCATATTAAAACTCGGGTTGGTTGGAGTCCAGAGAGTACACTCAAAAAATACCTGCGAATTTTGTACTCTTGCCCAAAACATTAAATCATGATAATGTTTTGCGGAAGATTTGGGTGTACTTGCCAAAGCAAAGTTTTTTTTAGAAAAAATAATGTTATATTACTTTGCTATTCCATGCAAAATGAATGGAAATATCAGTCGAGGACCCCATTAAAAAAGCAAAAGAGCTGTACATTTCGTAAGTGAGTGCAAAAATAAGTGTAAAAAAGTGTTTTCACATTTTGAAGAGTATAAAAGATTCGGCACCAAAGAACACTACACTCTAACTTGTTTTATGTACATTTGATAAACACATGGAAAATTTTATGCGAAAAGCTTAGACTTGGTGAAAAAGTAGTTTTGGTACTTCGTTTTATGTACATTTGATAAACATATGGAAAATTTTTATGCGAAAAGCTTAAAAAAATTTGATGAAAAGAAATTAATGAAAAAAAATTGATGAAAAAAAAAAATTTATTGAAAAAAAAAAATTGATGAAAAAAAAAATTTTTGATGAAAACAAAAATTGAGAAAAAAAAATTTTAGAAAAAAAAGAAATGATGAAATAAGAAAGTTTGATGAAAAAAAAAATTTTATGAAAAAAAAAATTTTATGAAAAAAAAAAAAAAAAAATTGAAAAAAAAGTTTGATGAAAATAAAAAAATTTATGGAAAAAAAAAATTTGTGGAAAAAAATATTTGATGGAAAAAAAAATTTATGACAAAAAAAATTGATGAAAAAAATAAATGAAAAAAAAAATTTTATGAAAAAAATTTATGAAAAAAATTTATGAAAAAAAAATTTGATAAAAAAAAATGATGAAAAAAAATATGAAAAAAAGAATGATGAAACAAAAAAAAATTTGATGGAAATTTGTTACAAAAAAAAATGATGAAAAATAAAGTTTGATGAAAAAAAAAAAAATTATGAAAAAAAAAAATGATGAAAAAAAGTTTGATGAAACAAAAAAATTTTTTTTTTTTTAAAAAAATTTGATGGAAAAAAATTTTGGTGAAAAAAATTAATGAAAAAAAAAATTGATGAAAAACAAAAATTTGATGAAAAAAAAAATTTGATAAAAAAAATGACGGAAAAAAGTAACATGAAAAGAAAAAATTTATGAAAAAAAAAAAATGATGAAAAAAAAAAACTGATGAAAAAAAAAACTGATGAAAAAAAAAATTTGATGGAAAAAAAAAAATTTGATGGAAAAAAAATTTGATGGCAAAAAAAGTTGATGAAAAAAAAAATTTGATAAAAAAAAAAAATTTATGAAAAAAAAAATTTGATGAAAAAAAAAAAAAATTTTTTTGTTGAAAAATAACTATGTTCCTTTTTATTCACCAGCTGGTGAAAAACGGGTTTATTCACCACGAGCTGAATTATTATCCAAGTTACAAACCCATGTTATTAAAATTTTTGATTTTAAGAAAATGAAAATAGTAATTCTTGTTTTCTTTTTCGTTAATTGTTAGCTTATATAGTCAAACTGAGGTGGCGTCCTGCAACTTTTTTAAAATTAGACACCAGCCTAAAAACATTATCATGTTAAAATATATTGAGCTGGGATATTCTAGCTCGAGGTCATTTTTCTTTACTTATTAAAACCATGATATTTGTGTAGAACAATTTGGTTTTAATGAGACCTTTTCTATCCCAGAATTTGACATTATGAACGGATTTGCCTGAAACTTGAAATATATATAAAAGAGACAATTTTAAGGTTGGGGTGTCTCAGCTTATTGGCCATATCGGGGTTTTAGGGGTTCAAAAAATGGCGAAAAAATCGTTTTTTGGATTTTCAGCCATTTCTTTTTAAGAAACTATATGATGTTTTCATATGAGAAGAAAGGTTTTTTTAGTGCCTATCTAATGGTGGCATAACCTTGTAAAAATTGGGCTTATTTAGATATTTTTTTAGGAAAATGTGTAAATTTTTGGGGGTATCACATAAGTACCCATAGACATACGATATTCATATGAATAAGAATAACACAGCTCAACAAGAAAATGCGTATTGGATTCTGGTTAGTGATTTGGATGGTGTCTGTTGCGCTGATTCCAAATCCGGAGCCCAAATTTGTCTATCACATCAGGATTTTGAGTAATTCGCGGTTAAAGGGCCGAAAATGGGCATTTTTGACCCTTTTTAAAAGCTTATAAAATAATATCCTGACATGCAAATGACTTGGTATTAAGCTTATTCGAAAGCCTGCACTCAAAATATTTTGTAAGTAAATTCAACTGAAAAAACGTTTAAAATAATCGTTTTTCCTTTTAAAAAACGGACTACTTATATTTCATTTAAAAAACATACTATTTCAGTTATTTTTAAACGTTATTAAATAACTAGATATTCCGTAAAAACAAATGATATTTCCGTTATTTTAACTGCTTACAATTTTTTATTTTGTGGAGTAAAAATATTTTTTTTTTGAAAAACAAACTACAAAATCCGTACTTCTGTAAAATTATACGGTATAATCAGTCGGAAATAATTTAACTGATAAAAATATTTTTCCGTAAAGTTTGTAGTTCATTTTTTTAACAACTGTTTAAATCGTTCAATATTTTAGGTTCCTTGAAAAACAAACGATAAAACGTTTAAAACAACTTTAACTAAAAACTTTTTGAATAACCGTAAAATAGTTACTGTAAGACTTTTCTGGGTGTGTAATTTTCTCTTAAAGATAAGATAAAATGTTCTAAAAATTAAATTTTCTAAAATGGTAAAAAAATCATTAGCACAAAACCTTCCATTTTTTCAATATTTAGTTTATTTACACAGTGTTTTTTTAATAAATTTCCATACAAATTCATACGTAAATTTTAGATTTAAAGCACTTGTGGTTAATGATTTTTTTTACCATTTTAGAAAATTAAATTCCAAGAAGATTTGATCTTGTCTAAAAGAGAAAATTCCACACTTTCGAATGAGCTAGATACCAAGTCATTTGCATGTCAGGATCTTATTTTATAGGCGTTCAAAAATGGTCAAAATAAGCATTTTTTGACACTTTAACCGCGATTTTCTCAAAATTGTGATGTGATAGAAAAATTTCAGTGACCGTTTTGGAATCGGGGCACCAAACCCTATCAACCTTTTTTGGTTTCATCCAAAACGCAGCGACAAACCTCAGATTTGTAGAGCGGTGTAATCTTTATAAAATTTCAGTCGACACGTATTTTTGCTCTAGACGATATTCCTATTAGTTCGGAAGTTATCGAAATTTTCCCGAAGGTCCACATGGTTTCATAAGGGGACAACGTTATTTTTAAACACCGATATGGCCGATATGATAACCCGAGACAACCCAACCTTAAAACCGTCTCTTTAATATATATTTTAAGTTTCAGGCAAATCGGTTCATAAGGGTTGAGATACTTCCCTTGTGAGACTTTCCCAATACGAAAAATGTCTAAGAATCTGAAACTTTTTCGATGTGAAAAATGTCTCAGAAACTAAAATTTTTTTTTCTGTACAAAAAATGTCTCAAAATCTAGGACAACTTCTTTACGAAAAATGTTTTAGAATCTAAGAATATTTTTGTATGAAAAATGTTTTAGTGTTTTTATACGAAAAACGTCTCAGAGCTAAGACTTCCTCAATACAAAAAATGTCTCAGAGTCTGACAATGAGACATTACACGAAAAATGTCTCAGAATCTAAGACTTTTGAAATTGGTCCCCATATAAATACCCCTTTATAATTTGGCCCAAATGACTATAATAACCGTAATGTAATAGGCATCCTTTCGAAACTTGCCAGGTTAACATATTTTGCATTCACAAATTTTAAATGAATCGGACCAGTTCTTCTTGAAGTCCCCATACAAACCACCCTACCGACTATCTCATAAATCTCTGAAAGTTGATGAAAATTAAAAACATTTGATCAAAATTTTGTTTGTGGGTGGACTTGTTCTTTGGTGGCCTTAACTATTCTAAATATAATTGGGCCATTTTTGGATTTAGACCAATATACAAACTTCGCCTGATATTAAGTAAAATCGGTCTATTGGCAACAAAAAAAGCAAATTTCACTCAAATTTTGTTTGTGTTTGTTTTCTTAACTAATTAAAGATCTAACGAAAGATAGATCTAATTGGTCCATGTTTGGACTTGGGACCAATTTTCCGGAAAACACTGGTGTAGGGTATAATATGGTCGGTCTTGACCGACCATAATTTTCTTACTTGTTTTTGTTTGGTATCATACACGATACGATTTCGTGTTACACAGTGTATACCAGACAAATTATTTTTCCAACAACACAAAGACAAATCAATCGATTTTCCCTTATATTTGAACTACCCTATTAAATATTTAATTTTTTTGCCATGATTAAAATATAAACTTTCAAAAATCATCATATAAATGTCATGAATAATCAAAATCAATTTCCATCAAACAAAAAAAAAAACAACCGTTCATACATGTGCAACAAAAGTCAAAATAACAAGTTGCCATATTGTATTTTGTAATATTTCCTTTCGTATTAAAAAAGACGAGATTTTGAAAAACAAAAAAACAAATTAAATAAAATAAAATCAAGTAATAAAATTGCAATTTTAAAAATATTTCAAATATGGTAGAGTCTACCACTCATTATGTTCCAAACATGCAAGCATGATGGCTATAATGATGATGACGGCGACGACGACAGTCACAGTAATAGCGACGGCGATGTTGATCATGATGATGATGCTCGATGACAGAGATGATGATGATGATAGATCACCATTTTAGCAATGTCATCTTTGTGTTTAATGTTTAATTGTAAAAAAGAAAAAATAATAATAAAAAAAATAAAAAAAACGCTTAATTTCAAAGAGCCATACTCTGTTATATTGAAGAGTTATCAATGATTTTTTGTTTGGACATTTGGAGGCATGATTCCAAAGCTCTGAGGTATATACATCACATTCATCATGCATTCAGTCAGCCAACCAGCCAGCCAGTAATGCATTTATGCGTGCGTGCTGCCTCAATTATACATTTATGTAGATGACAATTGATATTTTAGTGTGTGTCTAGAGTTTTGTAATACATAAATGTTTTTATAAAATAAAAAACTTTTTTTTTTTTATAAATTTGATTGAAAAATAAAAATTATGGATTTATATTTTGTCTATTTTGGTAATAAAGACACGCAATTTTTATTTATACAATTGACATACATAATGATTGAATATTAGATTTTTGATCATTTAATTTTTTTTTGTTTTGTTAAAAAATATTATTTAAAAAAAAATTAAAAATACATATTTGTAACGTGTTTGGCTACAAGATGTTATAACAAGACAGTTGAAAAATCAACATATGTATTTCTTTAAAAAATAAATTATTAGTTTTAGCTTTCCAATATGAAAATTATAAAAAATTACAGGAAAAAATATTTAAATTAAAATTATCATGATCTAATTTATATATTTCCTTTTGTTGTATATAACTAATTATAAAACAAGAAGAAAAGTTAAATTCGACTTGGTCGAATCTATAAACATCTTCCACAATGATCTTTTTTGGTGATAGTAAATTGTCTAACAAGGAAAAAAAAAACATTTTTGATTACAAATATTTTATTTGTGTAAAAAAACTTTTTAACATGATAATGTTTTTAGGCTGTTGTCTAATTTAAAAAAAGTTGCAGGACGCCACCTCAGTTTGATTATATAATAGGGTATTCAATCGATTAACCGTTAATCGGTTAACCGATTAATTTTGGTCGATTAACTGTTCGAATAATTTAAAATTGTCAATTTTCAAATAACAAATAAACCGATTAATTTGTGTCGGTTAACCGATTAACCGAAATTTCTTTTTTTAGTACTTTTACCTATTTTTTTGCCGTATTTTGTTTTTTGATATTTCATTTTTAATTTAAATTACGGTTCTGCTAAAAGAAGTTTAGGTTTAATAAAAAATTATCAAACTCTCGTTTAGCAACATGTAAAAACTTTGTCAAGAAAATATTTTACCGAAGTCCTTAAAAGATATTTCGGTTTAAAAAAAGAAAACAAACTTTGTAACCCTAGCCAATTTTTTATACATTGCTAAAAGTATACATATATTTTTCTATTAGTTTTTCATGCGCCTAATCCGAATCTGACCTTAGAACTGATCCATCTCATCTTGAGATATTTAGATTTTCGATTGACAATACTGCATAAACTCAGATTTTTTCAATGTTCGGGACCCTATAAAACCGCGAAGTACTTTTATGTATAACACCAACCGACAGCTAATATTAAAAATGAACCGGATGATATATGTCTGAAAGTAGAGATCAAATAAAGTAAAACTGCATCCCAAAATTTTAAAGGATTACATTTTAAAAAATTTTAGAAAATATTTTTTTAAATATTTGGACTTGTCCTAGGATACCACTGGTGATGGAAAATGAAGGAGGAGTATCACCTCTAATATTTTATAAAATTTAATCCTCTAAAACTTTGAAGTCGTTTTAAAAGGAAACGGGATCACGAAATGAAAAACTGTAAATGAAGTTTTACTAAATTTAGTCTCTAGTTTCAAACGTATATTACCCAGTTCGTGTTTAACGACTTTTTCCATTTTTGTCGGACGGTGTAAATAGTTCAGCACATCTGAAAATTCTGATGTTTTTGGAATCCTTTAGATATCTTTTTTCATTACGGAGATGTCGACCGATGGAATTATTGGAATTTCGGCCCTGACACATAAAAGAAAACAAATTTGGAAACCTAACAATTTTTTTGTTCATATTTTTAGTACCGAATTCGAACCTTTGTTAGGGGCAGCAATTTGGCTCTATTTTTCCTGTTTATAAAAATTGCTTAATTTTTTTTTACATTTTTTCACATTGAATTGGTGCCAATTTGGATTGGGATAGTTTTGAGGGTGCCATACAAAAATTCTTTTTTGGGCTAACGGGTATTTAAAGCTTCGCCATATCGGATATAGATTTCTTACTAATATAATTCTTAAAAGTATATACAATTCGTGGTTTTATATTCAATTTAAATTTTTAATTGATATTATTCGGTTAACCGAATAATTCAAAATTAACCGATTATTAACCGATTAAATCTCAACCCCGATTAATTATTTGCTCGATTAACCGATTAAACCAGAACCTCGATTAATTGAATACCCTATTATATAAGCTAACATTTAACGAAAATGAGAACAAGAATTACTATTTTCATTTTCTTAAAACCGAAAATTTTAATAACTTGGGTTTGTAACTTGGATAATAATTCACCTCGTGGTGAATAAAACCGTTTTTTACCAGCTGGTGAATAAAAAGTAACATAATTATTTTTCAACAATTTTTTTTTTTTTTATAAAAAAAAAATTTTTTTATTAAACTTTTTTTCCATCAAATTTTTTTATCATTTTTTTTCATAAATTTTTTTTTTTCATAAATTTTTTTTTTCATTAAAACTTTTTCATTAATTTTTTTTTTTCATAAATTTTTTTTCATAATTTTTTTTTTTCATCAATTTTTTTTTATTAATTTTCTTTCTCATCAATGTTTTTTTTTCATCAAAAAAAATTTTTTTTTCATCAATTTTTTTGTTTTTTCATTAATTTTTTTTTTTTTTCATCAATTTTTATACCCTCCAACTACAGTATGGGGGTAAATTCACTTTGTCATTGCGTGTGTAACGCATCAAAATATTGGTCGGGAACCCCATCAAGTATATATATTGATCAGTGATCGATTCTAAGACATTCTAGCGATGTCCGTCCGTCTGTCTGTCTGTCTGTCTGTCCGTCCGTCTGTAGTTAACACGATGCAGTCCAAAATAAAAGAGCTAGACCCCTCAAGTTTGGCACAAATATGTCTTATATTCCTAGGCAGGTTAAGTTCGGAAACTGGCCAAATCGGACCAGGGGGGAAAGTTCCCCCTTGAAAAACTAAACCAACATCTAAAAAAATACACATTTTTAAATGTTTTTTTGTATTTTTGTTAAATAAATGCAACATTTGGTATATTTATCGCGATGGGAATGTGCTCTCAACGTCCCCCACAGACCCCATCAACCCCCCCAAAAAAAAAAAAGAAACGCCCCTCACAAAATTTTGTTTTTAATTTTTTTCACATTTTGGAGGGTATAAAAGATTCGGCACTGCCGAATTTAACACGTTCACTTGTTTTTCATTAATTTTTTTTTTCATAAATTTTTTTTTTCACTAAATTTTTTTTTTCATACATTTTTTTTCATCCAATTTTTTATTATCCTTTTTTTTCTTACGAAAAAATTTTTTTTTTTCATATTTTTATACCCTCCACTCTAGTGATAGAGGGTATATATAAGTTTGTCATTCCGTTTGTAACACCTCGAAATATTGGTTTAGGACCCCATAAAGTATATATATTTATGATCCTCGATCGATTTTAAGTCGATCTAGCGATGTCCGTCCGTCCGTCTGTCTGTCTGTCTGTCTGTCTGTCTGTCTACCTGTCCGTCCGTAGAAAACACGCTAACTTTTGAAAGACTTTACAGAGGCTACTGTAGTTTGACAAATATGTTTTTCATATACCTGGTCAGGTTGGTATAGCAATCCAGCCAAATCGGTCCAGTGGTTCAAAAGTTATGAGAAAAAGAGTAATTTTCGGCAAGGGTTTTTCGCGAATTTACGAGATAAAAAACAAGATAACTTTCGAAAGACAATAATGACACTACTGAAGCTTAGCATGTGTCTTTGCCGTTCCCCGCGTCTGTTTGGTATTAAATTTCAGCTCAATCGGTTCAGTGGTTCAAAATTTATAAGCAAAACCCTGAATTTCAGATTAGTTTCATCTAAAATGCCACGTGTTTTAACAAGCTTTAAAAGCATTGGTGGTAACTAAACAATGCTTTTCAAACTTGTTTAATTTTAAAGCAATGCTTTTTAAACTTGTTTAGTGTGAAAAGCATTGGTAACTTAAAAATTACACTCGAAAAAAATTTTACACTCGAAAAAAATTTTACACTCAAAAAAAAATTTACACTCAAAAAAAAATTTATACAAAAAAAATTTAGTTTTTTTTTTTTACAAAAATTACAATTTTTGTGTACATACGTACGTGCATTCACTCAGAAATATTTTTACAGTAAAAAAAACATTACATTCGAAAAAAATTTTACACTCAAAAAAAAAATTAGTTATTTTTCTTTTTAAAAAAAATAATTACAAAAAAATAGTTTTTTACTCAAAATAAAATATTTCTAATCAAAATTGTTAATTTTTTCACGTTAAAAATGTACTTTCCTTTAAAAAGGCATTGTGGAGGGTATTCACAGATTCGGCAAAGTCGAATTTAACTTTTCTACTTATTTTTCATCAATTTTTTTTTACATCAAAAAATTTTTCTTTTTATCAAAAAAAATCACCAAAAACATTTTTTCATCAAATTTTTTTCACCAAAAATGTGTTCATTAAATTTGTTAACATAATTTTGTTTTACGTGAAAAAATCATTTTTTTTTTACCAAAACTACTTTTTCAACAAGTCTACACTCAAAAAATTATGTTAGTAAAATCAGCTGAAAATGTCAGTTAAAATAACTACTTTGTAAGTTGTTTTGGGGTCAACTACTATTTCAGTTAAATCAACTAACAATGTTAGTTATTTTAACTGACAAAAAACAACTGACTTATGTAGTAAAAACTACTTACATTTGTAGTTGAAACAACTAAAATGTAGTAAAAATAAAAAATCTACAAATATTTTTTTTTTGTCAAAAAGTTTTTCAGAAAAAAAGAAGACCAAATTTTTTCAAAGTTTTTTTTTTTTTTTTAAAGTTGTGAAAAATAAAAAAAACAAAAATTTATTTTTTGGAAAAAAACTTTGAAAATTTTTCAGAGATAAAAAAATTAAATTAACTACTTTAAATAACTGTTACTACATCACAGTACTTTTTTGTTAGTTATTCAAAAAAACTTATTAAAATAACTAACAGAAATAGTTGTTTGACATTTTTCATACAAAAACAACTGACTTTTTAGTAGAAAATAACTAACTACTGTAAAATATACAAACAACTAACATGTAGTAACTTACATTATTTTCTGAGTGTAAGCTTTTCGCATAAAAATTTTCCATTTGTTTATGAAATGTACATTAAACAATTGAGAGTGGTATATTCTTTGGTGCCGAATCTTTTATACTCTCCAAAATGTAAAAACACTTTTTTGCAATTATTTTTGCACTCACTTACGAAATCTACAGCTTTTTTGGGTTTTTAATGGGGTCCTCGACTGATATTTCAATTCGTTTTGCATGGAATAGCAAAGTAATATAACATTATTTTTTCTACAAAAACTTTGCTTTGACAATTACACCAAAATCTTCCGCAAAACGTTGTCATGATTTAACGTTTTGGGCAAGAGTACAAAATTCGAAGGCATTTTTTTAAGCAATTTTTGAAAAAATTAAAATAATTTACTAATTTTTTTTTTGAGTGTAAAATTTTTTTTGAGTGTAAAATTTTTTTTGAGTGTATTTTTTTTAGTGTAAAAATATTTTTGAGATACAAAAATACTTTGTAAAATATTTTTGTGACTTACCAATGTTTTTAAAACATGTTTATCGGAATTTTAAACCGTGAATTTAAGGTGAAACTAATCTGAAATTCACGGTTTTGATAATAAATTTTGAACCACTGGACCGATTTGGCTGAAATCCAATACGAGCTAGGCCAGGGAAACGAAAAATATGTATGCCAAGCGTCAGCATCCTCAGAATTGCCTTTCGAAAGTAAGCGTGTATTTTATCTCGTAAATTCAAGAAAAACCATTGCCGAAATTCAGTCTTTGCTCATAACTGAACCACTGGACCGATTTCGCTGGATTGCAATACCAACCTGACCAGGTAAATGCCCAACATATATGTCAAAATTCAGGAGAATCCGTAAAGTCTTTCAAAAGTTAGCGTGTTTTCTACAGACGGAAAGACAGACAGACGGACGGACGGACGGACATCGATAAATCGACTCAAAAAGTGATTCTGAGTCGATCGGTATACTTAAAAGTCATCAGCACAAACTCATTATACCCTGTACCACAGTGTGGTGTAGGGTATAAAAATGTCGCTCTAATAGCTCTCATATTCGAGCTGAACTGGCTGATTTTAATTTTATTGTCTAATTCATTCTAAACATTTTTTGTGAAGGATTGAAAGGTCTCAATATAATAAAAAATGGATTCCTTAAAGTTTCAGAAATGAGAACTCAAATCGTTATCAATTTATTTTACGGTTACTTTCGTTCAAATTCATGAGTAATTTCTAGCGGATAAATTTTAATCATGTCTTTGCAATTAAAAAAACTTGCAGCTTTAATCAATTAATAAGCAAAATATGAGCTTTTCATATACTAAAATCATAAAATATATTTTTTGTTAGCATATTTTAGGTCTAATGTCAAATAATACTCTCAAATATCACATGTTAAAAACATATTTTCACTTTAGTGTACTATAATGTTTGTATGTATATTTTTAATTTTTAAAGTTTGTGTCTTAAGTCTTTCGTTTTAAAGACTCATTAACTTCAAAAAAATATAAAATTGATTTTTGTAAGTGATTTTCGCCAACAATATTTTTCAATATTATACACCTTAAATATGAATGAAAAATTACTATCATTACAAACAATTGTTAGACCACCCAATTTTCACTTTCAACCATAAATTTCATATAAATACCAAATAGAGGATAAACACCAAAAAAAAGTAAGAAAAATATGACGCATTCTCACCTAAGGCCGCTAAACAATTTTCCAAGAGATTTAAAAAAATAATATTCATACAAAAAAATGTTTGACCACACATTCATGTATCATATCACAGAAAATGTCAGTACAGCTTCCCCAAACAACTTTCAAAGTTAAATGGCATTTCCTGCTCTTGTCAGCTATTTTGTACAGGGAATAAAATTGTGCTGAAAGAGAGAAGAAGAAGAAGCTGTAGTAGAAATAAGAAAATAACAAAAAAGTAAATAAATAATTTACTTTGAAAGGTTGAGACATCTTTTTAAAACGAAAAGAAAAACATATGTTAGAGTATCAGTCTAAGGAACAACAGCCAGCGCCAGCCAGGTGCGTATGAAATATGTTGTTTTTAAATAAATATATACTATTTCCATGAAATGTCACATCATCAGGCTTAGACTTAAAGGCTACACCAAAGTATGATTAAGTTTAGTTGATCATAGTTAAATGAATATTGATATTTTCTTAAATGATAAATCACTAAAATTTTCCATGTTGAGAAAATGTTAAACAAGTTAATTTAAATTTAATGATTAAATCTTTGATTTTTTCTTATTTTGCATTAAAGAAACATAAATCAAAACAGGAAATTCTAACACAATTAGTTGTTACATCATGTAATGATTATATGAATTTCCCTACTGGTTTTTTGTTTTTCAAACGGAAGCTAAGCAATCATTAAGAATCTGCATCAGGAAGGAAATATACATAAACAAATAGGTGCTAAACTTGTAGTAAAATTTTTAGTTTAAAGATGTTAACAGTAACACCTTAAGTAAAAGCACAAAATATAAGACAGGCACTTTTTTGAGATTCTCAGAATGTTTCTTAGACCCTTGAAATTTCTCCATAGAATGACACGAAGAATGTTTCGGAATCCGCGATTTGGTTATCGATAACAACAATTTTTATACCCTACACCATACTGTGGTACAGGGTATAATGCGTTTGTGCTGATGTTTGTAACTACCCGAAATATTGGTCCTAGACCCACTTTTAAGTATACCGATCGACTTAGAATCACTTTTTGAGTCGATTTAGCGATATCCGTCCGTCTGTCCGTTCGTCCTTCTGTCCGTCCGTCCGTCTGTCTGTCCATGCAAACGTTGTAAACACGATACAGGTCGCAATTTTTAATCAATTGACTTGAAATTTTAAACTTAAGGCTCTTTTGGCCCAAGGACGAAGCCAATTGAAATTAAAAAAAATCGGTCCATATTTAGACCTAGCCCCCATACAAAGGTCCTCTTTAGTTTTGGCTCAAATGACTCTAATACTCGCATTATAATAGGTTTCTTTTCAAAATTTGGCAGGTAATCATGTTTTATCTACACAAATCACCGAATTTTAAACAAATTTTCCGAATTCCGAATTTTAAACAAATCGGACCGGTTCTTCTTGTAGCCCCCATACAAACCACCTTCCCGATTTTCACATAAATCTCTCAAATTTCATGAAAATAGAAAATATTTAATTAAAATTCTGTTTGTGTATTTTAAACGCATATATTAACAACCTTATGAAATCTGATTATCATCGGACCATTTTTGGACTTAGGCCCGCCCCATTTGAAAATTTTGGCTGATATTCAGTTTAAGCGGTATATTGTCAACAGAAAGAAGCCTATTTCACTCAAATTTGATTTAAGAGTGTTTTATACACTTATTAAAGATTTGGCAAAATATAGATCTAATCAGTCCATGTTTGAACTTGGGACCCATTTTCCGGGAAACTCTGGTGTAGGGTATTATATGGTCGGTCTTGACCGACTATAATTTTCTTACTTGTTTTTATTAGTATAGTCATCGATTAATAGATAAGACAAAATTTTCTATAAAAAATATGGGAATTTTGTATAGTTATCGATAATATTAACAGACTATTTCCTGTGAACATTTTTACAGTTATCAATATATCGATATCAAAAAATTTTATATAGAAAATTTGTATAATTATTTTCTATAGAAACTTTCGTGTTAAATTTTTTGTCGATAACAAATTTTCTGTAGAAAATTTTAAAAGTTATCGATAACAATTTTTTTTTAAAGTAAAATTTTATAGTTATCGGTTCATCGATAACATAAAAGATTCTATAGAAAATTTTTATATTATTATATTTATTCGACCTTTTTTATTCAATTCTATATTAATTTATAGACAAGCTCAAGGCCACAGTCGTTTTTTAAAAAATATTAATTTTTATTATTTTCAATATTTCTTGATCCTTCGGATGGCATCTTCAGGAATAATAACGAGTAACAATAACCGAATTCATGGACTGCTCGTGTTTACATTTAATATTGCAAAATTTGTATAATTATATATAAAAATTTGTTTAGATATCGACAACGTAAAAATTCCTATAAACAAGTTGTTCAGTCATCGATGTATGATTACACAGAATTTTCTATAAAAAATTGGTTTAGTTATCGAAGTATCGATAAAACTAAATTTGTTAAGCTATCGATATATTGGTAACACATGTATCGATGTATCGTTAACTCAAAATTTTCATTAAAAAATTTGTTAAGTTATCGATGTAGCGTTAAATTAAAATTATCGGTAGAAAATTTGTTAAGTTATCGATGTATCAATAACACAAAATAATTTATAGAAAAATTGTTTAGTTATCAATGTATCGATAACACAAAATATTCTTTAGAAACATTGTTTAGTTATTCATAAAACGATAACACAACATTTTCGATAGAAAATTAGTTTTGTTATCGACGCATCGATAACACAAACGTTTTTATAGAAAATTTGTTTAATTTTCGCTACATCGACAACACAACATTTTCATTATAAAATTTTGTTAGTTATCGATAACTCAAAATGCACCGATAACAAAAAATTTTCTAAAAAAAATGTGTTTCATTGTCGATGTATCAATAACTAGAGTTGTCAAAACCGATTTCCGAAGTATTCGAAAAATCGATTTTTTTCTATTTTTCCGGTTTTTTAAAACCGGTTTTTTAAAAAGGCCGGTTTTCGAAGTATTCGAAAAACCGATTTTTTGGTCTCGAATAATCGACTTTTTCATAAATTTATTTTTTTTCGTTATTTTGCATTCAATGAAATTTTTTAGTAAACATCTCTAAGTTGAGAAATCGGATGTCCCCAAATCATTTGAAATGTATCCTTTTTTTGCCTTACTTACGAGCATATTTTTTCTACTCACAATTACGTGAGTAAATTTATGACAACTCAGACTCAGGTTCATTCACACTCACGTTCATTCACACTCACGAAACTTTTTATACAAAAAAAAACTTTTAAAAATTAAGATTTCAAAAATGTAAGAAAATTTTTAGCAAAATTAAAATTTTAGCCAAATTCTACAATTTTTTTTGTCTTTTTCGGGATTTTTAAATTTGTTTGCTTTTTTTGGGACGAAAGGAAATATGAAGAACAAATAAATCACGCAAAAAAATCGTCTCATGCATACTCACTCACGCAAAAATCTTGCTCACACACACTCACTCACGCAATTTTTTTCCTCTAACACCCACTTACAATCACGTGAGTTACTTAAATTTCAGTCACACTCACGCATGAATCACGCACTAAACTGCTCATGTGCCAATCTCTATTCTGAAGTATGTACAAATAGCTTGTTTTGCTTTCCTTTTTTATTGTTTTGTTTTACTTTTTTATCAAATAAATAATTAAAAAACAAAAACCGAAAAACCGATTATTCGAAACCGGTTTTTAGTTACAAAACCGAAAAACCGATTTTTTAAAAGGCGGTTTTTCGAAGTATTCGAAAATCGTTTTTTGAAATTGACGAATATTTGACAACTCTAATCAATAACACAAAATTTTCTAAAAAAAAATTGTTTAGTTATCAATGTATCAATAACACAAAATTATCTATAGAAAATTTATTTAGTTATCGATACCACAATATTTTCTATAGAAAATTTGTTTAGTTATCGATAAATCGATACCACAAAATTTTCTATTGAAAATTTGTTTAGTTATCTATGTATCGATAGCACAAAATGGTCTTTAAAAATTTTGTGTAGTTATCGATATATCGATAACACAAAATTTTCGATAAAAATTTTGGTTTAGCTATTGATGTATCGTTAACACAAAATTTTCTATAAAAATTTTTGTTTAGTTATAGACGTATCGATAACACAAAATTTTCTATTAAAATTTTGGTTTAGTTATCGATGTATCGATAACAGAAAATGCATCAATACCACAAAATTTTCTATAAAAATTTGTTTAGTTATCAATGTATTAATAACACAAAATTTTCTATATATCAAAAAAATTTTTATAAAAATGTTGGTTTAGTTATAGATGTATAAATAATACAAAATTTTTTATAGAAAATTTGTCTAGTTAGCGATGTGTCGATAACACAAAATTTGCTAATTAAAACTTGTTTATTTATCGATGTATAGGTAACACAAAATTTTCTATAGAAAATTTGTTTAGTTTTTCGATATATCGATAACACAAAATTCTCTAAAGAAAATTTGTTTAGTTATCGATAAAATAAAATTTCTATAGAAATTTTGTTTAGTTGTCGATGTATCGATAACACGAAACTTTCTATAAAAACGTTGGCTTAGTTATCGATGTATCGATAACACAAAATTTTCTATATAAATTTTGGTTTAGTTATCAATATATCGATAACACAAAATTTTCTATAAAAATGTTGGTTTAGTTATCGATCTATCGATTTTACAAATTTCCTATAAAAAATTCGTTTAGTTATCGATGTATCGATAATACAAAATATTTTAGAGAAAATTTGTTTAGTCATCGATGTATCGATAGCATCAAATTTTCATTAGAAAATTTGTTTAGTTAACGATAAAACAAAATTTTCTTAAAAAAATTTGTAAATTATCGATGTATCGATATCACAAAATTTTCTATAAGAAATTTGTTTAGTTATCGATGTATCGATTATTTAAGCTGTTCTAAGAAAATATGTTTAGTTATCGATATGTTGATAATACAAAATTTTCATAAAAAGTGGGTTATCGATAACACAAAACTATCTAAAGAAAATTTGTTTAGATATCGATAACACAAAATTTTCTATCAAAAATTTATTAAGTTATCGATGTTTCAATTACACAAAATTTTCTATCAAAAAGTTGTTAAGTTATCGATTTTTCAATTACACAAAATTTTCTACAGAAAATTTGTTTAGTTATCGATGCATAATTAACATAAAAAAGTCTATAAACAATTTTTTTAGTTATTAATGTATCGATAACTCAAAATTTTCTATAGAAAATTTGTTAAGTTATCGATGTATCGATAACACAAAATTTTCGATGGAAAAATTGTTTAGTTATCGATGTATCGATAACACAAATTTTCTATTAAAAATTAGTCTAGTTATCGATGCTTCGATAACACAAAAGTTTTTATAGAAAATTTGTTTTGTTATCGATTCATCAATAACACAAAATTTTCTATAAAAATTTTTGTTAGTTATCGATAACACAAAATTTCGATACATCGATAACACAAAATTTTGTATACAATTTTTTGATAGTTATCGATATTAAAAAATGTATCGATAACACAAAATTGTTATAAGAAAATTTGTTGCTTTGTCGATGTATCGATAACACAAAATATCTATAAAAAATTTGTTTATTTATCGATGTGTCAATAACACAAAATTTTTTTAGAAAATTTATTTTGTTATCGATATCACAAAATTACCTATAAAAAATTTGTTTAGTTATCGATGTATAGATAACACACAATTTTCTATAGATAATTAGTTTAGTTATTGATGAATCGATAAAACAAAATTTTCTAAAGAAAATTTGTTTAGTTTTTCGACGTATCGATAACACAAAATTCTCCATAGAAAATTTGTTTAGTTATCGATATATCGATAACACAAAATTTTTCATAGAAAATTGGCTAAGTTATCGATGTATCGATAACACAAAATTTTTAAAGGAACATTAATTTAATTATCGATAACACAAAACTTTTTATAGAAAATTTATTTAGTTATCGACACAATATTTTCATTAGAAAATTTTGTTAGTTATTGATAACACAAAATTTAAAATATTTCTATGGAAAATTTCTTTAGTTCTCGACGTATCGATAACACAAAATTTTCAAAAGAAAATTTGTTTATTTATCGATAACACAAAATTGTTTATAGAAATTTTGTTATTGATTTGTGTAGGTATCGATGTAGCGATAACAGAAAATTTTCTACAGAAAAATTGTTTAGTTATCGATGTATAGATAACACAAAATTTTCTATAGCAAGTTTGTTTAGTTATCGATAACACAAAATTTTCTATAGAAAGTTTGTTAAGTTATCGATAACATAAAATTTGCTTTACAAATTTTGTTTAGTTAACGACGTATCGATAACACAAAATTTTTTATAAAAAATTTATTTAGTTAAATTTTCTAAAGAAAATGTTTTTAGTTATCGATATATCGATAACTCAAAGTTTTCAGTAGAAAATTTGTTGAGTTATCGATAACTCAAAGAAATTTTTTTTAGTTATCGATGCATCGATTACTCAAAGTTTTTAGTAGAAAATTTGTTGAGTTATCGGTGTATCGATAACAAATAAATTTTTTTTAGTTATCGATGCATCGATTACTCAAAATTTTTAGTAGAAAATTTGTTGAGTTATCGATGTATCGATAACTCAAAGTTTTCTATAGAAAATTTTGTGATTGATACAAGAACCAGGAAAAAAAATATTGGTAGAATGGGATTACTAGACTTTTTTTAGTAATTTGACAAGGTTTTTTTTATAATTTGTTTTGTAATTATAATTATTGTGCTCAGAATATGTCCGTTTGTGACTTGTTTTACTGTTGTTACTCATTACCCGTGTAACAAAAACTCTAATGATTTTTTTATAGTTATTAAATTTTTATTAAAAAATATTTTATTAATATTATTTAATGGATTGCATAAAAAAATTAATAAAATCACTCATTCACAATTTTATAAAAAAAAACACTTCCTTCTTAACCAACAGTCATATAACTGTCGGTTTTTTTTTTTTGTTCAAATTTAAAGTTTTTTAAAAGTTAGTAGAATTCCATATGCGAACACATTGATGCTTACTACCAAAGAGGAAGTTTTCAATATTTCACAGAAAAAGAATTTTGTATTTTAGTCAAGTCATTGACATGACACTTGCAATCATCCAGTCATTATCTTGTTAAAAATATGTTTAAACAAATTAACGAAACACTGAAAAATTAAAAAAAAAAATAAATACACACAAAACAAATTGCTAAAAAATCAATTTCAAAATTTGTATGCTGAAATTCTGTTACTTATTTCTTTAAAATTCTTAAATATTTTTACAAACAATTATTTCCACTTTTTTTTTTTTTGCTTCTTCTACTCTTTTAAACTATTTTGACATCTTAACCAAAAAACACAAAAAAAATCGTTAGTTAAAAAAAAAATCTTAATTTTCCTAACGTGGCAATTGCATTATCAACGTTAAAACTTTGAAGCACAATGAAAAAAAAAAAAAAAATATGTGCAGTAATTACTGCATATCTTTGCTTTGGAAAAATTCCTTTTATGGAAAGTTACTACTCACTTGTATTTTTCAAATTCAATTCTTTTTGCCTCAAGTTATTCGGTAAGTGCAATTGACCATAAAAAGTTTTCATTTTGTTGCCGTAATACAATGGCTGCTCTAAAACTATTCAATACATGGCCATTTAACACCATGATACCATGTTCTGTATTTATGAGTGACACTGGAATATTCATTGAATTCTATTGAATTGTTTTAGATTTTTATTATATACTATTTTTTTGTGTTGTTTTTTCCAGTAAGTGAATTGAAAGAAGTGCTTTAAAAGTTTATTAGAATTATTTAACCTTTGAGTTGACAAGTATGGTATGATTTTTTTTTTGTAATCAGACGATAATTTGAAAGAATTTTTATAATTAAGAATTATTTAAAACAGTGGCATATTTGAATCACAATCTCAATTCTTCTACTCTAGATTTTGTGTTATCGATATATCGATAAGAATACAAATTTTCTATAGGAATTTTACAAATTTCCTATCTCATATTTTGTGTTATCGATATATAGATAACTATACAAATTTTCTATAGAAAATTTTGTGTTATCACAAAGTAATTAACAATACAAATTTTTAATATAAAATTTTATGTTATCGATAACTATACAAATTTGGATATTGAAATATCATTAACTTTACAAAATTTCTACAAATATCGTTAGCACTACAAATTTTCTATAGAATATTTTGTTTTATCGATAACTATACAGGTTTTTAATGGAAAATTTGTGTTTTTGATGTGTCGATAACCATACAAATTTTATTGTTATCGATGACTTTATATTGTGATTTCAAAATATCGATTATGATATCGAATTATGGCTAACTTTACAAATTTTCTAAAGATATCGTTTACTTTACAAATTTCCTATAGAAGATTTTGTGATATCGATAACTATACAGGTTTTTAATAGAAAATTTTGTTTTTTCGATAAGTCGATAACCATACACATTTTCTTGTTATCGATAGCTTTATAAGCTTTTTATAAAAAATGTTGTGTTATCAATGAAAAGAAAAATATTGACAACTATACCCAGCAAAAATTGGCATTACTAGTAATGGGTTTTGTAATCCGAAACAGATGTTAATCAGTAGTTACTTATTGAATGAAACACTAATTATTTTAACAAGGGCGTGAGACAAAAATAACTAGTGAAGAGTATGGAGATAAATAAGTAGTTACTGCCTCGGATTACAAATAAGGAGTAAAAACCCATTTCCAATAAGAAGTAAAATAATTAGTTAATTAAAACTTTTAAAATTTAACTTGTTTTTACTAAAACTTAAAAATTGCGTAATTTTTATTAAGTTTTTAAGTACTTTTTAAGTTAATTAAATTGTAAAGGTTAAAAACTGCAAGTGCAAGAAGATATTATTACTTAGAGGAGCTTTTAAAACATATTACTGAGAAGTAGTTACTTTTGGACTTAAAATAATGTTAATGGTAATGGGTGCTCATTATAAATAATGTACTTGGTAATGATTACTTTTCACAAGTCATTACCATGTTTTTGCTGGGTACAAATAATCTATAGAACATTTTGTGTTATCGATATATCATTAACCTTTCAAATTTTCTATGATAAATTTTGTGTTACCGATAACTTTGCAAATTTTCTATAGGCATTTTTGTGTTATCGGTATTGATATAACGATAGCTTAACCAATTTTAAACAACAAAATTTTCTTTAGAAATTTTTTTACAGTTATTGATAATACAAAATTTTCTACAGAAAATTTGTATATTTATCGAAAATACAAAATATTTTTTTTGGAAATTTTGTAAAGTTATCGATAACACAAAATTTTGTTTTGAAAATTTATAAAAAATTTTCGTTAGAAAAATTTGTGTTATCGATAAGTATAAAAATTTTCTATAGATAATTTTGAGTTATCGATGAATTGATATCTATAAACAGTGGTCGACAACTTTACAAATTGTTGATAGAAAATTTTGAGTTATCGGTATATGAGTAAATATTCTTCTTTGTCCTTTTTTACTCCTCAATAGAGCATAGGCTTCGGAAAAATATACAACTTTTTTATAGAAAAACTAGCTGGCCCGGTCCGCGTTGCTGGCCCAAATATAAGATTAGTGCTATATTTCGTCTCGCTTCAAATATAAGTATAACCCTAAAAAATATGTAATGCATTTCTTGGCTTAGACAAATTTGTGGGCGTGGTTGTAAAGACCCGATTTGGGAGATAATCATCTTTAAATTTAATTTAAGGAACAAAAAAAAAAAAATTACCATGTCTTCGACTTTGCGAACTGTACAAATTTAAAACTTCTTTAGTTTCATTACGAACAGTACAAAAATAAATTACTCATATCCTTCGTTCTTATCGTGAGCTATTGCCTTGAGTTTAAACAAACCTTTAAAGTTTTCCCGACTTTTCCATTTTTCCGGGAAAATTTTCCAGTTTTTTTTAATTTTCAAAAAATGTTGGCTTTGAAGTGGGAGAGGACAATAATTATTTTTGTAACATCGACTATAATGATCATTAAAGAAAAAATTTACCAAATCAGGCCAGTCGTTCTCCGATTTCAGATGTATTGAAAAAAATGGGAGTGGACAATTTTTCTTTCCGTAAAAAACTTAGTTGTACCATCACGAACGTCAACAAATACTACTAATAGCCAAATCGGCCCTGCCATTCTTTTATTTTAAGGTTTAGTCAAATCGATCCAACTGTTCTCCGATTTTAGATATATCAAGAAAAGAGGCGTAAGAGTGTCCGTGATTAATTTGTTTTCCGAAGAAAACTAAGACGAACATTTAAAAAAAAATAAGACGAATGTTTAAAAAATATTATCCAAATCGGTCAGTTCTCAAGTGATGCGATTACCGTAAAAACCTTAACCAACTTGGTCCATCCATTCAAAAGTGGGCGTAGAAATGGAAAATTTTTCTTTCTGAAAAACCTTAGTTGGACTATGACGAACATTAAAAAAAAAATTAGATTTATCCAGCCATTTCATGATTTAATATATTTCGGGAAAAGTGAGCGTTAAAGTAGGTGTGGACAATTTTCTTTTCTTAAAAATCTTTTAGGACTAACCCCAAATCGGTATAGCCGTTATAGTTCTTTCATTACGTAGAAAAAAATCAAAGTTGGAATATGATGAAAATTCATTTAAAAAATTTTTTGTCAAATCGGTCCAGCCATTCCTAGATTTAAAATAAATTAAAAAAGTGGGCGTGGTCGATTTTTCTTTCTGTAAAAACTTAAATTGGATACTACGCACATTTAAATAAAAAATTTCCCAAATCGGTGCAGCCGTTTTCCGATTTTAGACAAATCAAAAAAAGTGGGCGTAAAAGTGGGCGTGGTCAATTTTTCTTTACGTAAAAACCTAAGTTGGACTATGACGAAAATTAAAAAAAAAAATTGTCCAAATCGGTCTAGCCGTTCTCAACTGATGCGGTTACCAACGAACGACAATTGATTTTTATTTATATAGATTTATATTACACCGCTCAACAAATCGAAGGTTTTTGACTCCGGTTTGAAGTTTGATACAAAATTTTTTAAGATTTTGACTCGCTGATTCCAAATCTGTGCTCCAAATTTTTCCATCACGTCTAGAATTTTAATTATTCGCGGTTGAAAATGCGAAAAAACGCGATTTTTGCCTTTTTTGAAAGCCTGCACAGCAGCCACTGGGTGGAATAAAAATATGGTATAAAGCGTTAGAGTAGAACTGAAGTATGATCTCAAATATATGATCAAAAAAATTTCAAATTGTTGCACTATTATTGGCCAAACGCGTATTTTAAAAAAACACTGTGAAAAAAATTTGAAAAAGCACCATTTTTAAAAGGCTCTAAAACAAAAACCAGATGATCAATCTTTAGTGTGATGAGCTCAAAATTTAGACAAAATCCCATTCTTTCTTATAGACTTTTAAACCCATTAAAGATATCTTCCGGTTTATACGAAAAATAACACAGAAAACTTAAATTTGTAAAATAATTCTTTTTTTTAGTTTTTCTTTGAAAAATATCAAAAAAACTAAGGTACCTTATCTTTTTTACAAAAATGATAATTTTAACAGAGTCATTTTAAAACGCAATTGTAACCCAACCAAACGCAATAATTAGAAAAAAAATGTTTTCTATGTTGAAGACCAAAGACAAATTATACTTTTGCGCATTATACCAGATTTGTATTCCACTCAATGGCTGCCGTGCAGGCTTTCAAATAATGCAAAAATCGTCATTTTTCGCATTTTTAACCGTGAATAACTAAAAATCTGGACGTGATGGAAAAATTTGGAGTACAGATTTGGAATCAGGAGATCAAAGTCTACTAAAATTGATCACCAGAATTCAAACCGGAAAATGACTGTTGAGCGGTGTTATCGATAAATCGATAATTTGGAAAAGTTCTTTAAAAAAATTTTGTACTATCGATAACTGTACAGATTTTCTAAAGAAAATTATGAATTATCAACGCATCGATAACTACACAAATTTTCTAGAGAAATTTTTGTATTTTTGATTCATCGATAACTATACAAATCTTATATAGAAAATTTGGGTAATCGATACGACACTATAAAAATTTTTATTTAAAAATGTTCGATAACTACTATACACTTCTTTTACTGAAAACTTCGTGTTATCGATACATCTCTAACAATACAAAATTTCTATAGACAATTTCGTGTTATCGATGTATCGATAATTATTCAAAATTCTAAAAAAGTTTTTTTTAAAAACTTCTGTTATCGATACATCGATAAATATACAAAATTATTTCATAAATTTTTGTGTTATCGATACATCGATAGCTGTGATAGTTTTTTATAGAAAATTTTAGGTTATCGATATATCGATAACTACTATACACTTCTTTTACTGACAATTTCGTGTTATCGATACATCTCTAACAATACAAAATTTCTATAGACAATTTCTTGTTATCAATACATGGATAATTATTCAAAATTCTAAAGACAGTTTTGTGCTATCGATACCTATACCTATTTTTTTAGAAAATTTTATGTTATCGGTGCTTCGATAATTTAAAAGGTTCTACAAAAACTTTGTGTTATCAATACATATAGATTCATTTTATATAGAAACATTTGTGTAATCGATTCATCAATAACTAGACAATTTTTCTTTAGAAACGTTTGTGTTATCGATAACTGTACAATTTTTTTTTTTAAATTTTATGTTAGCGATACATCGAAAACCATACAAAATTTCGTTAAAAAATTTTGTATTATCGATACATCGATAACTGTACGAAATTTCTTTAGAAAGTTTTGTGTTATCGATACATCGATAACCATACAATTTTTTTTTTAATTTTGTGTTATCGATTCATCGACAACAATACACATTTTGCACTGAAAATTTTGGGTAATCGATAACTATAAAAATTTTCTTTAGAAAAATTTGTGTAATCGATACATCGAAAAACTAGAAAAATTTTTGTTGCGAAAATTTTGTGTTATCGAAATATACAAATTTTCTTAAGAAATTTTTGTGTAATCGATACATCGATAACTACACGAATTTTCTTTAGAAAATTTTGTGTTATCGATGAATCGATAAGTATACAAAATTTCATTTAAAAATTTTGTGTTTTCGATACATCGATAACTATACAAATTTTCTTTAGAAAATTTTGTGTTATCGATACATCGATAGCTAAACAAATTTTCTTTAGAAAATATTGTGTTATCGATACTTCGATAACTATACAAATTTTCTTTAAAAAATTTTGTGTTATCGATACATTGATAATTATACACATTTTCTTAAAAAAAATTTTGTGTTATCGATACATCGATAACCATACAAAATTTCATAAATTTTTTTTTATCGATACATCGACAACAATACACATTTTCTATAGAAAGTTTTGGGTAATCGATGACTATTAAAATTTTCTTTAAAAAAATTTGTGTTATCGATACATCGACAACTATACAATTTTCTATAGAAAACTTTGTGTTACCGATATATCGATAACCATAAAAATTTTGTAAAGGAAATTATTATATATGGGGCATTCCATGTCAAATCGGACACTTTAAAAATTGTTTTTTTAGATTTTCCCAATTTGTTAACAGTTTTTAGTACCCTTCGAAAACTCCTTCGTGGATTTTTTTGATGACCCGTTCAAAAGATATCGAATTTTTAAAAATTTGTAGTTTGTTCCTTATTCAAACTTCTTTTACTCATAACTTCTTCAATAATGGTCCAAATTTTAATCAAAATTTTTGTTTTTTATGTACTTTTAAAAAAAAAATCCCAAAAAATTCTTAAAAGCGCTCTAGTATGCGATTTTTAAGTTTTAAAATTTAAATCTCATTTTTGAAAATGTTTGAACTCTTCGATTTTTTTACAAATTTTTTGCCCAGGAGGATCGTGGATAACGATTATTACTATTTTTTTAAATTTTTTGAAAAAATTTTATTGTAATTTTCCAATCTTAAAATCATTTCTACTGCTCCAATGCACAGTGGTAAATTCCGGCCAAAACCCTACAACTTCCTTAATTTTTTATGAAAACTTATAAAATGTTGAAGGTAGGTTAAGAATATAACAATAAACCAATTTCGCGAAAAAAAAAAAAATTCCGCTGAATTTTTTTTTCCGCGAAAAAATTTTTTTTTGTTCGCGAAAAAAAATTTTTTTGAATGTGTTTTAAGATGTTTTGTCTTAATCGTCAGTATTTCATCCATATTCTTTTTTTATGTGTTTTCCACAGCTCAAAAAGCTCTTTATTTTATATAAATGACCCAACTTTAAAAGGCTCTAACTGAAAGACTTGGTTAAACTTGGTACTGATGTTAATTAGTACTTACTTGGGAACCCTTATACTAATTTGTGGTATAGCGACTTAAGAGCAATTTCGAGCAAAAAGTATTTTTTTGGGCTTTTCAAAGTTTGTATTTTTTATAAATTTTTTATTTTTTTAGATTTATTTTCACCACCACTGTTTAATTGATCCACGCACTTGAAATTACCGAGATGCATATGACATGTAAAAATAATGCTAAGTTTTCAAAATATATCAATTTCAAGACAAAAAATTTTTTTTTAAGTTTACAGCCTACTTGGATTTCAAAGTTGCAAATCACAACTTTTAAATTTAAAAAATAATAAATACAATTACTCAACTTTGCTACGTTATAAAACCTAAACTAGTCAAGGGCTTGGCACAAATACCTACGCCCTATCTCCACTCCCTAAGTAGGCTCCCATACAAATAACAGTCGGAGCAAATTTTATAAAAATGTAATTTTGTATGGGAACCTACTTAAGGAGTGGAGATAGGGCGTATGTATATTTTAAAAAAATGTTGTAGGCTAAAAATAAATGGGGGTCGGTCTCAATAATGACCCCTCTCGGACGCACCATTGGACCGGTAGAAGCTGATTAAATAAAACAAATTTACAAAAAATAAAAAAAAATGTATGGGGACCGCCTTAGCAGTTAAAGATAGAGGGTAGGTGTGTTCAGAGAAAATGTTTGGACTAAAAAAATATTGTGGGTCGGTCATACATTTTGTTACTCTAAGGGCACTATTAGGGCAGTTAGAGCGGTTGGAGCAAATTTTAAAAAATGTGTTTTGTGTGGGAGCCCCCTTAGAAATTGGATATAGGGTATTAGTTTGTTCCAAAGAAATGTTAAGATGTAAAAATTAATGGGGGTCGGTCTTATAAAGGACCCCTATATGACGCACCATTGGAGCAGTAGAAATGATTTTAAGATTGGAAAATTACAATAAAATTTTTTCAAAAAATTTAAAAAAAAAAAGTAATAATCGTTATCCCACGATCCTCCTGGGCAAAAAATTTGTAGAATTGATAGAAGTTTTACACAAAAAAATTTCAAAAAAATCGAAGAGTACAAACATTTTTAAAAATGAGATTTAAATTTTAAAACTTAAAAATCGCATACTAGAGCGCTTTTAAGAATTTTTTTGATTTTTTTTTAGAAAGTACGTAAAAAACAAAAATTTTGAAAAAAAAAATTTTGAAATTTGGACCATTATTGAAGAAGTTATGATTAAAAGAAGTTTGAGTAAAGGAACAAACTACCAATTTTTAAAAATTCGATATCTTTTGAACGGGTCATCAAAAAAATCTGATAATTTACCACGAAGGAGTTTTTGAAGGGTACTAAAAACTGTAAACAAATTGGGAAAATCTAAAAAAAAAGTTTTTCAAAGTGTCCGATTTCACATGGAATGCCCCATATACTTTATGGGGTCCTAGGCCAATATTTCGATGTGTTACAAACGGAATGACAAACTTATATATACCCTCTATCACTAGAGTGGAGGGTATAAAAAAAGCGAAAGAAGGTAAAAACTATGAATTATTTCAAGCCATTTTTATCGATTTTTCAACTTTAACCCTCTGTAACTTTTACGGATAAAGTAGGGTAATCCTTAAACATTGCTCAGTGATGGTTCAAAGTCTTGTTCACACAACTGCATTTACAGTTTTTTTAAATTCCAAAAACTGCCGGTTTTTTTAAACATTTATTTCAGTTTCACTGAGTTGAAATTTAAAAAAGATTTTGTGATATAGAAATGTTTGTTTTATCGAAACAACAATAACTGTAAAAAAAAAATATGGAAAACTTTGCGTTATCGGCACATTGATAACTATAAAAATTTTCCTTTAAAACTTTGTGTTATCGATACCCTGGTAACTACACAATAATCGATAACTATTCAGCTTTCTTTAGAAAATTTTGTGTTATCGTTAAATCGGTAACTATAATATTTTCTATTTGAACATTTTTTGCTATCGATTTATCGATTAATATACAACTTTCTTAAAAAAATTGTGATAAATATACAATTTTAATTAAAAAATTTTGTATTATCGGGTTATCGTTAACTAATATCTGTTCTCATAGAAAATTTTCCTAGTTTTAGATTTATTAACTTTACCTAAGTGTATCTAACTAATAACTTTGTATACTTCATAATCAGCTAAATCTATATTGACATTGACAATCAATTGTCCTATTCATGTTTTGAATGACTTTTTAATTTGTCTTTAGCTTTGATTACATATTTATTTGCTGTTAATTTTAGTATCTCAAAAAAGAAAAAAAATATATTTTTTTTTTCTCCAGCTGCCTTAACATTTCTTTACATAATTTTCTATGGTTTTATGACTTTTAGAGTAAAAATTACTTCCTATATTTTGTATTCAACTAGAAATACAAATCAAAAAAAAAAGAAAATGAAAAATCAAACGTGTTTTCTATTTTCTTTCACTTAAAACCACATGACGCCTAACAAACAACTATTTGTTACATGTCATCTTTAACACATGTAGATAACATGCAAAACAAAATAAAACAAACTAAGGAGATGGCAAGCAAAAAAACTCTATGAAGTTGAAGCCAACAAAAAAAAATTATAAAAAATTCATACAAAT
The DNA here is from genome assembly GCA_963921195.1 of Pegoplata infirma. Classification (NCBI taxonomy): domain Eukaryota; kingdom Metazoa; phylum Arthropoda; class Insecta; order Diptera; family Anthomyiidae; genus Pegoplata; species Pegoplata infirma. The sequence goes on from OY992536.1 coordinate 268,609,356, forward strand.
TACCAAAGACAGTGACTGAGAACTTCTAATAATCAAAAAGAATATTTATGCTTTATTTGTGTAGTTCTAACTGCATGTAATATTGATATTTTTGCTATCAATTGCATGGCCAACACAAGCAACAAACAACAAAGTTATGAAAAAGAAGCTTTACAAATTAGACATGATATGGCAGACATAAAAAGATGTCATGTCTTAAGTTGAGAATACAAAATAAACACAGTCACTCTTACCAAAAAGCAAACATTTACCTTAAAGGTAAAAAAAAATTGATAGAAAACTGAAGAAAAAAAATCATACCCAGCAAAAGTTTACGTTTCAAATAATCGGTTCGAGAACCCTTTATATTATCCCCAAATCGATTCTATCCAGTTGGCAAAATAAAATCACCGCTGACATATTGCTGACTCTCCCTTTATGAAATTGCTGACATCTACGTACAATTTTTCAAAATGTACCCAATGACATGTCAGCAGTTGGTCAGCAGTGCCCACCAGTATTGGTGACCACCAACAATTGGTTTAAACAAGCACTGATTGTACGACGTTTTTGACGACTGGATACTTAATATTCCAGAATCAATGATTATACCCTACACCATTCTGTGGTACAGGGTATAACGAGTTTGTGCTGATGTTTTTAACTACCCGAAATATTGGTCCTAAACCTACCTTCAAGCATGCCGATCGACTCTCAATTACTTTTTGAGTCGATTTAGTGATGTCCGTCCGTCTGTCTGTCTGTCCATCTTTCGGTTTAAGCACTAGATAAGTCGCAATTTTCAATCAATTGAAATTTGGAACTTGAAATTTGAAACTTAAGCATCTTTTGGCCCAAAGACGAAGTCTATTGAAATTGGAGAAAATCGGTCGATGTTAAGATCTAGCCCCCATACAAACGCATGGTTTGGATTCGGCTTAAATGACTCTAAAAACCGTACTATAACAGGTATCGCTTTGAAATTTAGCAGGTAAACAAATTTTGTATGCACAAATCACCATTCCAAATTTCAATGGAATCGGGTCAGTCCTTCTGGTAGTCCCCCTATAAACCACCCTCCCAATATTCACATAATTCCCTCAAAATTCATAAAAATGGAAATATTTTATAAAAATTTTTAGGTGTAATCGGAATATAATTGGACCATTTTTGGACTTAATCCCCCATATAAAAATTTTGACCGATATTTAGTTAAATCGGTCTATTGACAAAAAAGTAAACCAATGCCACTAAAATTTGATCTGTGTGTGTTTTCTACAACAAATAAATATCTAACAAAAGACAGATAGACCGATTGTCTATGTTTGGACTTAGGACCTATTTCCCGGAAAACAATGGTGTAGGGTAATATATGGTCGGTCTTGACCCACTATTACTTTCTTACTTGTTTTTGTTTGAAATTGTCCAAAAAGCAATCTTTTTTTAGGAACAATAAGTTATTTTTTTGAAAAATTATTTTAAATTGAAAATTTTGTTTTGATCACTGTGTTCTGGAATTTATTGAAACATAAATGTGTTCCAAACAATTTTCCTGGGTATGTATGATAAAAAGAACTGGACTTTTTTTTTCCAAATACCTTAAGTTGCATACAAAATAAAAAAAAAAAAAAACCAAAGCTGACTTAATACGCCTGAAGTAATGTCTATGTCTATAACTGAAGAGTTGGGTAAACGGGTTTAGTTTAGATGTTGGCCAGTACGCGCGTATTATATGATTGGTGGTAGCCAGATTAGAATAACATAAATGGCATTTCTAATGAAATTATTAGTTTGTAGTATGAAATTAATTACTCAAAGTTATATTTTTTTTTCTATTTTCGTAATTTACAAATTGTAAAAACAAATAATTTTTAACGCTTTTAACAAATGTTAACCACCTGCATTTGTGTAAATTATGAATGCAGAAGATATTAAATATCAAATTAGATTAACATAAAATATTGATTGTTAATTATACGTACAGACAGACAGACATACCGCCACAGATGCTGATATATGCAGATATTTATATGGCTAACGATAATGACCATTTTAATGTCATTATTAATATTAATTTAGAAGTATTGAGATGATATCATACCTTGTATGATGATGTGTTTTAGTAATAGAAATATAAAAAAAGTCTTTTAAATTGCAAAGTTTGTGTCTTAAGTCTTTTGTTTTAAAATTTATTTTCTAAATTGAAAAAAAAAAAAGGTATTAAACAAGCCGACATATTAATTTTAATTATAAAACTAATGATTGCTTCTTTTTTTTTTGTCAAAAAGTCAAAGTCAAATTTAATTAACTAATATTTGTCAAAGGGTTCGCTGTTTTTTGATAAAATATTTAGAAAATCTCCAGGACATAGTACAATTTTTAAAAGAGAATCATTAAAAGAAACATGTTTATAAAATGCGAAGGAGTGCCCAAGAACATTTTTGGCTTGTTTTGGTTTTTGAGGGACTTTTTAAAAATCTGCAAACAAATTTTTAATAAACATTTTTGGTTTTTAAAATTTTTATTATCCTGGCTGCCTTTTTTGTGACCTTGAAAATCTTTTGGGATAAAAGAATTCATATTTCGCTTCAAGAGTTGCAGAAAAAGTTTTTGATGAAACGCCCTCTGTGTAGTTATCGATAACACAAAATGGTTTAAAATCGATAACACAACATTTTGTGTTGCCGATAAAAGAAAATTTCTATAGTTATCGATTTCACTACATAAATAACAACACAATTTTCGATAACATGAAATTTTCTGTAGCAATTTTGTATAGTTATCAATAAAACAGAAAATTTCTATAGAAAATTTTTATAGTTATCGATATATTGATAACTGAAAATTTTCTATAGAAAATTCTTATAGTTATAGATATATCGATAACAGAAAATTTTCTATAGAAAATGTGTATAGTTATCGATATTTCGATAAAGTTATCAATACATCAATTTAAGAAAAGTTTCTATAAAAAATTTGTATAGTTATCGATAACAGAAAATTTTTTAGTTAAAATTTGTATAGTTATCGCTTAGAGAAAATTTTCAACAGAAAATTTGTATAGATATTGATATATCGATTACAAAAAATGTTCTACAGGAAATTTGTATAGTTATCGATATATCGATATCTGAAAGTTTTTTATAGAAAATTTGTATAGTTATCGATGTATCGATATCTGAAAGTTTTCTATAGAAAATTTGTATAGTTAGCGATATATTTTCCATACAAAAATTTTTAGTTATCGATTTATCGATAAAAGAAAATGTTCTATAGAAAATTTGTATAGTTGTCGATATATTGATAACAAACATTTTCAGTAGAAAATTTGTGTAGTTATCGATATGTCGACAACAGAAAATATTCTAAAGAAAATTTTTATAGTTATCGATATATCGATAACAAAAAATTTTCAGTAAAAAAATTGTATAGTTATCGATAAATCAATGACAGAGAATTTTTATGAAAAACTTGTATAGCAATCGTTGTATCGATAACAGAAAATTTTTTACAGAAAATTTGTGTAGTTTTCGATAACAGAAAATAACAAAAATTTTTCTATAGAAAATTTGTGTAGTTATCGTATACCGATATCAGAAAATTTTCTTTAGAAAATCGATAACATCGTTATATCGATAACAGAAAATTTTCTATAGAAAATTTTCTACAGAAAATTTGTGTAGTTATCGGTATATCAACAACAGAAAATTTTCTGCAGAAAATGTGTGTAGTTATCGATATATCGATAACAGAAAATTTTCTATGGAAATGTTGTATACTATAGTTATCGATATATTTATACATATCGATAACAGAAAATTTTCTATAAAGAATTTTCATAGTTGTCGATAACAGAAAATTTTCTATAATAAATTTGTTTATTTATCGATTTATCGATATTAGAAAATTCTCTATAGAAAAATTTGTATAGTTAACAATTTATCGATCACAGAAAATTTTCTATAGGAAATTTTTATAGTTATCGATATATCGATAACAGAAAATGTGTATGGACTTAGAAGTATCGATAACAGCAACTTTTCTATAGAAAATTTGTAAAGTTACAGCACAGAAAATTTTAAATAGAAAATTTGTATAGTTATCGATAACAGAAATGTTTTTGTAAATAATTTCTATTGCTATCGATAACAGAAAATTTTGTACTGAAAAATAGTTATCGTATACCGATATCATAAATTTTCATTAGAAAATTTGTATACATATCAATATATCGATAACAGAAAATTTTCTATAGAAATATGCGTAGTTATCGATAACAGAAAATTTTCTACAGAAAATCTGTGTGGTTGTCAATATATATATAACAGAAAATTTTCTTTAGAAAATTTGTGTAGTTATCAATATACCGATAACAGAAAATTTTCTTTAGAAATTTTTTACAGGTATCGATCTATTTATACATATCGATATATCGATAACAGCAAATTTTCTACAGAAAATTTTAGTAGTTATCGATAACAGAAAATTTTCTACAAAAAATATGTTTCTTTATGATAACAGAAATTCTCTATAGAAACATTTGTATAGTTATCGATTTATCGATCACATAAAATTTTTATAGTTATCGATATATCGATAACAGAAAATTTTTATGGATATAGAAGTATCGATAACACAAAATTTTCTATAGAAAATTTGTTAAGTTATCGATATATCCAGCACAGAAAATTTTATATAGAAAATTTGTATAGTTATCGATAACAGAAATTTTTCAGTAAATAATTTGTATTGCTATCGATAACAGAAAATTTTCTATAAAAAATTTGTACAGGCATCGATTTATCAATAACAGAAAATTCTCTAAATTTGCATAGTTATCGATTTGTCGTTAAAGAGAGTTTTCTATAGAAAACTTGTATAGTCATCGATTTATTGACAACAAAAAATTTTTGATAGAAAATTTGTATAGCTATCGACAATAGAAAATTGTAATTATATAATTATCGATGTATCGATTACAGAAATTTGTATATATATAGAAAATTTTCCTTTATAGAAAATTTCTATAATTATCGCTAACATAAAATTTCTGTAAAAAATGTCTATAGTTAGTGATATATCGATAACAGAAAATTTTCTATAAAAAATTGGTAAAGTTTTCGATAACAGACAATTTTCTATAGAAAATTTATATAGTTATCGAGAAAATTTTCTTTAGATTTTTATAGTTATCGAGATATCAAAAACAGAATTTTTTCGTTTTGAATTTATTTATGTTGGTCATTTTAGCAAAACTTAGCCGACACGTGTTTTAGAATTTGTCAAATATAACAAGTAAGAAAATTATAGTCGGTCAAGACCGGCCATATAATACCCTACACCGGTGTTTCCCGGAAAATGGGTCCCAATGGGATCTATCTTTTGTTAAATCTTTATTAAGTGTAAAAAAACACCTACAAACCAAGTTTTAACGAATTAGGCTTCTATTTGTTGCAAATACACCGCTTTAACTAAATATCGGCCGAAATTATAATATGGGAATAGGTCCAAAAATGATCCGATAATAATCAGGTTTTATAAGGTTATTAAAGTATGCATTTAATACATACAAACTTACTTTTATAAAATATTTTTGATTTTCATGAAATTTGAGAGATTTTTGTGAACATCGGGAAGGTGGTTTGTATGGGGGCTACAAGAAGAACTGGTCCGATGGCTTTAAAATTCAACATGGTGATTTGTGAATACAAAACACGATTACCTGCCAAATTTCGATAGGATACCTTTTATAAAACCGTTGTTAGAGTCATTTGAGGCAAATTAAAAGGGGACGTTTGTATGGGGGCTAGGCCAAAACATTTACCGATTTTTTCCAATTTCAATAGGCTTTCGTCCTTGTGCCAAAAGAAGCTTAAGTTTCAAATTTCAGTCAAATCGGTTAATAATTGCGACCTGTATCGTGTTTACACCGTTACATGGACAGACGGACGGACAGACGGACATTGCTATATCGACTCAAAAAGTGATTCTGAGTCGATCGGTATACTTGAAGGGGGGTCTAGTACCAATATTTCGGGTAGTTACAAACATCAGCACAAACTCATTATACCCTGTACCACAGAGTGGTGTAGGATATAAAAATCCTATTCTCAACTACACTTAACCAAAAATCATTGTATTCCCAAAGAAAATCGCTGTAAATTCAACAGAAATCATTGTTGATTTTGACCCTACAAATATTTATGTTGATTTCAATAAAAATTATTGTCAGTTTTTGTAAAAGTTGATCAACTCGTTTTTTTGTAAATTCAACTCATATTTTTGTTAATATAAGAAATTTATTAATAAAAAAACTTGTTATTTGTTAATATTCTTTTATTAAGCATAAATCACAATATTTTTGTATTATCGTCGGCTTTTTAAGCTGCAATATTTAAAGATTTTCACACACACTTCGTTTATTCATGTTATGCACTCATAAGCCATTCTCCAGTTTTCTGATGATACCAAACAAAATCCTTAAAAAAACAAAAAAGTTTTAATATAGTATGAATACATAAAGTAACCAATGTATTTTTTTACTTACCAAAAATTTACAAATCAGATCCTATTTTTATTTATTTTTATAATATTAAATATTTTTATAAAAAACAAACACATAAAATACTTTTATAAGAGATAAACACGATTCACATTGCTACCAACTCACTCGTCACTCGATAATAATAAAAAAAAAAAATGAACGAACGAGGTTGTTTTTTCTATTTTGATTTATCTATTGAATTCTGTATAAGCGTTGTAAATAGTTGATTCAACTTTACTGATTATTCAACGATATCAACATTAATTTTTGTTGAATACGGCATTATTCTGTAAAACTTGATCTACACAGAAAATAATATCGTATATTATATTTTAATTAAAATTTTAATTGTTTTTTAATTTAATATTAATTAAACTTTTAATTAATATAATTAATTGTTTAATTAAATTTTTAACTTTATTTTAATTAATATTTTAATTGTTTTCAAATTTAATATTAATTAAGTATTTAATTTATATAATTAAATGTTTAATTAAATTTCTAGCTTTACTTATTTTTTTTTTGTTTTGTTTTCCGTGTGTGTGCGAGTGTGTGTTTTTCTCTTGCATTGTATTATATACAAAAAAAATACATAAGTATAAAAAGTTTGTTGAAAGTTTTTTTTTATTTTTCACATAGGTTTTTGAATTCTCATTTTGTTTATAGTTTTATGTGTATGTATATGAAAGGTTTATAATAAACTTTATAAAATCATCTCACTGATTATGTCTTTACGGCATAAATAAATTTGGTAAAGTTTGAAGATATATTTTTTTTGTAAACTATTTTATTCAAAAAGAATATTTTTACAAATTATTTTTTTTTTTTAATATTATATTTTTAATTAATTTTTTTAATTTATACAATTAAAATTTTAATTATTTTTTTTTTTAATTTTAATAAAATTTTTTAATTTATAGTATTAAGTTTTTAATTAAATAAATATCCATTTATTTTTAATTAACGACATACAAATATTTTTAATTTATTTGCGCATTTTAGTGATTGGTCCGGATTTAATTAATTTTTTAATTAAATCTACGAATTTTTTAATTAAATATTTTTTTTATTTTTTTCTGTGTACAATGGGTTTACTAATTTTTCTACTAACAATAAGATATTTCTATGAGTGTAGCAAACGGAATTTAAGTGACAAATAGCTAATGTTTAAACTGTTGAAACATATTCAGCTCACCATATATATAATATGGCATTCACACTTGCTGTTTTGAAGTGTTCAAGAGGGAGATGTTTAAAAAAGTCTTTGTTCTGTGTCCATTACGTTTTTAATCTGTTACTTGTGTTTTGTTGAACAACTTGTTTAAGGTCACAAGTTTGAATGCTATATAAGGTACATTATAATATGTATAAAGATCAGAAACTCATTCACTGTTCGGAGTCTGTCCTTACCTCAATTTTAGAATATTGGCACTTGTGACTTTCACTCTTAGGAGCGCAGTATTCCACCTTGGCGTGCTAATTTTGTTCAATTTCTAATTAATTTTTATTATAAAACAAAAATTTCGAAATAATGTAGGAGACAAAAAAGTTGAGAGAAAACATATGAAGTGAGGTTAAGATTGCTAGAAATATAATTGTAGTGTTGGTAACTGTTAAAATTTATTCTGTAGAAACTATAATTTTTAGAATTTAAATTTTTCTTCTGCATTTTTTTATCATAAACCCTTATAAAAAATTGTTTTGTAAGAAAATACAAAATACCGCTATTAATAATGGATATGGAGTCACCACCCATTACCAATGTTTTGCTGGATATTTCAATTTCACATAATTTTAGTGAAGATTCAATCAACAAAAAATACATGAAGACAAAATCAACTAAAAAAGTAATTAAAATTAAGCTTTAAAAACAACAAATTTTTATTAATTATGTCTGTCTCCAATTTAATCACTTTATTACCCAGTTTTAATTTATTTTTATCTTTTATCTATTTTAATAATAAAACAAGGTGTTAGCACAATTTTTTTTTTTTTCGTTTTTAATTTACGTTTTAAAACATCATAATTTTAGTATTTATTACACATTTGATTTAAATGCTATGAATAAATATATTTTTCAACATTTATTCTCACTTCTTTTGAGTGTCTGTCTAATCTTAATTAAATCTTGTTAAGCGGTATTAAAATGTTAACTATATGTTCAGCTGAAGTGTAAATGGACATAACTAATAAAAAATAAAATATCTTAATCAAAAAACTAAACTTTTCGACTAAAACTTTTAATAAAAACACCTTAGTGCGGATTACTCAATGAAAAGTTAGCTGCTAACTGCCGATTTAACGGAGCTTTATGTCAAAATTTGTATGAAAAGGTTAAATTTAACGGAGAGTTATTTTATAACGGAACATTGAGTAATCCAGCCTTAATCAGTCCAAAAAACAATTTTGTTAATGCTGTTATTTATTTTTAGTCCATTTGCATTTCAGTTGACGAAATATATTATTTATTTTTGTCTTATATAAATATATTTAAATACAAAATCATGATATGTATTTATATGCAAACAGATTTGTAATCAAAATAAATATTTTATATTATTAAGACAAATAACATAATTTATAGTTTTATAATGGTGCGAGAAAGGGAGTTTTTATTTTTATATGCATAAAATAATAATTGCACGAATAAAAACAGCAAAAACAAAAAACTTAACAAACAAACTTGAGTTTTGAGACGGAAATGACTTAATACTTAAATCAAGTACATACTTGCAATTCTAATTAAAAAAAACTGAAAGTTAACCAGTGACAAATTAAAGACAAATTATTGAAAATCTGCATGAGAAAAATTTTTTAGAACAAAAAGGTCGTAATATTGCGATGTAGAAAGTTTGTGTAGGAAAATATTGCTTTTTTAAGGGATTTTTTTTTAGAATTTAAAATTTTTTTTCAGCAGTTGTAAGAAGAAGTTTGCAAATCCTTCCTGGTAAATTTTCAGATTTTTTTGAAGACCCCTGCAAAAGATATCAAATTTTAAAAAAATACATACAAAAAAATTTTTAAAAGTATTCTATTTGTAAATTTTATGGTCAAAAATGTAAATCAGATTTTTGAAAATGTTTGTACTTTCTGATTTTTTTTGGAAATTTTTTTGTGGAAAATTTTTATAGATTTAACAAATTGTGTGCCCTGTAAGATCGTGGGATTATAACTACACTGTGCTACAGTGAAAAAATACTTCTGATGCGACAAAGTAAAGGTTGATGGTTTTGTGGAGTAGATCGTAAAAATGCCCATTAAACTTGCCAGACACCCTCAAATTTTAGAGTTATTGTCAAAAAACTTTTTTTTTTTACTTTTCTCACGAAACCTTGTGAAATTAAAAAAATTGTAACCGATTTTAATTTTTGTAACTGTTTTGGATAGAATAAAGATAGGGCTTTCTATGTGTACGAATTGGTCTACAAATAAAAAAAGATTTCTATTGATTTTTTTCAATAATATCTAATTTTTTTGTTATTTTTTGAAAATGTTTCGAGTTTAGCGATTTTTTTCTGCCATAGTTCGTTCAACAACCTTTATATTTATAAACGTATTCTTAAAAAATATAATTCTATAACGGCAAAAAAAAATATATCGTAAAAGGTCATATGTAATATTTTTGAGTGGTTTTTGGCCCGCTGAATTCGAAAAAATACTTTTGATGTGACATAGTAAAGGTTGTTGTCGAATTTTAGAGTTATTTTCAAAAAAGGTTTTTTGGGACTGTTCTCACAAAACCTGGTGTAATTCAGAAAATTTTCAACCGATTTAAAGTTTTTTAACTGTGCTAGATAGAAGAAGGATAGCGCTTATCATGTTTGTGATTAGGTGTAAAAATATAAGAAAGATATCTATTGATTTTTTCTATAATATCTAATTTTTTTTTGTTATTTTTTGAAAATTTTTCGAACTTATCGATTTTTTTTTTGTTATACTTCGTTCAACAATCTTTATATTTATAAACGTATTTTTAAAGAAAATTTAAAGCTGAATATGCTAAGCTATATTCTGAAAAAATCAGATAACAAATGCCAGAGTTGTGATATTTTTTTAATTTTAAATGTTTTTGGCTTGTTGAATCCGAATCTGGCCTTAAAATTGCCTTATCGCGTCCGGTTTTTGAGATATTTAACATAAATTCATATATCAAAAAGTAAATGAGATCGAGAAATTTCAAGGTAAAGGAATTCAGGGGTCAAAAACATAAACTAATGATACGCGAACTCTCATTACACTGTGGAACAAATTCAGGTTAGCAAAAGTTAGGTCGATTCTGAGAGTGTGGGGTAAAAATAGAGGCTAAATTAGAAGACCCGTATCGCGGCGTTTGTTTATGTTAGTTCGAATTTTTTTTAATCGACCTTCTAACTTTGCAGAAAAAATTACGATTTTCAGCACATTGTTTATACACTCCGCATCATAACTATAGCCGCATTGCATTTTTCGGTTTATTTAATGTTTAAGAAGTATTTTTATGAAACCTATTATGGTATATTACAGTGTTATAACAGTTCTCTTGTTTTTGTAAATTTGAGCCATCAGCTGTTTGAATTGAGAAAACGGCGACCTATAACTGTATTTCTCAGTGTTTCATAACTATAGCCGCATTTCAATAAAATCAGTTGAAATGAGTTCAAGTCAAAGTTTCGTGGCCAAATTATTTTTTTTTTTGGTAGAATTCGTTCCTCTATTAATTTTTAAATAAAATGCCACATGGTAAATTTTTAAATGAAGTCGAAAAAGGCAAAATTTTAGCCTTTTTAGAAAGTGGTTTAATTTATCGCGAAATTAACCGAAAAATTAAGCGATCTGACAAAGTTATCCGAAATTTTGTAAAAAATAAAAGTCTTGTTATCGTTCCAGACTCCTTTAAGACTCTACTTTTTGTAGAATTGGACACATTCAAGCCGCATTCATTACCAATCTGCGAAAGAGTTTTCATAGAATTGCTAGCAGCGTTAATAATACGGCGTTGATCTCTCTCAGATAGCTTTTTTTCGTCCCCCTGTTTTGTTCATCCCGTATCCACTTTTATTTTTTACAAAATTTCGGATAACTTTGTCAGATCGCTTAATTTTTCGTCCAATTTCGCGATAACTTAAACCACTTTCTAAAAAGGCTAAAATTTTGACTTTTTATACCCTCCAATCACAGTATGGGAGTACACTCACTTTGTCATTCCGTGTGTAGCGCATCGAAATATCGGTCTAGGCCCCATAAAGTATATATTTTATTGATCAGTGATCGATTCTAAGACATTCTAGCGACGTCCGTCCGTCCGTCTGTCCGTCTTTCCGTCTGTCCGTGTGTAGAGGACACGATACAGTCCAAAATAAAAGAGCTAGACTTCCGAAGTTTGGCACGAATATGTCTTATATTCCTAGGCAGGTTAAATTCGGAAATGGGCAAAATCGGACCAAGGGGAAAAAAGTTCCCCTTGGAGAACTAAACCAACCCAAGAAAAAACGCATTTTTTGCAGATTTTTTTGTACTTTTGGTAAGCAAATGCAACATTCTTATCTCAGAAGAAGTTCAAAATCGCAAGGGGAAGGTGCCCCCTAACGTCTCCCACGATCCCCCCCCCAAAAAAACGCCCCTGGACTTTTTTTTACATTTCGGAGGGTATATAAGATTCGGCACAGCCGAATGTAACACTCTCACTTGTTCGACTTCATTTAAAAATTTACCACGTGGCATTTTGTTTAAAAATTAATAGAGGAACGAATTTTACCAAAAAAAAAAATAATTTGGCCACGAAACTGTGACTTGAACTCATTTCAACTGATTTTATTGAAATGCGGCTATAGTTATGAAACACTGACAAATACAGTTATTGGTCGCCGTTTTCTCAATTCAAACAGCTTATGGCTCAAATTTACAAAAACAAGAGAACTGTTATAACACTGTAATATACCATAATAGGTTTCATAAAAATACTTCTTGAACATTAAACAAACCGAAAAATGCAATGCGGCTATAGTTATGATGCGGAGTGTATGGTTTTTTCGCTATAACTCGTCGACTAATTGATATTTTTTCAATCTGTAAAAGCCAAATTATTGCTAGAGACCCGTCCAACAATTTAAAGAAAGAAGAAAAATCATGGAAAAATATTTTTTTTTCATGCCTTTTGAAAGTTAGCGTGTTTTTGTCTCGTAAATTCACAAAAACCCCTTGCCGAAATTCAGTCCTTTGCTCATATCTTTTGAACCACTGATTTTGCTGGATTACAACACCAACCTGACCAGGAAAATGCCCAACACATATGCCAAACTTCAGGAGCCTCTGCAAAGTAATTCAAAATTTTGCGTGTTTTCAACAGAAGGAAAGTCGGACGGACGGCCATAGTTAGATCGTCTTAAAATCGATCGAGGATCATGAGTATGTGTACTTTATGGGGTCCTAGACCAATATTTCGAAGTGTTATAAATGGAATGACAAACCTATATATACCCTCTATCACTAAAGTGGAGGGTATAAATGTAATTGCCTTAGAATCTGAGACTTTTTCTATAGGAAATATGGCTTAGAATCTGATACTTTTTCTACAGAAAAAATGTCTTAGAATCTGAGACTTTTTCCATAAAAAAAATATCCCAGAATCTGAGACTTTTTCTGTAGAAAAAATGTCTCAGAATCTGAGACTTTTTCTGTAGAAAAAATGTTTTAGAATCTGAGACTTTTTCTATAGAAAAAATGTCTCAGAACCTGAGACTTATTCTTTAAAAAAAATTTCTCAGAATCTGAGACTTTTTCTATAGAAAAAATGTCTCAGTATCTGAGACTTTTTCTATAGAAAAAATGTCTCAGAATCTGAGTCTTTTTCTATAGAAAAAATGTCTCAGAATCTAAGTCTTTTTCTATAGAAAAAATGTCTCGAATTAGAGACTTTTTCTATAGGAAAAATGTCTCGAATTAGAGACTTTTTCTATAGAAAAAATGTCTCAGAATCTGAGACTTTTCTATAGAAAAAATGTCTCAGAATCTGAGACTTTTTCTATGGAAAAAATGTCTCAGAATCTGAGACTTTTTCTATAGAAAAAATGTCTCAGAATCTGAGACTTTTTCTATAGAAAAAATGTCTCAGAATCTGAGACTTTTTCTATAGAAAAAATGTCTCAGAATCTGAGACTTTTTCTATAGAAAAAATGTCTCAGAATCTGAGACTTTTTCTATAGAAAAAATGTCTCAGAATCTGAGACTTTTTCTATAGAAAAAATGTCTCAGAATCTGAGACTTTTTCTATAGAAAAAATTTTCTATAGAAAAAATGTCTCAGAATCTGAGACTTTTTCTATAGAAAAAATGTCTCAGAATCTGAGACTTTTTCTATAGAAAAAATATCTCAGCATCTGAGACTTTTTCTATAGAAAAAATTTCTCAGAATCTGAGACTTTTTCTATAGAAAAAATGTCTCAGAATCTGAGACTTTTTCTATAGAAAAAATGTCTCAGAATCTGAGACTTTTTCTATTGGAAAAATATCTCAGAATCTGAGACATTTTCTATAAAAAAAATGTCTCAGAATCTGAGACTTTTCTATAAAAAAATGTCCCAGAATCTGAAACTTTTCTATAAGGAAAATGTCTCAGAATCTGAGACTTTTTCTGTAAAAAATATGTCTCAGAATCTGAGACTTTTCTATAGAAAAAATGTCTCAGAATCTGAGAATTTTTCTATAGAAAAAATGTCTGAGAATTTTTCTATAGAAAAAATGTCTGAGACTTTTCCTGTAGAAAAAATGTCTGAGACTTTTCTATAGAAAAAATGTCTCAGAATCTAAGACTTTTTCTGTAGGAAAAATATATCAGAATCTGAGACTTTTTCTGTAGGAAAAATTTCTTTTTCTATGGGAAAAATATCACAGAATCTGAGACTTTTTCTATAGACAAAATGACTCAGAATCTGAGACTTTTTCTATAGAAAAAATGTCTCAGAATCCTAGACTTTTTCTATAGGAAAAATATCTGAGAATCTGAGACTTTTTCTATAGAAAAATATCTGAGAATCTGAGACTTTTTCTGAGACTTTTCTATAGGAAAAATGTCTCAAACCTGTGACATTTTCTATAGGAAAAATGTCTCAGAATCTGATACTTTTTCTATAGGAAAAATGTCTCAGAGTCTGAAAGATTTCTATAGGAAAAATATCTGAGAAATTGAGACTTTTCTATAGGAAATATATCTCAGAATCTGAGACTTTTACTATAGGAAAAATGTTTCAGAATCTAATTGTAAGACTTTTTTATAGCAAAAATGTCTCAGAGTCTGAAAGATTTTTTTTTTAATTTTTTAATTAAAAAATCGACTGAACTGCAGTCGGCAAAAACTACTAAATTTTATGACTATATAGCTCACTTTTTTTTTGCAAAAAAAAAAAATATTATCCCTGTTTTTGCTTGTCTGCCAACTGTTCGGAGTAAAAAAATTACACCCCCCCCCCCCCCCACCCCTCTCCAAACTTAAAATCTGTACCCACCTTTGATGGTATGAACAACTTACTGTTTTTTTTTTCAAACACTAGATTAAATTATTAAATTAATTCCATATAAAAATAATTCACTTCTCATTAATATCTTAAATGTAATAAATAATAAACAAAAGACTTTAGACAGCAACATAACAATGTTAAAAGTTAAACACAAATCACTACATAAAATCATGTTTGTTTCTTAAGTCTTTCGTTTTCTAAAAAGAAAAAATATTATCTAAAAATCATTTTTACAAATAAATATAAAAATATTTTCATGTTAACACTTTTTTAAACTATAAAAAACATTTGAAAATACAAAAAACTTAAAATCTTAAAGTTTTGCACGCAATTAACAAAATAAATATTTTTAATTCATTTTTTTTCGTTTTGCGAAACAGGAAAATATTCTCAGTAAATTGTATTCTATCAATGCTCTAAAATCACACACCACATAGTAAAGAAATATAAAAAAAGGGGGAAAAATACTCAATACAATTTGGATTACACCAAACCCCAATCACATGTTATTTGCAATGTAATGCATTCTTTTACAGAAAAAAAAATGGTAAAAAAAACAAAAACTGACTTGTAAAAAACGCAATATACACGCAAAGGCAATTAAAATTACTTAATCGACATGCGAAATGAAACACAACAAAAAAAAAGAAAAAACTCTTAAAACAAAGACTGACACCCAACATGTTTAACAATTCTGGATGGAAAGAAAAACAAAACATTAAAACCACATCGGTGCAAAAAAATCTACAGAAATACAGTAGTCGCAAAAACTATTTCTATTGTAGTGCGGTGTAATGTAGTGTTAGGGTTTATAAATGAAATAAAGGAAGTTCTTTTCTACTAAGTAAATAATGTACGAACATGCCGAAAATAACCGATATAAAAACCAAGATAATTGTTGTTTTTTTATTTTTTGCTTTTTGTTCAAAAGGATGGTTAATGAAAGTAAACTTGACTTTAAGGCTTATTTCAAATCAAATAAAATTTTAACTGTTGGAAAAAAATATTTTGAAAAAAAAAATCCAACATTGCGTGGTAGCTAAACATAACAAACAATTCCTAAGAAGGTGTAAACGTTTTTCTTTTTGTGGTCTATGAGTCTAGTTGAGGAAAACAAACTCAAAACTTAAGTCGCGTGTGTGTTTAGGTTTTGTTAATCATTTAAACTCTTATTAGCTTAATTAACACTTGTCATCAGTAATACATAAACATAAAAACTTAAGAAAATACATACATGTGTACTTGTAAATAATATACAGTAATAACAACACTTTTAACATTGTTTTTATTGTATTAATATTATTTAGCAACATTTTTCTATAGTTTATCTATTCAGAATCTAAGAATTGCTTTACAGGAAAAATTTCAAATTTTCTATAGAAAAAATATTTCGGAATATGAGAAATATTCTGAGAATTTTTTTAACAGGATCTCAGAATCTGATTTCTTTTGTTATACCCTCCACCTACAATTGGGTTCTTTAAATGGGCTCCAGCCGATTTTGATGATTTTGTTTTTATTTGTAGATTTTTAAATTCTCTATACACAAAAAAAAAACTTTGTCAAATTACTAGGAAAAGTCTCGTAATCCCATTTGACAGTTTTCCTTGTTTTTTTTTACAAACAAATTTGGACCGAAATTGACATATTTTTTTGTAATTTAAAATTTTTTTTTTGTAATTTTACAAATTTCCAAGATAATTTTACAAAAAAATCAAGTAATTTCACGCGAATTCCTTGTAATTATAATTGCGCCAAAAAATCTCTAAATTTACAATTTAATTGGTAAAAAGCTTTTAAAATCACAAAATTATTGGTAGCTTGCAAAATTACTAGGAATTCTTGTAAAAGAGGAGGTAGCAAAAAATCTAGTAAAATTACGAAACTTTCTTGTAAATTTTATCGTGTCAAAAAGTTTTTAAATTTACAACTTTTTTGGTAAAAACCTTGTAAAATTATAAAATTATTAGTAAAAGGCTTGTAACATTACTACACTTAAAAAATTATGTCATTAACTGTTGGTAGATTATTTAAAAAGTATTACGTTTTGTCGTTTTTAAAAGAAACAAGTAAGAGTGTTAAATGCGGCTGTGCCGAATCCTTTGTACTCTCCAACATGTTAAAAAAAATTTCAGAGGGGTTTTTTTGGAGGGGGTCTTCGGTGGAGGCAGTGGGGGACGCCTCCCCCTATCGAAAAATGTTTACTACACTCTAAAAAATGCATGTAACTTTACTATTATTAAATTAGTAAATTTTCATGTATATTTACAGAAAAGGCGCAAACTTAAGCATGTAGTGTTTAAAAAAATAGTAACACATTTATTTCGATAGAATTACACACAAAAACTAGTACATTGTGTGTTGTGAAACATGTTTATAAGATAAAAAAACACTTTCCCTTTAAATATACATTTTTTCTATGTAAAATTTGTTTCAGACACAAAATATGTAATCGTGTATAATTTAACATAGTATTGTGGAAATTGTCAAAACTTTATTTATAAAAAACATTTTGGAAAACTGTTAAATAAAAAATCAAAAACGAACAAAACAGCTTGCGACTGAGGATTTTCATATCATCATTTCTGCTTTTATTGGTAAGTAAATGCAGCTTTTTTTGAGAGTTTTGCAAATTATGGAATTGTGGTTTCTATGAAGACCCGTTTTCACGTGTGTGGACCCTATTGTTCTCAAATTTGTAATCTAAAATTCCCATTTTAAATTTTTATTTAATTTTTTAAGGTCCTTTTGGTCTGGAAAGAAATACATATGAAAATAATAGAACGAAACGTAGCCAAAATTAAAATCAAAATATTGAGCCAAAATTTAGATCAATATTTGGGTACAAATTTGGAGCCAATAGGC
Source organism: Pegoplata infirma (assembly GCA_963921195.1). NCBI lineage: Eukaryota > Metazoa > Arthropoda > Insecta > Diptera > Anthomyiidae > Pegoplata > Pegoplata infirma. The sequence goes on from OY992536.1 coordinate 268,627,235, forward strand.
AAAACATTTTTAAGAGAGCACATTTTCCTTAAAGAGTTTTAATCGATCCATTGCTATATCTCTATCTGGACGGAATAAATAACTCATAAGCTGTTTCTCAGAGGGCTTTCCAGTACTTGGCGGTAGTATTATACGGCAGAAAATTCAACAAGTGATAGTGCTAAATACGGCTGTGCGGAATCTTTGAAAAAATCAAAGGAAAGAAAAATACAACTGACATGGGTGTTTGGGGTAGGGGGGAGAACGGCGTGACATTGGGGCATCTTCTTAACCACACAGTCAAAAAATTGTCTTATCCCCTTGAAACAAGTGCAGGTCAAGGTACATCATATGAATAGAAAAATTCTCAGATTTTGAGACATCTTTTCAACAGAAAAATTCTCAGAAAAAAATTCATTGACACATTTTTTTTATAGAAAAGTTCTTGAATATTGAGACATTTTTCTTTAGAAAAATTCCATAGAAAAAATAACTCAGAATCTGAGAATTTTTCTATAGAAAAAATGATTCAGAATCTGAAAAAATGTCTCAAAATCTGAGAATTTTTCTTTTGAAAAAATGTCTCAGAATCTGAGAATTTTTCTATAGAAAAAATATATCAGAACCTGAGAATTTTTCTATAGAAAAAAAAATTAAACATGAGAATTTTTCTATAGAAAAAATGTCTCAGAATCTGAGAATTTTTCTATGGAAAAAATATGTCAGAACCTGAGAATTTTTCTATAGAAAAAAAATTAAACATGAGACTTTTTCTATAGAAAAAATGTATCTGAATATGAGAATTTTTCTATAGAAAAGATGTCTCCGAATCTGAGAATTTTTCTATAGAAAAAATGTCTCCGAAGCTGAGAATTTTTCTATAGAAAAAATGTCTCAGAATCTGAGAATTTTTCTATAGAAAAAATATGTCAGAACCTGAGAATTTTTCTATAGAAAAAAAAAAATTAAACATGAGAATTTTTCTATAGAAAAAAAAAATTAAACATGAGAATTTTTCTATAGAAAAAATGTCTCCAAATCTGAGAATTTTTCTATAGAAAAAATGTCTCCGAATCTGAGAATTTTTCTATAGAAAAAATGTCTCAGAATCTGAGAATTTTTCTATAGAAAAAATGTCTCAGAATCTGAGAATTTTTCTATTGAAAAAATGTCTCAGAATCTGAGAATTTTTCTATAGAAAAAATTTCTTAGAATTTGAGAATTTTTCTATAGAAAAAATGTCTCAGAATCTGAGAATTTTTCTATACAAAAAATATCTCAGAATCTGAGAAATTTTCTATAGAAAAAATGTCTCAGAATCTGAGAATTTTTCTATAGAAAAAAATGTCTCAGAATCTGAGAATTTTTCTATAGAAAAAATGTCTCAGAATCTGGGAATTTTTCTATAGAAAAAATGTCTCAGAATCTGAGAATTTTTCTATAGAAAAAATGTCTCAGAATCTGAGAATTTTTCTATGGAAAAATATCCCAGTATCTGAAAATTTTTCTAAAGAAAAAATGTCTCAGAATCTGAGAATTTTTCTGTACAAGAATTTTTCTGTAAAAAATGTCTCAGAATCTGAGAATTTTTCTATGGAAAGAAATGTTTTTGGTTACATTTTTAATTAATTGTTTTATTTATTTTAGCTTTTTTTATTTAATTTTAACACGTTTGTTTTAAGCCTTGATTAGCCTTTTTTATTTTAAATAAAATATATAAAAATGCATTTATTGTTTTTTGATATTTGAATTTGGAAAAGTTAGGGTGGTTTTATATAAAGCAATTTCAATGTATATGTACATAATTTTCATGTATTTCCAGGCATTTCTACTTTGAGTTTACTAAATAAACATGTTTATTTAGACACAAAACGTGTAAATTTTCCTGAAAAATTTTTGTTGCGAAGCATTTTGTAGACACATGAATATGTACGTTTACATACTTTGTGTCTATCACTTTAAGCACAACAAGTATTTTTACACGGTTTATAGTAGGAGACAAGTTACCTACTATAAACAGGGTAAATTTACATGAAAATTAATTAGAGTGTAATTTATTTATTATTCTTACACAATTTTATCATTATTTAAACTATTTTTTATATCCACGCCTTAAAGGGGGGGGGGGGGAGAGGGAGGGGCAAAAAAAACTAAAATTTTTAGTCACTGCGGTCCTAATGCAGTAATCTTAACTTCTTCTTGCATAGATTTGTTTCATTTGTTTAACAAAAATATAAGAAAACACTTAAAAAAATCGTGTTTTTCAGAGGTTGGTTTAGTTCCTCAATGGGGAACTTTTTTTTGCCTAATCCGATTTTTTCCCATTTACGAACTTAACCTGCCTAGAACCAAAAGACATATTCGTGCCAAATTTCAGGAGGTTGGAGGGTATAAAAACATTTGTTCAACGTTATGTTTTTTTAAATGACTATTTCTGTTCTTTGTTTCAAAAATAACAACATGAAAAATAAAGACTTTCATTAGCATTAAATTTTTAAAGTCATTTATTTTTTTTTTGTGTAAGTAAAACTATGTGATTCTTCTTTAATTTTTAGTGATTTATGTACGTTATTATACCCTCCACTCTAGTGATAGAGGGTATATATAAGTTTGTCATTCCGTATGTAACACATTGAAATATTGGTTTAGGACCCCATAAAGTATATATATTCATGATCCTTGATCGATTTTAAGTCGATCTAGAGATGTCCGTCTGTCTGTCTGTCTGTCTGTCCGTCCGTCTGTCTGTTGAAATCACGTTTTTGGCAATAATCCGGAACCGATTTAAACGCTTGGGGTACCAAAAGTTGCGTAATTCTCCTAGGCAGAATCTGATGTATTTTTTTTTTGAAATGGGTTAAGTATTTTAAAAGTTATGAGTGAAAATGTAAATTTTGATGAGTGAAAATGTGAATTTTACACAAAAAAAATGCTATAACTTGACACCTGTTGAATGAATGTAAACGAAACTTGGAATTTAATGTAATTTTATCATTCCCAACACTCTCAAAAAAGTTGGGCCGAATCGCACAATGGGGCGAGGCACCAGCAATTTAACCCAAAATTTTGAAATGATTTATCTTGGCTCATGGTTGACATATTCAAATAAAATTTTAAATAGGTTCATATTTTATTGTTCTCAACGTGTTTTTCGTTATTTTGGTACCAATTATGGAAAAATCAGTCCAGGGGTTAAGAAGCTATGGCAATTGAGATGAGATTCAATATAAACATGCATGATATGGCGTGGCAGCGCGCCATTTTGTAGTTGTTGATGTTTTTTGGCTTGTTAGTTGTTATTTGTATCAATAGAAGTAAAAAACAAGTAGTATGTGTAACACACGTGGTTGCTTTTATATAATTTTCATAATTTTTATATAATTTTCACATATATTTATAAAATATTTTTTTTTTTTGTTTTTTAAATATTTACATTGCACTATGGTTCCGATCAACACTTTTCTTGGCCAAAATTACTAAAATGGAAAAATTTTTGGTTTCAAATAGGTTTTGTGTTAAGATTTTTTATAGTTTCTTTGTTTTCCATGTATAATATTATAAGAAATTTTTTGTATTTAAACTCCAAAAAATAATTGAAATTAAAAAAAAAGTTTTTTTTTTTTATTTTATCTAAATTTGTTTTTGAACGGTAAATGAGTATACAAAAACAAAATATGTTTTCTGTTGTTTGTATGTGTTAACGATTTTCTATAAAATCAATTTTGAGAAAATTGAATTTTGGCCAAGAAAGGTCGTCTGCGAAACCATTGTGCATTGGTTAACATTGTGGAGGGTATTTAAAGATTCGGCACAGCCGAATATAGCTTTCTTACTTGTTTTTTTTTTAACATGATAATGTTTTTAGGCTGGTGTCTAATTTTAAAAAAAGTTGCAGGACGCCACCTAAGTTTGACTATATAAGCTAACAATTAACGAAAAAGAAAACAAGAATTACTATTTTCATTTTCTTAAAGCCAAAAATTTTAATAAATTGGGTTTGTAACTTGGATAATAATTCACCTCGTGGTGAATAAACCCGTTTTTCACCAGCTGGTGAATAAAAAGCAACATAATTATTTTTCAAAAAAAAAAAAAAAATTTTTTTCATCATTTTTTTTTTCATCAATTTTTTTTTTTCACCAATTTTTTTTTTTCATAAATTTTTTTCCAAATTTTTTTTTCCATCAAATTTTTTTCCATCAGTTTTTTTTTCATAATTTTTTTGTTTTTTCATCAAACTTTTTTTTTCATAAATTTTTTTTTTTCATCAAACTTTTTTTTTCATAATTTTTTTTTTATCAATTTTTTTTTCATAATTTTTCTTTTCATTAATTTTTTGTTTGATCAATTTTTATTTTTTCATCAAAAATTTTTTTTTCTTTAATTAAATTTTTTTTGTCATCAATTTTTTTTTCATTATTTTTTTTTTTTTTTTTCATAAATTTTTTTTTATCATATTTTTTTCATCAATTTTTTTTCACCAAATTTTTTTATTAAATTTTTATTATCAATTTTTTTCTCATCAAAAAAATTTTTTTTTTCATATTTTTTTTTCATCAATTTTTTTAACATCAAAAAATTATTCTTTTCGTCAAAACCTACTTTTTAACCAAATCTAAGCTTTTCGCATAAAAATTTTCCATTTGTTTATCAAATGTACATAAAACAAGTGAGATTGTTAAATTCTTTGGTGCCGAATCTTTTATACTCTTCAAAATGTAAAAACACTTTTTGCACTTATTTTTGCACTCACTTACGAAATGTACAGCTCTTTTGGTTTTTTAATGTGGACCTCGACTGATATTTCAATTCGTTGTGCATGTAATAGCAAAGTAATATAACATTATTTTTTCTTAAAAAACTTTGCTTTGACAAGTACACCCAAATCTTCCGCAAAACATTATCATGATCTAATGTTTTGGGCAAGAGTACAAAATTCGCAGGCATTTTTTTTCATTGTTGGCATTTTTTAAAGAAAAGTAATAGTTTTTACCTACTTATGTTGGTTATTTTTTGAAAAAAAAAAATTCAAAAAATTATTTATAGAAATATAAAAACATGTATGTATCAAGTGACTTTTGCATGATGGGTAGAGTGTCTGACCAGAATGTAGTTGAGTGCGGGATCGATTCCCCAAAAATTTATTAAACATTTTTTGAAATAAAATTTAATAGAAAAATTTAAAAAATAACCTACGAAATCATTAATTTTTAATGTTTTCGTAGGTATTTTTTTTTTTTGAATTTGTTGGTAAAAATAATACAACAATCATTAATTTTTAATGTTTTCGTAGGTTATTTTTTTCGAATTTGTGGGTAAAAATAAATGAAAGTTATTTTTTAATGTTCAATGTTATTTATTTCCGAAAATTTTATTAACAGTAAAAAATAAATGTTGACGTTTGTTAAAACAAATGAATAATTGAATAGTTCATGCGAATAAAGACGAATAGACCATTTGTGGAATTTTACAGGGGACAATAAAAACGCAGGAAACGGTTAAAAAATAATATTTTTGTCAACTTTTTGGTATTAGCTTAAAGATTTAGGTCACATCTACCTATATACAAAATTTTAGTAAGGTATGTGAAAGAGAACTTGCCAAAAAATTGGACTTAAATTTTTGCTTAAATGGAAAAAAGGCGAATATCCAAAAAAATGTATTGAAATTTGAATAAGAATGTGTTATTTTGCAGCAGATTTTGACTACATTTTCATGAGACTTGCAAAACTTGACGAACTATGGTTGGTATTTGTTTGTAACACTTTAAGGACTTCAAGGATACACTTTTTAAGGATTGTCAGGACATGGAAAAAATTTTTTTTTTGTTAATTTTTTTTTTAATATTCCTGCTATTTGATGCAGTAGTAATTCCTTATGACACTAAATACATTTTTAGGAATTATAATATTAACCCTTGACTGCATATTACGACGTATAATAAAAGGACATGAAAAATTTTTTTTTTATTCCTGACATTGGATGCAGTATTAACACTAAATGTTTGTATGTGCTAAGATTGTTTTTTTTTTTGTGTACAATTTCAAATTTTAGCTAATATCAATTTTAAACTCGCAGCTAAATAATTTTTATATAATATTTTGTTAAGGATGGATATTCGCCCTTTTTTCTTTTCACACTTTAAAGTCTTATAACTCAAGAACGGTAAAATTGTTTGCCAATATAATAAGTGTGGTTTGTTCCTCGTAATGTTATTTTAACACATTGTTACCGAAAGTAAAATTTTTGTATGTTTTTGTGTTGTATTTAATCAAAATTGTGCGTTAGTTTACTCCCAATTTAAACAAAAATATAAAAATATACGAATTATTGCACATTCAAAGTCATTTTTTTACCCTTAAAAGTCAAAATTTCCCCAAAATTTCTGCATAGGATTGTAGGGCTCTGCTAATAATATGCATTTATGCAAAAAAACGTGTTTGCGAAAAAGTGGTCTATTCGTCCTTATTCGCATGAACTATTCAATTACTGGGAAGGTTTTCATATGTTTTATCACTTGTTTTATATAAGTTTATCATTTGTTTTTGCCTACCAAATATTTTGCGAGTAGAAATTTTTGTCAAATAGGAGGTAGCAAAAAAAAAAGTTGCAAATTTTTCTTGTGATTTTACAATATTTTTTTTTTTACTGTGGCCATTTTTTGAAAAATATTGATTTTTGTTCAAATTAAATAAAAAAAATTAAAAAATATTTATTAAAAAACATTATTGATGAAAGAAATATTGATCAAAAAAATTTTGATAAAAAAAAAATGTATGTGGAAAAAAAGTTAAGGTGGAAGTACATAGAAACAAACTTGCTTTGCGTCCGGTTGTCAAAAAGTTAAAACTGAATAAATTAATGAAGCAAGTTAGACCGAATTTACATTGGACAATTTTAATTGCGGCAATTCTGATTTTTTAGTGTATCAGAGAGAGAGGTAAGATTCTTCCCTCTCTCTCCGATACACTATAAAATCAGAATTGCGGCAATTAAAATTGCCCTGTCTGAATTTAGACTTACAACACAAAAGTTCAAAACGCATAGAACTAAAAAAAATTTAAAATAATTCACCACTCTTTGCGTCTTGAAAATTTTTTTGACAACTTTCTTTTGAATTGTTTTCGTTTTAAAATAAACAATATTTTTTAAATAAATTTATATAAAAAAACTAATAAATATAATAAAAATATAATTTTTCGGGATAAAACAAGGAATTTTAGTGCAAAAACACGAGGATTCAGCCAGGTATTTATGCAAAGCTGACGCATTCAACGCGCTTTCTATGTAACTTAAAGTTTTCAACGCATAGAAAGCCAAAAGAGGTGAGAACGTATCGGACGCAACGCGCTCCTATGTACATCCACCTTTATGAAAAAAATATTGATAAAAAAAAATAATGAAAAATAATTATGATTTATTACCCAGCTGGTGAATATTATTCTTTTTTATATTAATTTGGTGCAGTTTTATAAGATATTTTTTGTAGATATTTTCTACGACTAAAATATTTCAGAATCGCAGATCTTTCTACCGGAAATTTACTCAACCTTTTACTTTAGAAAAACAAATTTTAGAATCTGAGACCCCACAAAAAATCTATACAGAAATATCTAAGAATCTGAGACTTTAGAAAAGTGTCTCAAAATATTTAACGTTCTCTATAGAAAGAACTTTTTGGACTTTTTCTACAGAAAATAATGCTCACAAACAGTTTTCTTCATATATAAATATTTTTCTAAAACAAAATCACAGAATATAAGAAATCTTCCTCAAGAAAAAGTCTGAGCTTCCGAGACATTTTGCTATGGAAAAAAATTTAATTCTTGAAAATATTTTCTTTTATATAGAAAAAATGTTCCAGAATCTGGGACTTTCTCTTTAGCAAATTGTCTCAGAATCTGCGACTTTTTTATATTGTGTGTATTTTTGTTTAAGAGAAATTTTTATCAAATCATTTTTTTATTATAACATAATCTCAATATATTTTTACTTCCAAAATCATTATTTTTTTTTCAATTTAAAATTTCTTAAAACTAAAATCGGCTTAAATTGAATGTTTATATTAACTCTTGTCATAAATGGTAAATTAACCTTTTAGCTTTTCATCTTATAAAAAAAATAGGAAAATATAAAAATAACAAGTTAAATTAACTGTTTAACAGTTTTTATATTTTTAAAGTAAATATACAAAAAATATAAATAAATGACTACTTGTATCATGTTTGGCACACAAAAAAATCTACCAAAAAATGATGCAACAACCCAGTGATTAAATACTTAACACTTTAACCTGTTCCAAAAAATAAAAAAAAAACCTAACCAAGATTACCAAATTTATATAAAAAGACTGGTTTTTATATATGGTATGCTAGAAAAAAAGTTTAACTCTAAAACTTACTTAAAAACAAATAAAGTATCAAACACTTGAGTACAAAAAAAATCAAATTAATTGATTTTTAATTACAAAGTGATACAAAAGAAATAAATTCATAAAAAAGAGGTCTATAATTATGTATCAAATGATATCCGAAAATTAATTATGGTCGGAATAGTTAAAAAAAAATATGTAAAACTTTATTTTTTTTATTTTTTAACACAAGGTAACAAAAATTTGTTTTAGCAACAATAAAGGGGAACCCTGCAACGACAGTATGAAGGTATACTTACTATGTCGTTGCGGGTCTGACACATTAAAATAATCTAGGAGCCCATAAAATATACAAACTATACTTTATTGATTTCTAACCGATTCAAAAACATTCTAGCGATGTCCGCCTATCTGTCCGTAAGTCCGTGTGTGGAAGACACGATGCATTCCAAAATAAAAGAGCTTGATTTCTGAAGTTTAGCACGAATATGTCTTATGACCACGGACAGGACCTTGAAAACTATGTTTTACGCCCCTAAAATGTGCACTAAAATTATTGAAATATGCACTAAAATTCTTGAAATATGCATTAAAACTACAAAAATATGCACTTAAAATTATAAAAATTATGCATTTTTTAATTTTTGAAAAAATAAAACTAAAATTTTATACAAAAAATGAGACAAAAATATGCATTTATAGCAGAATACTAGCAAAATATACAAAAATATGTATTATCCGCAAAATATGCAAAAATATGCTGTTACGAATCTTTGCCATTTTATAGCAAATTTTTTGAGTTGCAAAGATATTTGGCTTAAGAAAGCTATAATCGGCTGTGCCGAATCTTTAAATACCCTCCACCAATGTGATGATTTAAAAAACAAAAAAGTTTGTTTTATTTATACCTCAGGAAATAAAAAAGTACCAAAAAGTGTACTTTCGGTACTTTTAATAAAAGGTACTTTTTATAAAAGGTACTTTTTAAAAAAGGTACTTTTAATGAAAGGTACTTTTTATAAAAGGTACTTTTTATTAGAGGTACTTTTTATTAGAGGTACTTTTTATAAGAGGTACTTTTTATAAAAGGTACTTTTTATAAAAGGTACTTTTTATAAAAGGTACTTTTTATAAAAGGTACTTTTTATAAAAGGTACTTTTTATAAAAGGTACTTTTTATAAAAGGTACTTTTTATAAAAGGTACTTTTTATAAAAGGTACTTTTTATAAAGGGTATTTTTATAAAAGGTACTTATTCAAAAAGGTACTTTTATAAATGGTACTTTTTATAAAAAGTAATTTTATAAAAGGTACTCTTTTTATAAAAAGTACCATTTATAAAAGGTACTTTTTATAAAAGGTACTTTTTAAAATAGGTACTTTTAATAAAAGGTACTTTTTATTAAAGGTACTTTTTATAAAAGGTACTTTTTATAAAAGGTACTTTTTATAAAAGGTACTTTTTATAAAAGGTACTTTTTATAAAAGGTACTTTGAATAAAAGGTACTTTTTATAAAAGGTACTTTTTATTAAAGGTACTTTTTATAAAAGGTACTTTTTATAAAAGGTACTTTTTATAAAAGGTACTTTTTAAAAGGTACTTTTTATAAAAGGTACTTCTTATAAAAGGTACTTTTTATAAAAGGTACTTTTTATAAAAGGTACTTTTTATAAAAGGTACTTTTTATAAAAGGTACATTTTATAAAAGGTACTTTTTGAAAACGGTACAGAATTTTCGGAAAGTACTTGTTCCAGAATGTTTTATTTCGCTAAAGGATCCTACATTCTAAATTTCAAGTTTGAATAAAATTTCAGTAAATAAAAAAAAGTACCAAAAGTACTTTTTTACCCATTTTACCTCAGTAGAATCAACATTGGCAAAACCCGAGCCTTAGTGAATCTTTTTTCCGGAAGGTGAACCGACATTGCAAATTTCCATTTTCTAGTACCATTATTTAAGGAAATATAAAATGTAACAAAAGTACATATTTTTACCCTTTTTACCCTATTAGAAAAATCATTGGCAAAAACCCAGCCTTAGGGGATCTATATTCCGGGAGGTGAACATACAGTCCAAATTTCAAGTCTATGTGACAATTTTTTAAGGAAATATAAAAGGTGCCAAAAGTACAGATTTTTTTCCCTTTTTACCCTCTTAGAATCAATATTGGCAATAATCCAGCCGTACTGGATCTATATTCTAGGATGTGAACATACTGTCCAAATTTCAAGTTTCTATGACCATTATTTCAGGAGATATAAAAAGCACCAAAAGTACAGTTTTTTACCCTTTTGTCCCCCTTAGAATTAACACTGGCAAAAATCCAGCCTTAATGGATCTATATTCCGGGAGGTGAACATACAGTCCAAATTTCAAGTCTCTATGATCATTATATCAGAAGATTTAAAAAGTACCAAAAGTAAAGTTTTTTTTACCATTTTTACCCCCTTGCCATTGGCTAAACTCCAGCCATAGTGCACTAAAAATATTTTGTAAGTAAATTCAACTGAAAAAACGTTTAAAACAATCGTTTTTCCTTTTAAAAAACGGACTACTTATATTTCATTTGAAACAACAGAATTTTTCAGTTATTTTTAAACGTTAATAAATGACTAGACATTCCGTAAAAACAAACGATATTTCAGTTATTTTAACTGTTTACAATTTTCCATTTTGTGGAGTAAAAATTAAATTTTTTGAATAACAAACTACAAAAACCGTACTTCTGTAAAATTATACGGTATAATCAGTCACAAATAATTTAACTGATAAAAATATTTTTCCGTAACTTTTGTAGTTTATTGTTTTAACAACTGTGTAAATCATTCAATATTTTCTTTTCTTTGAAAAACAAACGATAAAACGTTTAAAACAACTTTAACTAAAAACTTTTTGAATAACCGTAAAAAAGTTACTGTAAAACTTTTCTGGGTGTGGATCTATATTGCGGGAGGGTAACATACAGTCCAAATTTCAAGTCTCTATGACCATTATATCGGGAGATATAAAAAGTACTGAAAGTACAGTTTTTTACCCTTTTTACCCCCTTAGAATCAACATTGGCAAAAATCCAAACTTAGTGGATCTTTATTCCGGAAGGTCAAACTACAGTCCAAATTTCAAGTCTCTAACTTCAGCGGTTTGGGCTGGGCGATGATGAATGAGTATGTCAGTCAGTCACATTACTCTTTTATATATTTAGATTTTCCGGATTTGGGCGATTTTTGTCATAAAGTTTATTTCTGTCTTTTATTATTTAACAAAATTTATTTTTTTAAATGAAAATATATTTTTTTTAAAGAAATCTGAACAAAATAGAATTTTGGCGATATTTTACATCCGATTTGGCGACAAAGCCAAAAAAAAAGTCTGGCAACCCCGTTAATATGACGAAGCAAAAAATGGACACACACACACACATGCTATATAAAAATAACTATTAATTTTTTTATTATTACTTAACGAACTTTTTTTTAATTAAATTTAGATTTTGTTTTACATATTTTAAAGCTTTTTTGTAAAGATTTTTTTCCTTTTTCTCAGTTTTTTTTTTTTCATTTCCGTTTTCTTTCTTATGTATCACACAAAATATGAGTTAATTTAGGGTTATGTTTAAAAAAAATTAGTTTTTTCAGTAATTCGCTCATAACTTTTAAAATACTTAACCGATTTAAAAAAAAAAATACATCAGTTTTTGCCTGGGAAAATTACGCAACTTTTGGTACCCCAAGCGTTTAAATCGGTTTCGGAGTATTGCCAAAAACGTGATTTCAACAGACAGACAGACGGACGGACAGACAGACAGACAGACAGACAGACAGACAGACAGACAGACAGACAGACAGACAGACAGACGGACATCGCTAGATCGACTTAAAATTGATCAAGGATCATGAATATATATACTTTATGGGGTCCTAAACCAATATTTCAATGTGTTACATACGGAATGAGAAACTTATATATACCCTCTATCACCAGAGTGGAGGGTATAAAAAAAAAGAATGTGAACAAGTGAGAGTGTGAAATTCGGCTGTACCGAATCATTTATACCCTCCAAAATTTAAAAAAAGCACTAAAAAATTTTCAGAGGCGTCTTTTTTGGTGAAAACTTTGGGGGACACCTTCACCTTGCTATAGGTGTTTAAAATATAGATTTATTATGATTCTTGCAATTATTTAATCCAAATAATCGTTATTAAAACTCATTTTTTTATCCACGCCCACAAAAGTGGCGGGTCAGTTTAGTTCTTTAAAGGGGGAACTTTTTTCCCCTTGGTTCGATTAACCTGCCCAGGAATATAAGACATATTCGTGCCAAACTTCGAAAGTCTATCTCTTTTATTTTCGACTGCATCGTGTCCTCTACAGACGGACAGACGAACGGACGGACGGATGGACGGACATCGCTAGAATGTCTTAGAACCGATCGCTAATCAAAAATATATATTCTTTATGGGGTCCTATACAGATATTTCGATGGGTTACTCACGGAATGACAAAGTGAGTATACCCCCATGCTGTGGTTGGAGGGTATAAAAAGATACCATTTAGGAATTGCTATTTAAATGGGGAAAAAAGTTCAAAATAATGTAATTTGGTACTTTTTCTATCCCCTGAAATATTGATTCTACAAACTTGAAGTTTAGAATGTGGGAACATCCAGTGGATGAAGTTTTACAAAAAAGTACTTTTTAGGATGTTTCCACTTTAAAATGGGTTAAAATTGTACTTGGTACTTTTTCGACCTTCTAAAATATGATCCTCCATCGAAACAAAAAAAAAAATTGTTTTTAATTTTCTGATATAATATTCTTATAAACTTTAAATTTCGGATTTGGAACCCTTCAGCAAAAAAAAAATCATTTGTATATTTTTTTCTTTTGAAAAATTCGATTCTGAGAGTACAATGGACTATTTGTACTTTTTCTTAATTATTGAACTCAATACCCAAGAAAATTTGACAAAGGATAATCCTCTCCACATTGGGGAAACAAATTGCGCCACGACTTAATCTTTAAAAGCTCTTATAAAACAAATGTTTTGAATAAAAGATTCGGCACAGAAGAATTTAACACTCCCGCTTGTTTTTTGTTCATTTGATAAACAAATGGAGTATTTTTATGTCATAAAAAGTTATTCTGGTGCAAAAAATAGCAAAAAAAATAAAAAAAAAAAGTTTTTGTGATGAAAAATAAAATTTTTTTATGCAAAAAAAATGTTGATGGAAAAAAAATTTGGTTGAAAAAATAATTTTTATGAAAAAAGTGATTGATAAAGAAAAAAAAATTGTATGAGACAAAAAAAAAAATTATAAAAAAAAATTTCCAAAAAAAAAAATTTTTAGAAAAAAAAATTTTGTAAAAAATAATGTTTGATAAAAAAAAAATTATGAAAAATAAAAATGTTGATGAAACAAACATTTTTTTGATGCAAAAAAAGATAAAAAAAATGTATGAAAAAAATGTATGAAAAAAAAAAAGTGATGAAAAAAAAGTTATGAAAAAAAAGTTATGAAAATAAAATTATGGGAAAAAAATTATTAAAAAAAAGATTTAACAAAAAAAAAAAATTAACGAAAAAAAATTTGTGAAAAAAAATTTTTTGATAAAAAAAAATTTTTTGTGTAAAATAATTATGTTATTTTTAATTCAACAGCTGGTAAACAGTTTTTATTTACCAGCAGGTGAATTATTATCCAAGTGACAAATCGAAGTTACAAACCTATATGGTTTTAATAAAATTAACTTACATATATAGTCAAACTGAGGTGGAGTCCTGCTTCATTTTTAAAATTAAGCACCAGCCTGAAAACATGAAAAATGTAATATGTACGGTAGAGTGTCCCTTATTTTGGAAATGTTAGAAATGTTGAGACGGCCCCCGCTAATTATTTTCCATTTGACTTAAAAATAACTCAGGAAAAATTTTACGCCCCTAGGACCACGCCTTCCCTACGCGACGGGGCCTTAAAGAGCGGGGCCTTAAAAATCATTTTTCCATACAAACCAAAATTTTTTTTTTTTATTTTTAATTTTTTTGTTTTTAATTATAATATTACTTAGTGTGCTTATTCACGACAAAAAAAATTGATTTTGGTGGGATAGGGCTTTCAGCTCTAAAAAATCGCGTAGGGAAGGCGTTGACGTAGGGGCGTACATTTTCTCCTCAGTTATTTTTAAGTCAAAAGGAAAAAAATGAACGGGTACCGTCTCAACATTTCTAACATTTCCAAAATAAGGGACACTCTAATGTATGGATAACCCTATATGGAGCTTAGAAAATTGCGTTTTTGGTTTTTCAATTTTTCAAAAACTGGGCTTAGGAGGCGCGCTCAGATATTGGAAAAATGGTAAAATTTGTGGCGAGTTGGGTTGATTAAATATTTATCACATTAAAACGGAATGCACCACAATCTTAAAATTTTTTTAAATTTTTATATAGTTTTGTATGGGCTATCGATATTTTTATTTTTTTTGGAAAATTTTCAGAACCCGTTCTGATATTTTCCATTTTTTAAAAAAGTCAATTTATCAAAAATCCGGCCACTTTTTTTTATTTTTATACCCTCCACTTAGTGATAGAGGGTATATATAAGATTGTCATTCCGTTTGTAACTCATCGAAATATCGGTCTGGGACCCCATAAAGTATATATATTCATGATGCCCGATCGATTTTAAGACATTCTAGCGATGTCCGTCTGTCCGTATGTCCGTCTGTCTGTCTGTGGAAAATGCTCTCGCGGACAAAATATTGCACAAAAATGACTGAAACTTAACATATATATTGGAAGTTCTCCCGAGAAGTTTGGTATTGCATTTGAGCGATATCGGTTCAGCGGTTAAAAAGTAATGAACGAAAATGTAAGAACACCTCAAAAATTTCAGTACATTCAACATAACCTAAAAATACAAAATGCTTTAATTCGGCTTCTGGTTGACATATGTGAACATAATTGAACACCAAGTGGTACTTAAACAAGTACGAACATATTTTTTGACAAAAAAGAAAGAAATCGCGGATTTTTTTACCAAAATCTTTTTTCGCGGAAATTTTTTTTTCAATTTTTTTTTTTTTTTTTTTTCAAAAGTAATTTCCTTTTAAATAAAGTTGTTTGCAATAATCTATTTGAAATTGTGGAGGGTATCACTACATTCGGCAAGGCCGAATTTAACTTTTTTACTTGTTTTTTTTTTTAAGTTTAGATGTTTGTCCATCCACACATAAATTCAGACACGCGTTGTTTGCTTTTTTCGAGAAAATCGCATTTGAATTTTAAATTTCATAACAATTTAGTAATTTGCTTGTATTTTCTTGTTTTAACAGAGCGTATGATGAATATTTATGCAATTAATATTACTCATTCGCAACGTTAAAACAAGAAAATACAAGCAAATTATTCAAACTTATTTGTTTTTTCATTGACATTCATTCATTTTGTTTTGTGTAAGTTTCACAATTAAGGGTATGTGAACAACCTTTTCTCTGGTGAGATATGAATCGCCTAGAGGTGGCCTCCGTAGGCTAGTTGGTAGCGTGCTAGCCTTTCAACGTGGGGGTCGTGGGTTCGATTCCCACCAGAACCCTTGGTTTTTTCGCTACAACGAGACGACGGTCATTGTTACCAGTTCTCGGTTAGGTTGAATTTATTAAAAATGAGTTGTAAATAAATGGAAAGAATAAATTAAAATAATTGATCATGTGATCAAAACTATTATTATTATTACAAGCAAATTACAAAATTGTTATGAAATTTAAAATTTAAATGCGATTTTCTCGAAAAAAACGACGAACGCGTGTCTGATTTTTTTGTGTGGATGGACAAACATCTAAACTTTAAAAAAAAATTTCAGAACGGGTTCTAAAAATTTTCCAAAAAAAAAAAAATTTTAATCGATAGCCCATACAAAACTATATAAGAATGTAAATTTTTGAGATTGTGGTGCATTCCGTTTTAACGTAATACATATTTAATCAAGGCAACTCGCCACAAATTTTACTATTTTTCCAATATTTGACTACGCCTTCTAAGCCCAGTTTTTGAAAATTTGAAAAACCATAAACGCAAATTTCTTAGTTTCATATAGGGCTATCCAAACAACCTATTCAGAAATTTACGGGACACGTGTTTTTCTGTAGCGGGACATTTGATGTGGAATGCCTCATATACTTTATGGGGTCCTACACCGATATTTCGAAAAATTACAAACGGAATGACAAACTTCTACAAAGTACAGGCTATAGTCAAAAAATGTGAAATAAAAAAGAATAAAAAAATTCAGAAAAAAAGACAAAAAATCCAATATTCAAAACCTCAAAAAGTGAAAAATTAAAAAAAAAATTGAAAAAGTTCCGAAACTAGAAAAAAAAAATTAAAAATTAAGAAGTTTTACAAAAAAAGGGAAAAATCAAATAAATTAAAAAAAAATTGTGTTGAGTATTTTGGATGTAAAAATAGGAAAAATTGAAAAAATAGAAAAAAAAAAAAATTCAGAAAATTTTAAAATTTTTTTGATATTTACTTGTTATGATTTGTTTTGAATTCATTTTGAAAATTTTGTATTGAATCCTAATTTAGTAAGCTATCAACTTTGTTAGCCAGTGTAATCAAAAGATTTATTAAGTAAATTTTATTGAATTAAATTGATATGTATCAATCACAAACATAAATAAAACAATATTATTAAAATACAATAAAATAAAACAAACAAATATACAGACAATAATCAATCAAAAAGTATGTTTTATTCCACTTTTTTGAAATAAATATAACACAAAAAAAAAACACGATGGTTAAAATAATATATGCAACATATTTGAAAAACTTTGTATCTCTTTTAGAGATAAAAAGAAACCGGATTCAGTAAAAAAAATAAAAATAATTTTCATTTCATCACGTCAAGGCTACCAATTATATGAATAAGTGAACAAAAAAAATATTTACAAAAAAAAAGGAAAAAAATATGAAATATAGTTGTTTTAGAATATGTGAAGATGATGAACACAACAGTAGACATGCAAATATTAAATAAAGTTCTTTTTATATTTTTATTTTTTTTCAGAAGTATGAGAATCTAGATGACTTTGTGGTTTTTATACCTTCTACAGCATTATGGAAATTTAATACGTGTTGCAATGTCTATTGTACAGGTTATAAACGTTTAAGGTTACCAAAGGTCAATATAATATAAAGTTGAAATATGCCAAAAAGGGAATACAAAGAAAGGAAAAGGATTTCAAAGTAAACAAAGAATTTGTTAAAAAAATTTTAATACAAACGAAGTTAAAGAACACAGATTAAAATCACTTCAATTGAAATATTGCATTTACCTTGTTAAAAAAATTATATCTCTGTATTTAAATTTCACAATAAACTTTAAATTAATTTCATTAAAACTTTTACTTTTTCTCCACTTTTTTTATAATTTTTTTCTTTTTAAAATTATGGTTAATTCAGATCATTTTATTTGATCTAAATTGCTCTTTTCCTAACAATACTCCCATACGTTTAATAAAAAAAAAAAAGAAATAACTTTCACTACTTTTTTTTCTATTAATGATCTATTAGATCTATTATCTTCAATGTCCAATGACCTTAAATTCAATTGTTAGTGTTATACATTAGAATGTTAATTTTAAACAATTTAACGGTTAAATAATGTAGAGTACTCTAATTTTATTTCTTCTCATCATCATTAACTTAATATATGTAGATGATAAAATGTTTACAGTCAATAACATCAAATGAAAAGGAAAAAAAGTATTACTTTTGTTTAACTTTAATGTTGTCTCAAACAAAAGACTTAGGAAACAAACTTTGCAAAACAAAAAAAAAAATGATTGCATGCTCCTAAATACAATGTAGATTTTTTTGTTGTTGAAATTTTCTCATTTAAAGCATTGACATTTAAAATTTTTTTTAAAGATTCACTTGTGCAAGGCAGTAACTTTTGATATCATTAAAGTTCAAGTTTTTTTCATTTTATGTATTGATAAATTTAGTATATACACTCACATAAAAAACCAGTTGGAATCAGTTGCAAAAGCTTAAATTGAAATTGATACAACTTCAATTTTTTTTCTGGTGTATTTTTTTTAGTGTCAAAATATTTTTCAGTGACAAAAATACTTTGTAAAACATTTTGCTGACTAGATCCTGGGATATTTTTTTTATTGAAAAAATGTTAGAATATGAAACATTTTTTTATGGAGAGATTCTCTGATTCAGAAATTGATAACAGACTTTTCTATAAAAAAAATTGTTATCGAAAACAAACTTTTCTATAAAAAAATTGTTGTCGATAACAAACTTTTCTATAAATAAAAATCGTTATCGATAACAAACTTTCTCTACCCGAGTAAAAAAAAAAAACTTTTTAGATCTAATTTGATCTCAAAATTGGCTGTATCAAGTTGGATCAAATATTGATCTAATTGTATTATTTTAGATACACAAATATAAAAAATGATACAATTAGATCCGAATTTTGGTCACATCCAATTAAATCCACTTGATCTTATTTTATATAAATTAATATAGATTTATATAGTTACATAAAGTCAGATATATTTATGTATAGTCTCAGATAAGAAAATGGAGCTTCAATAAATCTTAGATAAAATTAGATCTGAACATATAAAAAGTCCTATATAATTTAATATCATTGTATCAAATTATATATCATTATATCAAAACTTTTTTACTAGGGTATAAAAAAAAGCAAACTTTTCTGACGAAATGTTAAAAAATATTTAAGAAAAGTTTGTTATCGAATTATCGAAAAAATCGATTATTTGATAACAAATTATCGATAACGAATTATCGATAACACACTTTTTTACAAAAATTAGTTATCGATAACAATTTTTTTATAAAAATTTTGTTATCGATAACAAATTTTTTGTAAAAAAGTGTGTTATCGATAATTTGTTATCAATTAATCGATTTTTTTCGATTATTTGATAACAAACTTTTCTATAAAAAAAAATTTGTTATCGATAACATATTTTTCTACAAAAATTTGTTATCGATAACAAACTTTACTACAAAAAAATTGTCATAGATAACAAACTTATCTCTAAAATATATATTATCGATTACAAACTTTTTTGTAAAATACATATTATCGATAACAAATTTTTATAGAAAAGTTTGTTATCGATAACAAATATTTATAGAAAAGTTTGTTGTCGATAACAAATTTTTATAGAAAAGTTTGTTATTGATAACAAATTTTTAAAGAAAAGTTTTTTATCGATAAAAAATTTTTATAAAAAAGTTTGTTTTCGATAACAAATTTTTATTGAAAACAAACAAACTTTTCTATAAAAATTCGGTATCGATAGCAAACTTTTCTAAAAAAAATTGTTATCGATAACAAACTTTTCTAAAAAAATTTTTATTGATAACAAATTTTTTTTAAAAAATAACAAATAACAAAAAAAAAATTTTTTTTTAAAAATTTGTTATCGATAACAAACTTTTCTAAAAAAAAATTGTTATCGATAACAAACTTTTCTATAAAAATTTGTTATCGATAACAAACTTTTCTATAAAAATTTGTTATCGATAACAAACTTTTCTATAAAAATTTGTTATCAATAACAAACTTTTCTATAAAAATTTGTTATCGATAACAAACTTTTCTATAAAAATTTGTTATCGATAACAAACTTTTCTATAAAAAAAACTTTTCTATAAAAATTTTTCTATAAAAATTTGTTATGGATAACAAACTTTTCTATAAAAATTTGTTATGGATAACAAACTTTTCTATAAAAATTTGTTATCGATAACAAACTTTTCTATAAAAATTTGTTATCGATAACAAACTTTTCTATAAAAATTTGTTATCGATAACAAACTTTTCTATAAAAATTTGTTATCGATAACAAATTTTTATAGCAAAATCGATAGCAAACTTTTCTATAAAAATTTGTTATCGATAACAAACTTTTTTGCTATCGATATTTAACTTTTCTAAAGAAGATTGGTTTTGACAATTTCTAAAATTTTCGATTTTTTGTAGAAAATTTTGTTGTCGATAACACTCTTTTCTATAAAAAAAAAACGTTTATAGATCAGATTTTTTAGAATCGATACCACATGTTATATACAAAAGTTTGTTATCGATAGCAAATTTTTTTATAGAAAAGTTAATTATCGATAACTAGTTTTTTTTTTAAAAAGTTTGTTATCGATAACAAATTTTTTTTGTAAAAGTTTGTTATGGATAACAAATTTGTTTAGAAGAGTTTGTTATCGATAACAATTTTTTTGAGAAAAGTTGGTTATCGATAACAAATTTTTTTAGAAAAGTTTGTTGTCGATAACAAATTTTTTTAGAAAATTTTGTTATCGATAACAAATTTTTTCAGAAAAGTTTGTTATCGATAACAAATTTTTTTAGAAAAGTTTGTTATTGATAACAATTTTTTATAGAAAAGTTTGTTATCGATAACAAATTTTTATAGAAAAATTAATTAAAGATAACAAATTTTTATAGAAAAGTTTGTTATCGATAACAAATTTTTATCAAAAGTTTGTTATTCATAACAAATTTCATTTATAGAAAAGTTTGTTATCGATAACAAATTTTTATAGAAAGGTTTGTTATCGATAACAAGTTTTTATAGAAAAGTTTGTTATCGATAACAAATTTTTATAGAAATGTTTGTTATCGATAACAAATTTTAATAGAAAAGTTTGTTATCGATAACAAATTTTTATAGAAAGGTTTGTTATCGATAACAAATTTTTATAGAAAAGTTTGTTATCGATAACAAATTTTTATAGAAAGGTTTGTTATCGATAACAAATTTTAATAGAAAAGTTTGTTATCGATAACAAATTTTTTTAGAAAAGTTTGTTATCGATAGAAAATTTTTTTAGAAAAGTTTGTTATCGATAACAAATTTTTATAGAAAAGTTTGTTATCGATAACAAATTTTTGTAGAAAAATATGTTATCGATAACAAATTTTTTATAGACAATTTGTTATCGATAACAATTTTTTATAGAAAAGTTTGTTATCGATAAAAAATTTTTATAGAAAAGTTTGTTATCGATAAAAAATTTTTATAGAAAAGTTTGTTATCGATAACAATTTTTTATAGAAAAGTTTGTTATCGATAAAAAATTTTTATAGAAAAGTTTGTTATCGAAAACAAATTTTTATAGAAAAGTTTGTTGTTGATACCAAATTTTTATAGAAAAGTTTGTTATCGATAACAAAGTTTTTACAGAAAAGTTAGTTATCGATAACAAATTTTCGAATAAAAAAATTTGTTATCGATAACAAATTTTCGAATAAAAAGTTTGTTATCGATAACAAATTTTTATAGAAAAGTTTGCTATCGATAACAAATTTTTATAGAAAAATTTGTTATCGATAACAAATTTTTATAGAAAAATTTGTTATCGATAACAAATTTTTATAGAAAAGTTTGTTATCGATAACAAATTTTTATAGAAAAGTTTGTTATCGATAACAAACTTTTTATTCGAAAATTTGTTATCGATAACAAACTTTTTTATTCGAAAATTTGTTATCGATAACTAACTTTTCTGTAAAAACTTTGTTATCGATAACAAACTTTTCTATAAAAATTTGGTATCAACAACAAACTTTTCTATAAAAATTTGTTTTCGATAACAAACTTTTCTATAAAAATTTTTTATCGATAACAAACTTTTCTATAAAAAATTGTTATCGATAACAAATTGTCTATAAAAAATTTGTTATCGATAACATATTTTTCTACAAAAATTTGTTATCGATAACAAACTTTTCTATAAAAATTTGTTATCGATAACAAACTTTTCTAAAAAAATTTTCTATCGATAACAAACTTTTCTAAAAAAATTTGTTATCGATAACAAACTTTTCTATTAAAATTTGTTATCGATAACAAACCTTTCTATAAAAATTTGTTATCGATAACAAACTTTTCTATAAAAATTTGTTATCGATAACAAACCTTTCTATAAAAATTTGTTATCGATAACAAACTTTTCTATTAAAATTTGTTATCGGTAACAAACCTTTCTATAAAAATTTGTTATCGATAACAAACTTTTCTATAAAAATTTGTTATCGATAACAAACCTTTCTATAAAAATTTGTTATCGATAACAAACTTTTCTATAAAAAAAATTTGTTATGAATAACAAACTTTTGATAAAAACTTGTTATCGATAACAAACTTTTCTATAAAAATTTGTTATCTTTAATTAATTTTTCTATAAAAATTTGTTATCGATAACAAACTTTTCTATAAAAAATTGTTATCGATAACAAACTTTTCTAAAAAAATTTGTTATCGATTACAAACTTTTCTAAAAAAATTTGTTATCGATAACAAACTTTTCTAAAAAAATTTGTTATCGATAACAAACTTTTCTAAAAAAATTTGTTATCGACAACAAACTTTTCTAAAAAAATTTGTTATCGATAACCAACTTTTCTCAAAAAAATTGTTATCGATAACAAACTCTTCTAAACAAATTTGTTATCCATAACAAACTTTTACAAAAAAAAATTGTTATCGATAACAAACTTTTTAAAAAAAAACTAGTTATCGATAATTAACTTTTCTATAAAAAAATTTGCTATCGATAACAAACTTTTGTATATAACATGTGGTATCGATTCTAAAAAATCTGATCTATAAATGTTTTTTTTTTTTATAGAAAAGAGTGTTATCGACAACAAAATTTTCTACAAAAAATCGAAAATTTTCGAAATTGTCAAAACCAATCTTCTTTAGAAAAGTTAAATATCGATAGCAAATTTTGTTTAGAAAAGTGTGTTATCGAGACAAAATTTGTTTAGAAAAGTTTGTTATCGAAGCAAAATTTTATCGATATCGATAACAAAAAAATCTACAAAAAATTCTATCGATATCGACGACAAAAAAAAAATATACAAAATTCTGTAGATATCGATAAAAATATAATAACAGAATCTAAAGAAAAAGTCTCAGATTCTGAGACATTTTTATTATAGAAATATCACAAATTCTGAGACATTTTTGCTATAAAAAAAGCCTTAGACTCTGAGACATTTTTCCTATCTAAAATGTCTCAGACTTTCCCATAGAAAAAGTGTTATTAGAAAACTCTTAGATTCCAGGACAAGTTTTTTATAGAAAAAGTCTTAGATGAGATATTTTTATTTTGAAAAATTTCCCATTTTTCTAATGGAAAATGTCTCAGATTCATTAATATATTTCCTGTCAGATTTTGAGATGTTTTTCGTATAAAGATTTTGATAAGTTTTTTTCTTTAAATTTTTTCTACAGTAAAAGTCTAAGATTTTTCAGATTCTCAGATTCTGAGACATTTTCCAGTAGAAAAGGCCTCAGATTCTGACACTTTTTTCCTGTAATAAAAAGTTTCTGATTACGTATATTTTTAATATAGAAAACAGACCAGATTCTAAATCACTTTACCTAAAAATTTCAGATTTCTCAGATTCTGAAAAATTTTTCCTATTCAAAAATTATCAGATTCTAATACATTTATCCTAAAGAAAAAGTTTAACACATTTTCCTACTGAAAATTTCTCAGATTCTCAGACATTTTTCCTATAGAAAAATTCTCAGAATCTGAGACATTTTCCTATAGAAAAAGTCTCAGATTCTAGGACATATTTGCCTCAGAAAAAATCTCTGATTCTGAGACATTTTTCCTATAGAAAAAGTCTCAGATTCTGAGACATTTTTTCTATAGCAAAAGTTTCAAATTCGGAGAGAGTATTTCTATACAAAAAGTTTCAGATTTTTCGTTTCGAAAAAGTACCATGTTCAGAGACATTTTTCCAAAAGAAAAAGTGTCAGATTTTGAGACTTTTTGCCCCATAGAGAGAGGATCTGATTATGAGAGATTTTTCCTCAAAAAAATGTATCAGATTCGTAGAAATTTTTGCTGCAGAAAAAGTATCAGATTCTAAAACGTTTTTCTATTTTTACTTTAAAGTAAAAATTTAAGATTGTGAGACCTTTTTCCTATAGAAAAGTACAATCTGATACTTTTCTATAGGAAAAAGTTCTCACAATCTTAAAATTTAGATTCTAAAACATTTTTCCTGAAGAACAAATCTCTGATTAGAAGACATTTTTCCTATTGACAAAGCCTCAGATTCTGAGATATTCTTTCTACAAAAGATGGTATTAGATTCTGAGAAATTTTTCATTTCAGATTGTGAGACGAATTTTCTGTAAAAAAATTTCAGATCTCAAAACATTTTTCCTATAGAACAAGTTCCATATTTTGAGACGCATTTTCTCTTGAAAAGGCCTAAGAATGTGAGACATTCTTCCTATAGAATTAAAACACCTCAATTCAACCGAAAAAAGTAGCATTTTTGACCTTACCCCTTTCGAATTTGATGAAACTTGATATATAGTTTGGCCCTTACAAAAAAATTAAAGTGCCAAAATTTTGGACTTCTGGTAGTTTTTTTTCCCGAGATATGGAGTCCTGAAAATTGGCAAAATCGTATATATTTGACAAAAGTGGTCTGAGATAAATAAATATAACTTGAAAAGTAAAACCAACACAGATCTCAGTCAGGTTGCAAATAATAGGTAATGAGACAGCCTTTAAAATGCCGTTTCCCAAGATTTTTTTTTTTAAAAAGTCAAAGGTCATTGGTTTTAACCTAAATTTTTGGAGAGCTATATCTCAAAAACCAATATTTTTAAAATTTTGGAAAAAATATATTATATTAAGGGTCAGCTGTACTACTTAAGTTTAAATTTTCAGGATGGAGACTTCATTGGAACTTTTAATATTAATAGAAACATAGTGACAGGAAAGAAAAAGCGGTGTAGAAAAAAAAATGTTTTTTTTTTGTCTCTGAGGTTCTGGTACCAAACTTCACTTTTCAGAACATTTTTGACGTGCTGAGTCCATATATGACCTTTAAACTGGCCTATCGTTATTAGTTTTCGAGATATCTGCACATAAATGTGTGAAAATTGCTAAAATGCTATTGCCGTGTTTTTGAACATTTAGGTGCATATATCTTGAAAAGTAAAAAAGGCCAGTTCAAAGGTCATTTTTGGAATCAGCACGTCAAAAACATTCAGAAAAATAAATTTTGGTACCAGAATTTCAAAGACAAAATTTTTTTTTTTTCTAAGAGAAATTACACAGCTTTTTCTTTCTTGTCACAATGTTTCTATTAATAAAAAAAGTTACAATGAAATCTCCATCCTGAATTTAAGCTTTAGTAGTATAGGTGATTCTTAACAACATATATTTTTTCCAAAATTTTAAAAATATCGTTTTTTGAGATATAGGTCTCCAAAAATGAAGGTTAAAACCAATGACCTTTGACCTTTTTGAAAAAAAATCTTGGGAAATGCCAATTTAAAGGCTGTCTCATGACCTATTATTTGCAACCTTACTGAGACATGTATTGTTATTAGTTTTCGAGTTATCTTTATTTATCTCAGAACACTTTTGTCAAATATATACGATTTTGTTAATTTTCAAGAAAGCATATCTCGAATACTGGAATGACCAGAAGCCTGAAAAATTGGCAAACTCTCTTTTTTGTTAAAGTAAACCTCAGTACTTAATTTCATTAAATTTGGAGGGGTGCGGCCAACTCCTCGGTTGAATTGAGGTGTTTTAGCTCTATAGAAAAGTCTCAGATTCTGAGACATTTTTCCTAAATACAATTTCACAGATTCTAAAAAAGTTTTCTTATAGAAAAAGTCTCAGACTCTGACACTTTTTTTCCCATTGAAAATTTATCAGATTGTGAGACATTTTTTGTATAGAAAATATTTCAGATTCTAGCACATTTTTCGTAAAAAAATGTTTCAGATTCTATGCAATTTTTCTATAGAAAAATTTTCGGAATCTGGAAAAAATTCTTACAGAAATATCAACTAAATCTTTTCTGGACCAATTCATTTGTTAAAAATTATTATAGCAAACAAAAAAAAAATAAAAAAAATATATATTAGTATTAGCATTTTCTATCTAACAACACTCCAATTTAATTTTTAATGATTACATGTTATGTTACGATTATAAATCACATGTTACAAATCAATAATTTTAAAATAACATATTGATTAACTTACCTTACCTGCTCTGATTTATCTGAAAAAGAAAAATTAAAAAAAAAAATCAATTATTATAGAAAATTATAACAAGATTTTTAAAACATAAATTATCTGCAACAAATAACACATAAATAATTTGCTAGAACGAACTTAATCCAACACTAACAAACTTGTAACATTTTAATTTACAGCCAAAAAATTAAACCGTTACTATTTAAACCATTAACAGCAAAAGTTCCTTGAAAAACTAAAGAAAAACTAGAAGAAAAAAAAAATAATTCTAAATACTGTGGTAGAGTTGTATACAAATTCTGTAAAAAAAAGCTAACAAACTCCAAACACAGCCAAGAACAAACAATTTTCAATAAATCAATTTCAATCAACATCCCATTTAAGTTATTTACTTTGAAATTTATTTTCAATTATAAACAAAAAAAAAAGAACGCTAAAAACCACACCTTTCTCGAAAAAAAAAAATAAAACAAAATAAAAATGGAAAAATTAAACTAAACTTTAGCCACTGCAAAAAAATATATGAACAACTAACCAGCATTAAGGGGAAGTCCAAAAGCGTCCAAACTATTTAACAAAACAAAATGTTTCCTCTTAGCACCTTTTAGATAGTACACTGTGAAAAAAAAATTATGAAAAAACTATCAGTAGTTTTGCAGGAGCAACTTTGCTTCATGTCAAATTAAAAAAAACTAAATTTTTGGAAAAATTTGACAGCATCGGAGTGTTGTAAAAGCAGACAGATGGGAGGATTGAAAGAGACCGTAATTAAAATTAAAACATTTTTCTTCCTCAACGAATTTCTTTAAGTGTAAGATTTCCTTTAAAAGTTCATTCAAATAAATGCAATAGATTTTTTGTATTTCTTAAGTAACTCATGGCAGCAATGCAAACAAGTGTCTATGATGTTAAAATTGGTAGTAAAAATAAATTATGTTGGCACTAACACTCTAATCAACAAAACACCAGCAAAAAAATTTTACCCAGCCGAACGTAACAGCAACTGACGACGATCATTCTCATTCTACTTTTTACAAGCCCCAAATGCTACGGAAAATACAACACATGATATCTTAATGTTATTTAATGATTTTTGCAAAAACATTTTCCAGAGATTGTTTTTCCTTCTCTTTAAGTATGTATTTGAAATGAAACTAGATCAAAAGTGTTTGTCTAACGTTTAAATGGTATTAGGATATTAGAATTATGTTTGGACATTAAGGAGGTTTTTAAAATTATATAGTTATCGGTATATCGATAACAGAAAGTTATAATATAGTTATAGTTTTCAATAAAAACTTCGATTAATAAGAGAAACAATTTCTATACAAAATTTGTATAAATATCGTTATATCGCTAACACCTAAAAGTTATCGGTTTATTGATATCACAAAATTGTTGGTAGAACATTTATAAATTTTTCCAAGGAACATTTTTAAAGTTATCGATATGTCGGTAGCACGAAATTTTCGACAAAAAATGTTTGTTGATTTATCTATATATCGATAACTCAAAATTTTCTTTAGAGAAATTGTACAATTATCGATAAAAAATTTTTTTGCTGATATTGTATAGTTATTGATTACTGATTACAAAAATATTCTAAAAAATTTTTTATGGTTATTAATATATCGATAACACAACATTTTTCATAGAAAATTTGAGTAGTAATCAATACATGGATAACACAAAACTTTCTATAGAAAACTTGTATAATTATCGATTTATATTTATCACGAAGTTTTGTGTAGAAAATTTGTTATCGATGTATCGATGACATAAAATTTTTCTTTTAAAAAATGTATAGTTATCGATAAAACGACAACAAAACAAAATTGTGAAGTTATCGATATCTCCTTAACAGAAAATTTTCTTTTTATAGAAAATTTGTGTAATTTTTTTCTAAAGAAAAATTTGTAAAGTAATCGATATTGTTTTTTTTTATATAGAAAAATTTGTACAGTTATCGATTTAACAATAACAAAAAAAGTCGATAGAATACTTGGGTAGTTATCGATAACAGAAAATTTTCAAAATGTTCTATATAATATTTGTATTCAAATTTTCTATAGAAAATTTGTGTAGTTATCGATATTTCGATAACAAAAAGTTTTCTACATCGATATAGAAAATTTGCATAGTTATCGATATATCAATAACACAAAAATTTCTACAGAAAAGTTTTTTTTTAATTTAGTTTATAGTTATCGATAACACAAAATTTTGTATGGAAATTTGTATAGTTATCGATACATCACTGACACAAACTTTTTTTTATAGAAAATTTGTCTAGGTATTGGTTTATCGATAACACAATATATTCTAGAGAAAAATTGTATAGTTATAAAACAAAAATGTCTTTAGAAAATTTTCATAGTTATCGATAACATAAATTTTTGTGCAGAAAATTGTATAGTTATCGATATATCGGTAACACAAAATTTTCCATAGGAAATTTGTATAGTTATTGATTTATCGATAACATAAAATTTTCCGTTGAAAATGTGTAAAGGAACACAAAATTTTCTATAATAAAATTGTGTAGTTACTTAGTATCGATAACACCAAATTTTCTATAGAGAATTTGTATAGCTATCGATATATCGATAATACAACATTTTCCGTAAATTATTTGAAAAGTTATCGATATATCGAAACCCAAAATTTTCTGTAAAAAATGTGTATAGTTACCGATAACATCAAATTTTCTTTTGAAATTTTAATAAATCCAAATTTTGTATAGAAAATTTGTATAGTTATTGATGTCTCCATAACAAAAATTTTCTATAAACAATTTGTATAGTTATCGATGCCTTTATAACACAAAATTTTCTATAAAAAATTTAAATAGTTATCAATGTCTCGATAACACAAAATTTTTTTAAAAAATTTAAATAGTTATCGATACATCGAATAATTTTCTATAGAAAATTTTTATATTTATCGATAACAAAAAATTTTCTATAGATAATTTTTAAAGTTATCGATATAACGATAACAAAGAATTTTCTATCGACAATTTTTATAGTTATCGTTATATCGATAACAAAAATTTTTCCAAAGAAAATTTGAGAAGTTATCGATAACACAAAATTTTCCAAAGAAAATTTGAGAAGTTATCGATATATCGATTGCACAATATTTTCCATAGAAAATTTGTATGGCAATTGATATATCGATAACATAAAATGTTCTACTGAAAATGTGTAAAGTTTCGATACGTCGATAATACAAAGTTTTGTATAAAAATTTGTATAGTTATTGATACATCAATAGAAAATTTGTAGAGTTATCGATATATAAATTTTATTTGAATATTAATTTCCTATAGAAAATTTTCTAGTTATCGATAGCACAAAATTTTTTTACGGAAAATTGTATAGTTATCGAAAAATCTATAACACGAAATTTTCTTTAGAAAATTTGTAAAGTTATCGATATATCGATAACACGAAATTTTGTATAGAAAATTTTTAAAGTTATCGATATATCGATAACACGAAATTTTCTATAGAAAATGTTTAAAGTTATCGATATATTGATAACACGAAATTTTCTGTAGAAAATGTTTAAAGTTATCGATATATGTATCGACAAAACGAAATTTTCTACAGAAATTTGCATAAGTTATCGATATATCGATAACACAACATTTCTATAGAAAATTTGTAAATTTATCGACAACACAAAATTTTCTATAAGAAATTTGTACAGTTATCGATATTTTGATAACACAAATTTTTATATAGAAAAGTTTATATAGAAAATTTTTAAAGTTATTGATATATCGATAAAATAAAAGTTTCTATAGAAAATTTGTAAAGTTATCGATAACCCAAAATTGTCTATAGAATGTTTGTACAGTTATCGTTATTTCGTTAGCACAAAATTTTCTACAGAAATTTTGCTTAAATACTCTCACCGTAATACTCATATCTAAGTATTTGTATATAAAAGTATTTCTTAAGTGTATAATCTTAAGAAGTTTACGTGCCATAATACATTAAAACAATTTTGCTTTATTTTTTGTTTTCTTCTCTAAACAAGGTTTATAGAGAAACGAAGGAATGAATGAGTGTAAAATTGAACAAACATTTTCATGAATAGTTCGGTTCAGTTACAGGTGTATTTAGCAGTTATAAATTTTCTGCCGTTTAATAAAAAAAAAAAAAAATTGTTTATAATAAAAACGGAGCAAAACGTTAAACTAACAATTCAATTTCAGACTTGTGAATGTTTTGTAAACTATATGAGACGACGGACGACCGTTTGAAAAACTTCCATGTACAACATACTCTAAATAATAATAAAAATAATACAAGGAATTTCAGTTTATTGGAGTTCAAGTAATTTTTAAGGTTAGGTTTATACTTAGCAATACGATACTTTAACATTCTTGTAATAGTTTTTATTTATTTTTTTTTTCATTTAAAAAGCGCCGTGTAGAGTGATATTAATGGAAATATGGTTGAATATTATTTGAAGTTAATAATTTTGTTATTTTTGTGGTTTTAAGTGATTTTCTTTTTTTATAAAGACAACAAAATTGTTATAGTTTAGTTCTACTTTCATATGAATTCATGTTGTGCTAAAAACCGTTAGACTTAAATAGAAGGAAATTTATTTCAATGGCGAAAGAAATATTTAGGTAGTTTTTGTTTTTAGAAAGGAAATAAATTTTTGCTACTTGATTAGCATTTTTTATACATTTTGAATTTATATACACAGTACAAAAAAAATAGAAAGAAAATTATAAAAGCAAAGAAAACGGTAAAGGCATATTGACAGAAAAAGCACGGCACCGTTAACTATTACCGATTTTATTAAAAAAACATTCTGAAAAAGCACCTTTTAATGTGGTAAAAAGTGCAAAAGAAATTTACGCTGGTACTTTTTCTATTTCCTAAAATATGGTTCTCTCAAAAACACTTTTTTGAAAATTTCGATGCTAAGAGGTAAGCAATTGTACTTCAGTACCTTTTTCATCTCCTAAAATAATGCTCTGGTTTTGTTATCCATTATTTAATTTAACCGGTAACGAAGTACCGATGTAAAGATTTAAACTACAAAAAAATAAAATAGTTCTATAAAGTTGTGTTAACTACAAAAACTGCATACGCTCTATCAAATTTTTGTCTAAGAATTTATTTTTTTTGCATATTTTTGAAATTAAAATTTTATAAAATCTTATCATCTTAACAATAAACTTAAATAAACTCTAATTTTGACAGCTGTGTTAACGCCTTTGAATTTATTTAAACGCAAACAATAAAAAAATAACAAAAAAATAGAAAAACCATGCAGAAAAAGGTATCAGAAATATCAAAACATATATCATTTGCAAATTTTCGCGCAAACAACTGAAGGTGAAAAAAATACACATAAACGCCTTTTGGCAACACTTTTTTAAGAAATACAAAAAAAAAATAAAACTACAATACAATATGAAAATGATAGTAATGCTACATATGAATGGTTAAAGCAGAGGTTCTTAAACGAAAAATATTTTTATTCTAATTCGGCAATAAACTTCTATCCTTAGTGGCGTCTGCTTGTGGTGTTGTCTAACGCAGCAAGTAACCACAAAAAAAACTTTTTTAAACTCTGTTTTAATTTTTAAATTAATACAAATTATTTACTATTTGACCTTAACAACATTCTAGCTCAAGGTCTTCCCAGCAAAACTTTGGTAATGGGTAGTGATTATATAACACATTACCAGGTAATGCATATAATTTATTTGTAGCATTATTTTATGATGTCTTACCAAACATTTGTTCCACAACCTATTATTTTCAAGTGAAAAATAATGCATTACTAATAATTTGCTACGTAATGCATGATTATTGAAAAAACTGTATTTCATATTTGTTATTTCTAAACATTAAATCATGGATGACTTATATTTGGTTACATTATGTATTATTTGAAAGTTTGAAATAATGTATTATTTATAATTGGATGCATAATGCATTACAATAACATGAAAAATAAATGTTTTATAAAAAAATGCATAAGTTTAAACTAGAGATGGGCTCACGACAGGAAATTTCTAACGACACACACTCACGAGCACATTTTATCTACTTACACTCACTTACAATCACGTGAGTAAATTTAATACAAAATTACTTTTTCACTACTCGTAACACCTTATGTATTACGTTCTGGTATGCTATATTATATACCTTACTCGTAACCTATAAAATATCAAACATTTTACACCTTACTCGTATTCTTCGTTATAAATTTATGACTTATTTTATACCTTACTGGTATTCTTTGTGATAATGTGGATGCATTACTTTGAGTCTCATCGCCTGTTAAAATCATCAATGCTGCAATGTATAAAATAAGAGATCCTATACCTTATTTTATACCTTATTTGGTAATCTAAGTTTTGCTGGGTTATTTCTATTTCTAATCGATGATATTGATGACAAAGTAAGAATTTTCCAGAAACTATTTATAAAAATGTTTGTTTTAAATTCATTGGTTTAGAGATTTAGCACGACTTACTCGAAAAGTGTTTCGGAATTTGTCAGATTCCATTGCGAAGAGTGTTTTTGCAAATTGACAATCGTTAGGGGCAAAACATAAAGCCTTATATTCGTATGTAAGTAGACACAATGAGAATTTATGTACTAAATACACAACATTATGCAGCTCTTAATTGTGTTAGAGTCTGTGTTACAGACTATCAAATATACACTGCGAATCACATCAATAAGGAATCGAGTTTTTCACTTTTTAATCAAATTTGTCTTTGTAACAAATTAGCGGAAAAATATACAAAAATGCACTGATAGAGACCATTATCTAGCTAATAATGTCAAATAATAACAAAAATCAAAAGACTGAAGGAAGTCCTTTAAAAAAATATTTTTTGTCAACTTGTTAAAAAATTACTCGTTTTTTATGAATCACTTGAATAAGGAATTTTGGAATATAGACCAAGTAGGACCTGAATCTAATTTGTTATGGACAGCAAATCCTAAAACAATAGAAACATAACAGTTTTCTTTTGAATTGCAATAGTAATGAGACTCACAACAGCTCTTAGCTCTTCCGAAAAGAAAAAAGTACCTTCTTTAAAGTCCAAAGTGTTAAATGCCGTTGAAATCGCGAAAATAATAGTGAGGGGCAAACCTTTTGAACGAAATTATTTAAATAACATTAAGAACTATGGAAAAAACACGAATGGGCGAACTTAAATGGCAACAACAGAACGAGATCGACCAAAATTTTAAGAATTCCCTCGAATTCCACGTTGACAGGTTCCAAATTTCTCAAAAAAGTGGTGATTTTGGGGGTATTTGTATAGTCCATCACGATTTAAAATTAAATGAGTTTATAGTGCGTTGAAAATTGCAAAAAAAGCCACCCCTTTATTCCAAACTTAAGAAGCATCTATGGTAACGTAATGAACAGTGATGATGCTACTGTAGAATATCGCACCCCATACCAAAAAAACAACTTCTATGATCTGTCTGCTATGCAAAAACTGTTTTTATTGTCTCAAATCACCGAAAACAATTGTATCCGTCTAATGCAACGGTATTAATTTTTTTTTCGTCGGAATAAATTACTTTAAAAAATTTCTGAGACCGTGTCATTGTATTCCTGGCGAGATTAAGGCGCTGCTAACTACGTTTGGCATTCAGCTATTAATTGTTGCATTATTTTTGACGAGCACTGATCTCACTTGACCTTTAAACGCGACGGACTATACAAATATCCGCATTAACGCCACTTTCTTTGAGAATTTTGATAGATGTCGGCGTAGAATTTGGGGGAATAATTAAAATTTTTGTCGATATCGTTCTGTTGTTGCCATTTTATTTCGCCCATTCATGTTTTTTCCATAGTTCTGAATGTTATTTAGATAATTGCTTACAGAAGTTTTTCCCTCTCTATTATTTCCGCGATTTCAATGGCCTTTAACACTTTTTCAGTACTTGTTCTATTTTGGAAGAGCTAAGAGCTTTGTGAGCCCCATTTTTATTGAAATTCGAAACAAAACTGTTTTGTTTTTATTGTTTGAGGGATTGCTATTCATTACAAATTGAATTCAGGTCCTACTTGGTCTATTCCAAAATTCCTTATTCAAGTGATTCAAAAAAACTAGTGATTTTTTAACAAGTTGCGGAAAAATATTTTTTTAAAGCACTTTTTTTAGTCTTTTGATAATTGTTATTATTTGACATTATTGGCTAGATAATGGTCTTTATCAGTGCATTTTTTTATATTTTTCCGCTTATTCGTTACAAAGATATATTCGATTAAAAAGTGAAAAATTCGATTCCTTATTGATGTGATTCGCAGTGTATGATAACACTAGCTCTCTTACGCGAGTAAGATGTTCACTGCTTTTGATGTATTCCCTCTTATTCATATTATAAATATAAGGTAAGGCGTCATACCCTTTTGTTTAAATTTTATTTTATTTTTTAAATTAATAAAACATTGTTTATTAAAAACTAAATATTAAGAATCACTGCATTTTTTAAAGTTTGGTCCATATGTATTTTACCTGTAATATAATATTCATATATGTAGGGTGGAGCAAAATCAGATTTTCGCCAAATTTCGAACACTTTGGGGTGGGGTAGGTTTGCCTTTAGAGTCGATATTAACACACTTGACTTGAAAGTCGAAAAGTTGCGAACAAAAGACAAAAAATAATATATTAGATCATATTAGGTTGGACCTTACTAAAAATGTCTGCGAAGTTTGTACTCTTGCCCAAGCCATTTAATCATGATAATGTTTTGCTGTATAAATATGTATTCTTTTCAAAGCAAAATTTTTCTATAAAAAATAACGCTATATTAATTTGTCATTCCATGCAAAATGCATTGAAACATCGGTCGATGACCCCATTATGTTTATATATTATTGATGATCCGTAAAGGTTTCTAAAACATTCTAGAGATATCGATCTATCTATTTGTCGTCTTTGTTGATAAAAAAAGTTTTTGATGAAAAAAGGTTTTTAATGAAAACAGATTATTGATAAAAAAAAAAATTTGATAAAAAAAAAATTTGATAAAAAAAAAAAATTTGAAAAAAACATTTTTGAAAAAAAAGCATTATTGAAAAAAAAATATTGATGAAAAAAATATTGACGAAAAAAATATTGATAAAAAAAATATTGGTGAAAAAAAAATATTTATGAAAAAAAAATATTGATGAAAAAAAATATTGATGAAAAAAAATATTGATAAAAAAAAAATATTGATGAAAAAAAAAATATTGATAAAAAAAGTATTAAAAAAAAAATATTGATGAAAAAAAATATTGATGAAAAAAAAATATTGATGAAAAAAAAAATATTGATAAAAAAAATATTGATAAAAAAATATTGATGAAAAAAATATTGATGATGAAAAAAAAATTGATAAAAATGTATTAATAAAAAAAAAATATTAATGAAAAAAAATATTGATAAAAAAAAAATATTGATGAAAAAAAAATTTGATAAAAAAATATTGATGAAAACAAAATATTGATGAAAAAAAAAAATATTGATCAAAAAAGAAAATATTGATAAAAAAAAGTATTAATAATAAAAAAAAAATATTAATGAAAAAAAAAATATTAATGAAAAAAAAAATATTGATGAAAAAAAAAATTGATAAAAAAAAATTGATAAAAAAATATTGATAAAAAAAATATTGATGAATTAAAAAATATAATGTTAAAAAAAAATTTTTGATGAAAAAAATATTGATGATGAAAAAAAAAATTGATAAAAATGTATTAATAAAAAAAAATATTAATGAAAAAAAATATTGATAAAAAAAAATATTGATGAAAAAAAAATTTGATAAAAAAATATTGATGAAAACAAAATATTGATGAAAAAAAAAAATATTGATAAAAAAAAGAAAATATTGATAAAAAAAAAGTATTAATAATAAAAAAAAAATATTAATGAAAAAAAAATATTAATGGAAAAAAAATATTGATGAAAAAAAAATTGATAAAAAAAAATTGATAAAAAAATATTGATAAAAAAAATATTGATGAAAAAAATATTGATGAAAAAAAAAATATTGATGAAAAAAAATATTGATGAAAAAAATATTTTTCTTTTTTTTACTCCTTTTTAATCTTTTTTTAATCTCGAAAAAAGCAAAATTTGCTTCACTCTAATGTATGTATGTGCTATGATTATCTTTCGCTATTTTAAAAGAAAACAACAAAAGAATATGTATAAAGGAGGAAGATGGTGTAAATGAGAACTGATTTACTGGCGTCTAAATGACGTTTTGGAAAATAACTTTTTTTTTTTAGTTGTAACAACAAACCCTATTATTAGCGTAACTTAAAAAATAGGGGCCTTTTTATGTTTGTATCATTAACAATAGCTTAAAGGATAATATTTAAGAATAAAACTAAGATGCTTAGAAAATATTGTAATGTGTATTAAATAAAAAAGGAGAATATAAAAGATTTATTTAGCAACCCAGCAAAAAAAATCGAGATTGTGAAAGCTCAAGCACAAAAAATATTTGAGGTTATAAGACCTTCCCTTTAGAAATTCAAATTTTGACTTTTGTTTAACTAATCAGATTCGGTTTTTAAAATATATTTTTATTCCCTACCTGCATTCGTGCATGTCTAAAAAATATTCAGCTGACAGAAAAATTCAAAATTTTTATTTTGTTTCGAAATGTAGTAGTCTTTAAAAATTCAAACTTTGCTGGGTATTAAAATGTTTACACTTGAACAAACGAATTTGGAACTAAAAAGTTTTCAGAATCTGAGTACTTTCCTGCGGGAAAAATGTCTTAGAAGAAGAGAATTTTTCTACAGAGAAAATGCCACAGAATCCAAAAAAATTTTGATCGAAAAATTATCTGGGAATTTTGGAACTTTTTTATTACAAAAAAGTCTGTCAATCTACTATGTTTCCAACCGACCATGTTATGGCATTAAATTTTAAATATATATTTTATAAAATAGTTTTTTTCGACCATTCATAAAGTCGATAAAATTTTGCATTTTATTTATTGCATTATTGCACATTTAAATATATTTCACATTTTCTAGTGTTTTTCTTATTCTTTTCTTTAAGTTTAATTATAATCATGGGTCATTAGCAAAAAAATATTAACTATAAAAATGTATTTAACAAGACTTGAGCAATATTTTTTTTTTTTTTTTCAAAAAAAAAAACCGCCTTTTTTATAGTTATAGCCAACTAGAGAAAAAAACAAAAAAGAAATGTGCCGCCTCTAATGAATGAAACCATTTCATATTCAAAGTTTCATCTGTCGGTCGGACTTATTTAAAAGGATAATATTTTGTAAATTTCATCAGCTACTGCATATAGCTTCTGGGTACAATAGGGTGGTTCGTTTTATAACTATTAAAAAAATAAGTACGCAATATTTTTTAATTCTGTTTTTTTTTATTTGAAAGATAATTTACTGTAATATTTTTAAAAATTTATAACACAAATATTATATTTTAAAGGTCGAATAAAACAATTTTTATTTTTTAATAAAAATTAATCAGAATTTTTGAGAAAGATTATTCTAGCTCAAGGTCATATTTCTTTTACTAATCGTTACGATGATATTGTCAAAGTAACAATTTTCAAGAAACTTTTTATAAAGTTGTTTGTTTTAAATTGATTGGTTTGGTCATTTTGCAAGACTTACTCGACACGTGTTTCGGAATTCGTCAAATTCCATTATCAAGAGTATTTAGCAAATTGACAATCGTTTGTGGCAAAACATAAAGACTTATATTCGTATGTAAATAGTCATAACGAGAAATGTATTAAATACACAACATAATACAGCTCTAAATTTCAAACGAAAAGTCAAAACCAAACCATCGCTATTTAATTCAAACATACCTTCATATATACAGCTTGTATTACAGGCTAGTATATACATACATACAGTAGATTTCTTACGCGAGTAAGATGTTCACTGCTTTTGTTGTATTCCTTCTTATTCATAATATGAACAGAAGTGAGGCGTGCTATCCTATTGTTTAAATTCTGTTTTAATTTTTAAATTAATAAAAATTATTTATTATTCGACCTTTAAAATTCTATTTTTGAGAAAGATTATTCTAGCTCAAGGTCATATTTCTTTTACTAATCGTTACGATGATATTGTCAAAGTAACAATTTTCAAGAAACTTTTTATAAAGTTGTTTGTTTTAAATTGATTGGTTTGGTCATTTTGCAAGACTTACTCGACACGGGTTTCGGAATTCGTCAAATTCCATTATCAAGAGTATTTAGCAAATTGACAATCGTTTGTGGCAAAACATAAAGACTTATATTCGTATGTAAATAGTCATAACGAGAAATGTACTAAATACACAACATAATACAGCTCTAAATTTCAAACGAAAAGTCAAAACCAAACCATCACTATTTAATTTAAACATACCTTGAAAATTGTTACTTTGACAATATCATCGTAACGATTAGTAAAAGAAATATGACCTTGAGCTAGAATAATCTTTCTCAAAAATAGAGTTTTAAAGGTCGAATAATAAATAATTTTTATTAATTTAAAAACTAAAACAGAATTTAATTAATCAGAATTTATAACACAAAATTTGGCCTACTAGAATTGCCAGGGTTGCCACTCAATTGTAGAATGTTGCAAGCGCATGTGATCAGTTAGCATCCCCTTATAATCGTCGTAGAGTGCTGCAATTTTGAGCAAAATATTAGTTACGATACCAACTTTCATTTTTTGAGGTACGTTGAAGTGTTGCGAAGCAAAACGGATTTTGGGCCACCCTAATTAGGGTCGATCTTACATTGAACCCCACTAAGGGCGACTGCGGGGAAATTGTGGGAAATTTTTTCTGTATTTTATTCAGGGTTGGCAATCGAAACGAATTACGGTATTGGTATTATATATTTTTTATATCGGTAACGGTAAAGGTAACGGTATTTTCGGTTACTTAGGTAAAGGTTAACCGTTACCGAAACAACGATACCGGTATGTACCGGTATTATGAATAAAATTTACCCAAAATGTTTAAAAGTCCCAAATTTGTTAAAAACCCGTAAAAAATCAAAAATTTATTTAATAAAGTTAAAAAAAAACTGATCAATTTAGTGCATTTTCAGCAAATAATTATATAGAAGTATTTAATTAACTCAGAATTTAATTAAAATATTCACGCAATATTGTAATTCAACAAATAAATTATTGATTTTTTACGTGTTTTTTAGCTGTCTCTGTGCAATAAGCAGAAATTTCTGCATTTTACGCCATTTCAGAAATCTGCTGATATTAGCTGACGTGGTTTGCTGAATTTAGCTGACGCGGTTTTGCTAGGTAGAGTGCAGAAAAATCTGTCAAGACCGCAGATAAATCTGCTGATTTAAGTTAAAAAATCTTTTAATTTCTGATAAGCAGCCGGAACATCGAAATTATATTGTATTTAAGTAAAAAATTCTTTTTTTTTTTGAAAACAGTTATAAAGAAGCGAAGTTTTTCAATAAACTTTTTTAAACTTTTTAATTTTTTTCCAAGAAAATTTTCGTAAAAAAAGGACAATTTCTCTAAAATTATTAAAAAAAACTCATCTAATTTTTTCACATCTGAGGCATTTTTAGTTAATCGTTGAAATTAGACAAAAATTAAAATAATACCAACAAATTTTTTTTTGTAAAATTGCAAAATAATCTGCTAAAATTTGAACAAAAAATGTTTTTTTTTAAATCAGCAAACAGAGTCAGTAAAAATACAGAAAAATTTTGGTTATTTTTTTAAACTTAAGAGAATTAAGTTTAAATATTAATTTTAGCAGAAAAATCTAGTAAAAGTGTTTTAGAGGTTTTTCTTTAGACTGTACAACTTGGGCTCATTATGTATTTAACTCCAGAGAACCACACTCAAAAAATTATGACGGTAGATACCACTACAAAAGACAGTTAAAACTACTACATTTGCTGTTGTTTAGGCGTCCACTACATTTTACGTTAAAATCAACCAAAAATTGTTATTGATTTTAACTATTGATTAACAACTACAAAAAACTACTTCAAATTTCAGTTGTTTTTACTGTAACTCAAACTGTCTGAATTTTCTTCTAAACGTCGAAAGCGGGAAAAATTATTTCTGCTGCATCTAACACTTCCAACTCGTTCAACACATCCGTTTTTCTAAAAATTTCTTGAAAATTATAAGTTTTTTTAAAGACTAAAAACAACTACATAAAACATCTGTTGCTGCAATGTAGTAATTTTTTGTATTTATTTTTTAAAACGACTACAAAAAATAGTTGTTTGAGATTTTTCATACAAAAACAACTGAAGTTGTAGTTGAAAACAACAACTACTACTTACTACACAAATGACCGGCAAGTACCTTTCCACGCTTACCTGCGTAGATGACAACGCCAGCAACACTTGAGCGATTCAGGTTTGTCTCTTCTTTCATATTCCCACTGAAAAATATTTACATTACGTGGCACTAACATTTCTCTTCAGAAGTTTTTAGGTAAATTGCGAATGTGATCATTGGTTGGACCGATTTCCACATAATTTAGTAAATTGCGAATGTGATCGTTAGTTGAACATATTTTTTTATTGTTTTTGCCCAAATAACAATCCGATTTGCAATGAACAAAAAATTGTTTTTTATTTTACGTAAATTAAAAATATTTTACTTTGTTTTTTATCTGCAAAACATTTAAAATAAGTAATATTAAGACAACCGAAGCAAAACCGATAAAATACCGATACAAATCCGAATAAAGGTAATGGTTTTTAATCGGTAACGGTAACGGTAGTCAATATTAAAGGGTTTTCAATCGGTAAAGGTATTGAAAGGGTAACGGTAGCCAACACTGGTTTATTTTATAAAATGATTTTAAATTTTTCACTTTTTTACATTTTCGGAGGGCAGCTGACGGTGATTCCCCCGGGGTGCGGCAGCTGACGGTCGATTTTTGAATTTTTTTGGGCATTATTTATCTATAGTAAAATTTTTAGCCGTTATAAAATGATTTGAAATTTTGGATTTTTTGCATTTTAAACGGGGTCTGCGGTCTGCTGGCCCACCTCGGAAGGTACGGACATATTTAGTATGTTAATTCATAACCTATAATATAAAAGAAAATCAGCCTTTAAAAAATGATCGGTCTATAATTTTTGGAAATTTCCATTAACAAATGGTAAAAGGAGTAAAAAATCTACTTTGGAACTAATTCTATAACCTAAAATAAAAGTCCTAGAAACTGGACATTTTAAATCTAGGATACTTCAGAAAAAAAAACATGCCGGAAAGAGTACTATTTTGTAAATTACGATTCTCAGGGGGAAAAATTGTTTAGTAAATAAGCCAAGAATCACAAAATTTGATTCGTATGATCATCCAGCTAAATTATTAAATTCGGTTCTCATATACGTAATTTTTTTGATTTTACGAACATGAATATAAAAAAATTAAAATTGTTTAAAAGGTTTTTGAGATATCGCTTTTTGAAATTTGAAGTTTTTTTACGTTAAATTTTTTTTTTTTTTTAAATCTCAATATTTTTTACCATTGAGCTTGAGACAAACTTTCATTTAAACTTAATTTGAGTCAAATCCGATGATTTAACCCTATGGCGCCTTTCGATCAAAGTATATGATTTTCGAAAAATTTACATTAACATTTTTTTAAAAATAAAAAATTAAAAAAAAAATATTGCAATATATTGTTTTTGTTTATTTTGGCATGCTGAATTCGAATATCAAAAAGTTTCTGAAATTAGTCGAGCAGTTTTCGAGACATCGCCGTTCAAAATTCTTTTAAAAATTTCCAAAAGTGGTGGTTTTTTCCTACGTTCAAGATTTAAAAAAATAAAAAATCTAAATATTGTTTTCCATTGAC
The DNA here is from genome assembly GCA_963921195.1 of Pegoplata infirma. Classification (NCBI taxonomy): domain Eukaryota; kingdom Metazoa; phylum Arthropoda; class Insecta; order Diptera; family Anthomyiidae; genus Pegoplata; species Pegoplata infirma. Next base: position 268,669,555 of record OY992536.1, read on the forward strand.
TATTTTATAGTCATTTAAACTCAATTTGATCCAAATCAGACCACTTTAATCCATAGCGTAATTCGATCGAAATTAAGAGCTCTTGGTGAACATTTTCTAAAAAAGCCAAAACTTTGACGGTACGGGTTAAAATGACAGGATTTGAGTTAAAATTATCAAACATAAGTATTTTTAATGAAGGTTTTTATTAAGTTCTAGGAAAGGGTCAAGAAAATTGTTTTTAACCGAAGGAAAAAATTTTTTGTTTTTTGCAAATTTCAAGTAACGATATTCCGAAAACTGTTTGACTGATTTAAATTTTTTTTATTCGTGTTCAGAGTGTTTTTTTTTTCAAAAAAAACAATTTTTTTTTGGGTAATAATGATTAACTTAAAATAATCCAATTATTTAAAAATATAAACAAAATTAAGCTCTTAAACTAAATCATGATATTTTTAAAAATCTTTTCCTTAAAAAAACTCGTGATAAATACATTTTAAAATACAACATGTTCGTAAAACCACCTAATTTATATCATTGACATCTAAGTGAACTGAACTGCAAAACAAATAAGAAGAAAAACTTGTCACAGTCATTTCAAAAAATTTTTTTTTTTAACAATTTACCACAACATGTTCCAACATGCATAAATATTTACGCCATGCCAAACTGCACTTGTGCCTGATTAGATCGATAGCTGAATATTATTTAGCTCAAACTGGGACAAAAACAAAAAAAAAACTAAAAAAAACTAAAAAAAACAGAGCAACTCACATCACACTAATAAGATATTTATCCCACGGTTTTGGATGTCATTTACAAGTGTGAGGCATTAAATTATTGTACGGTTTGTCAAAGTAAAAGACTTCAAAAGTTGAAATTAAACGAATGTTTTATTTTTAGTAAATGGGTTGAATGTATGTATGGCCATTAGTTTAAATCAAGGTTGGCAATCGAAACGAATAACGGTATCGATATCGGTATTGGTATCGTTTTTTTATTTATTTCGGTATCGGTATCGGTTACGGTATTTGAGTTGAATCGGTTACGGTATTACCGATACCGAAACGTCAATACCGGTACGTACCGGTATTATCGAAAAAATGCTAAAAAATAAAAAAAACGTATAAAAACTTTAAAAAAAATTGTAAAAACAAGTAGTAAAGTTAAATTCGACTTGAACGAATCCATCAATACCCTCCACAATGCCCTTCTAAATTGATATTTAATTTTCTAACGTGAATCAAATTAACAATTTTGATTAGAAATATTTTATTTTGAGTAAAAAACTTTTTTTTAGTAATTTTTGAAAAAAAAAAAATAAAAATAAAAAATTGGCAACATTTTTTTTTTTTTTGAGTGCAAATTTTTTTTCGAGTGGAAGTTTTTTTTGTTTTAGTATAAAAATTTTTGTTAGTGACAAGAATACTTTGTAAAATGTTTTTTTGATTCATAAATTTTTTTAAAGCTGGTTTAACGGTTTTTTCAACAAGTGAATTTAAGGTAATACCAATCTGAAATTCACGGTTTTCTTAATAACTTTTGAGCCACTGGACCGATTTGGCTGAAACAATAAGAAAGAAAATAAGAACCAGGCCAGGGGAACGGCAAATATGTATGCCAAGCTTCAGCATCCTCAGGAATGCCGTTCGAAAGTTAGCGTTTTTTTTTTATCTCGAAAATTCACGAAAAACCGTTGCCGAAATTCAGTCTTTTGCTCTAAATTTTTGAAGCACTGGACCGCTTTTGCTGGACATTTTCCTATATCTTGAGTACATAAATATAAGGCCGTATAGTAGAGATGGGCGCGTGAGTGATTTTTGACTCACACTCACTCACGCTCACGACAGGAATTTTTGAATCACGCACACTCACTCATGACCATATTTTTCTACTCACACTCACTCACAATCACGTGAGTAAATTTAATACAACTCACACTCAAGTGCACTCACGCAAGCTTCACTCACACTCACGTTAACTGTTATTAATACCAAAAAAAAATATTCAAAAACTAAAATTTCAAAAATCTTTCAAAATTTTCAGCAAAATTTAAAGTTCAGCGAAATTTCAAATGTTTTTTTGCTTTTTTATGACGAAATCTTAAATTAAGCCAAATTTTCCAATTTTTGTTGTTGCTATTTTTGGTACAAAAGGAAGTATGAAAGTAAATAAATCACGCAAACTCACGCAAAAAAATCGACTCACTCACACTCACTCATGCAATTTTTTTCTCCACTCACACTCACGCTTTAATCTGCTCATGTGCCCATCTCTACCGTATAGATTTTTACCTTTCTTTTTTGGTTGTGCTGAAAAGGGTCCAATAAGTTTCTATTGGTTGTCAAAATGACTCCGTAAAATTTTTTTCCTCCCGCATCACGGTTAAAGTAAAAACCCCAACAAATTACATATTTCATCTTTTTTCTAGGCAACCAAGTTTTTTTTTTGTTGGTGTTATCTATTTGGAAAAATAGGTATTCCCTGATCACATTCAAAAATATTGCAAACAATATTTTCGCGAATTATGGGATTTTTATGGACGATTTCTACGAGTTAAGTCACTTCAAAAAATTATGCTATGATGAAAAAACCTAGTATTCCAAATGCCTTCCCCGAAGTCCTGTAAATATCAAAAAAATCCTTGGACACCCACATCACGGATTAAATAAAAATCCCCAAAAAACTATACTATACAAAAGGGGTCCAGAAAGTTTCTATTGGGAGTCCAAATGAATCCTTAAAAATTTCGTGAAAATCAATAATTTTCTTTTGCTCTCGCATCGCGGTTGAAGTATGGATTTTTTGAAATTTTTATTTAATTCAGGATGTGGGTGCCAAAAGATTTTTTTGATTTTTATGAGACTTCGGTGAGGCATTTGGAGTACGATTTTTTATTTACAAAAACCAAAAAATTTACAAACTTTCTATTAATTTTTTTTTTTTAAACATGGTTTTTAAGAAAAACCGTTTCAATACCGGTACGTACCGATACCGAAGGAAAAGGTTTTTGGATACCGGTATCCGATACCAAAACTTAGTTTCGGTATTGGTATTGGTACCGGTATTCAATTTAAAGGGTTTTGAAACGGATAACGGTATTGAAAAGGTATCGATTGCCAACATTGGTTTAAATACTTTGTTTTATGTTGGTTGCAGTAAATTTACGAAAAAATCAAATATTAGTAGATTTAAGCTAAAAAACAAAAAATTAAACATGGTGGTTGTTGATTTTTTTTTTAAGATTTTCGTTAAAATTATATCACTATTTTTTTTGTCGTCATCTTTTATCAACCTGCATTTAATACACCAGGGGGTTTGATAAAGTTTAAAATTTTTTTCTGTTCAATACTTGCAGACAGGTATTTCAAAATGTTTTATTTAAAGGAGTTTATACACTCAACCAAAAAAACTTTATTAAAATTAGTGTTTTTCTTAACACAGGAATTGTTTTAGAAATTTGAGTTTTTAGTTTTACAATTCTCCTTTACTGAGTTTTTATTTTATTTAATTTTTGTAGTTAAAATTTTGTTAATTTTTTTTTCTTGGCGAAAACGCTAACTAAAAACGAATTTCAATTACTTAAAACGCGTTTCAATTAACTTTTTAATTGAAACTCCACCGATTAAGAAAATTGTTGTATCAATCATTAAATTGTGATAAATTGATTTTTTTTTTCAATCAAACACTTTTCGGAATTTGTTCACAAATTTTATCAATTTTTTATTTAAATTCAATTAAAATATTGATTAATTTAACGAACGAATTGTAAGCTTATGACAAAATTATAATAAAACTCATATATGAGGCATTCCACACCAAATGTCCCGCTACAGAAAAACATGTGTCCCGTAAATTTCTGAATAGCTTGTTTGGATAGCCCGATATGGAACTAAGAAAATTGCGTTTTTGGTTTTTCTAATTTTCAAAAACTAGGCTTAGAAGCAGTGTTGGCTACCGTTACCCTTTCAATACCGTTATCGATTAAAAACCCTTTTATATTGACTACCGTTACCGTTACCAATACCGAAATAAAAAATTTTAAATACCGTTACCGATAAAAAACCTTTACCTTTATTCGAATTTTTACCGGTATTATATCGGTTTTGTTTCGGTTGCATAATTATTACTTATTTTAATTTTTTTTGTGGATTAAAAACATATTAAAATATTTTTAATATATGTACTTAAAATAAAAAAAAACAAATTTTTATTCATTGCCATCCAACCAATGATCAAATTCGCAATTATTTAAGTTCGAATATAGTTCGTGGACCTCAGAAAGATTTTATATTATTGATCAGTGATCGATTGAAAGCGATGTTCGTCGTTCCGTCTGTAGAAGACACGGTACGGTCCAAAATAAATGAGCTACTCTGCTGGTACGAATACGTCTTATAGTCATAGGCTGGTTAAGTTCCGAAATGGGAAAATCGGACCAGATGAAAAAAGTTCCATCCTGAAAAACTTACAAAACCCCAGTTTATTTAATTGTTTTGTCTATTTGATTAGAAAATACGGTTTTTTTCGGGTCGAACCTTTTGGGGGCTTGGCTATAGCAAATAATATTAAACATTGATAAAATTGTATTATTAATGCGTAAATATAAATAAAATTAATTTCTTAACATCTATGGCGAGAGGAAAGGTGTCCCTACGATACCACCAAGGTTTTTTTTTACCCCTGCCAATTTTTTTTAACAACAGGACAAACAATTTTGATCATTTTAACAGAGAAATTTGCTGATTTCAAATAAACAGTTCAGGCAGATTTCCCATGTGGCTCAAAATGCAGATTTTTTAGTTTATTGGACAAAAGCGTGTCTCTACGAACATTTTTTTATTTTTTACGCGTTTTTAACAAATTTGTGACTTGTTAACATTTTATTTATAATACCGGTACGTACCGGTACGTACCGGTACTGATGTTTCGGTAACGGTTCACCGTTACCGAAATAATCGAAAAAACCGTTACCTTTACCGTTACCGATATAAAAAATATGCAATACCAATACCGTTACCGATACCGTTATTCGTTTCGGTTGCCAACCCTGCTTAGAAGGCATGGTCAAATATTGGAAAAATGGTAAAATTTGTGGCGAGTTGCCTTGATTAAATATTTATCACATTAAAACGGAATGCACAACAATCTTAAAAATTTACAATCTTATATAGTTTTGGATATTGAATAACATTTTTTTCTTTGGAAAATTTTCAGAACCCGTTCTGAAATTTTTCATTTTTTAAAAAAGTCAATTTATCAAAAATCCGGCCACTTTTTTTTCTTTTTTCTTAATTTTTTTTTTAAGTTTAGATGTTTGTCCATCCACACAAAAAAAATCAGAAAAACATTTTCCGTTTTTTTCGAGAAAATCACATTTGTATTTTAAATTTCATAACAATTTTTTAATTTGCTTGTATTTTCTTGTTTTAACGTTGCGAATGAGTAATATTAATTGCACTTAGAGAGTGCAGATAGGGCGTAAGTATGTTTCAAAAAAATGTTGGAAGGTAAAAATAAATGTGGGTCGGTCTCACCCCTCTTGGAAGCACCATTGGACCAGTAGAAGCTGATTAAATAAATCAAATTTACAAAAAAAAAAAAATTGTATGGGGACCACCTTAATAGTTAAAGATAGGGGGTAGGTGTGTTTAGAGAAAATGTTTGAACTAAAAAAATATTGTGGGTCGGTCATACAATATTGCTCTAAGGGCACTCTTAGGGCAGTTAGAGCGGTTAGAGAAAATTTTAAAAAATTTAATTTTGTGTGGGAGCCCCCTTAGAAATTGGAGATCGGCTATTAGTTTGTTCCGAAAAAATGTTTAGAGGTAAAAATTAATGGGGTTGGTCTTGGAAATGATCCCTCTATGACGCACCATTGGAGCAGTAGACATGATTTTAAGATTGGAAAATTACAACAAAATTTTTTCAAAAAATTTTAAAAAATAGTAAAAATCGTTATCACACGATCCTACTAGGCAAAAAATTTGTGGAATCGATAGAAGTTTTACACAAAAAAATTTCAAAAAAATCAAAGAGTACACACATTTTCAAAAATGAGATTTAAATTTTAAAACTTACTAGAGCACTTTTACGATTTTTTTTGGATTTTTTTAAGAATTACCTAAAAAAACAAAAATTTTGAAAACAAAAATTTGCAAATTGGACCATTATTGAAGAAGTTATGAGTAAAAGAAGTTTGCGTAAAGGAACAAACTATCAATTTTTAAAAAATCAATATCTTTTGAACGGGTATTTAAAAAAAATCTGAAAACTTACCACGAAGGAGTTTTCGAAGGGTACTAAAAACTGTCAACAAATTGGGAAAATCTAAAAAAAAAGTTTTTCAAAGTGTCCGATTTCACATAGAATGCCCCATATATAGGGTTAAAGTGGACACTTTCACCATTCTCTTGGGGGGTATACGTTCCTTGTTCCCTTTTGTTCCATAGAAGATCTATTCCACTAAAGTGGAAATTTGACAAAACTATAGTAGTTTAGCAAATACAATACAACACCCCTAATAACAAATTAAAGGGCTGTGGCCGCATGATTAATTTAAAGACTACAATTCCTTCAAACTTTCAAAAAAGACTGCAGTCCATTATTCATGATAGCTTGCGAGTAGCAACCATTTCTTTTTGATAAAAAAATCAACTTTTTCTGAAATAAAGAAAACAGTTAAGTTTGACAGCATGCCACGCCCACAATTTTTTGGCAACCTTAATGTGGATATATTAGCTAAAAAATGGCATCCCGAGTAAAAATAGACATATATTACAATATATAACTTGATACAAACATAATAAATTGTATATAATTATACATCCCTGAGATATTTTCTAAATTTTTTTAATGCAGTCATATGTAGTAATATATAATTTAATCATGATTCGGATTAAAAAGTGTACGGTTGATATAATTATATAAAATTATATGAGGGTCAATACAAAATTTGTTTTTCTGTATAATTTAATATAACATTATATATAGCTTATTCTGTTCCATATAAAACTATATATGTTTCCAATTAACCAAAAATTTTCTAAGGTTTTAGGCAAAGTATATGAAACTTTTTAAAATGTTCCTAAACATTTCCTTGTTAGGGTTATGTATATCACCTATCTGGTTCGAAGCGTACCCAAACATTTTTTTTTTTGAAAATTATATGTTTGGTGAATGTATCGTTGACCTGTGGTGTATCTCAACCCCAACCAAAAAAGACCAGGATTTTATATGTTTCTGTGCAATTAGATCTAATTAGATCCACCAATATAAGGCAATGTCTGGTCAAAACTCGGATGAAATCAAATCATATTTTATACAAGTTGATCTTTTTTAATGCAAAAACATCCACCATTATTCGGATCAAATTGCGTATTAATATATATTGTGTCATATATCATCATATATTGCATCATATAAAAATTTTTACTCGGGATTAGAATTTTAAAAATCGATGACCAAAAAAATTTGGACTTTTGGCCAATGAAATCAAATAATCAGCCACAGTGCGCCGTCAAATTTTACTGGGACATCTTTAAGAATTATTTACCCCAGAACTAGATTTATTACATTTTTTTAAATTATAAAAAGCACAATAAATTTAATTTATTATTTTATTCGACCTTTTAATTTTTAAATTAAGAAAATAAAATATTTGAGCTCGAGGCCTTTTTCAATTTATTTTTTATTTATTTTATTTTTATTTTCTTAATTTATAAAAAGCACTTCGATCTAAGTTTTTAAAAAAGTCTGAATTCAAAAAAGTTTGAGTGGAAAAAAATTTGAGTGAAAAAAAATTTGAATAAAATAAAGTATTATGACAAAAAAAATTTAAGTCAAAAAAATGTTGAGTCAAAAAAAAATTTCAAGCGAAATTTCAATTTCGTAAGCGTTTTCAATCTATTTCGTTCCCTATTCTAATCCATTTCGTTTTTTGATTCCTTTCATTTCGTTCGACGTAGGTTTCATTCCACGCGTTAAAGATACAAAAAGTACAATTTTACTCTAGTTTTTTCATTGTTACCCCATTTACCCTGAAAAAACAAGTGAGTGTTTTTAATTCGGCTGTGCCGAATATTTCATCTTAATATATAAAAACGTTTGTGAAGCGTGCGTGTTACTAAACAAGAACCGCTGGATGGATCGCTTGACACCAAACTTGCAAACTGTATTACTTTAGTTTGCAGCCAGGTTTCTCTTAAGTTTTAATCCAATAGGTGGCGCTTTAGTCGAAATATTATTTTTTTTAATTATTGTCACGATTTTTCTGAAATTCACAAAACATATTTATTAAACAAAAATAAGTTTCCTGGTAAAATTTGGACCTGATAGGAGGCGCCATTATCGTCATAATTAAATTTTTTTTACCTATGGTACGATTTGGCTCAAATTCACAAAATATATTAATTAAACAAAAATAAGTTTCCTGATCAAAGTTGGAACCGGTAGATGGCGCTTGAGTGAAGTTATTAACAAAATTCTTCATTTCAGTGCAATTTTACCGCTCTTTAGAATGAATATACATATATTTCGTCATGAGAAAATTGTTCATGTATGATTAGAAAAGCTATTTAGATATTCATATCTAAGTCAACACGGGCAACGCCGGGCGTTTCAGCTAGTATCCTCTAAATAAAAAAACAAATATTTTTTTTTACATTAAAAAACATTCAATCTAAAATGTGAAGAGTAGGTATTAAAGAATTCTGATCAGTTCGTTACTTACATTTTTTACTTTTTCAATTTTATTTCTTTAAGTGTACAATTTTTTTTTTTTCAATTAAAAAAATATTTTTCACTCATTTTTATTAAAAAAAGTATATTTATTGGTATCTTTAGTTTTTTTTTTTTTAATTTCTGCATTTTTTTCTGCAAATCATTAACTTAAAGAAATATCATTTGGTGCAAACGATGCAAAATACTTTAACAAACATCATTTGTTTACTTAATGAAAAGAAAAACCTGGTCCAGAAATAATCGTTAATTTTGTTTTTCTTTTAAAAATGTTTTTTATTTTCGTGAAACTGTTTACATAAAAAATTATGTATTTGAGTAGTTTAGTTGTTTAGTTAAGTGAAGAAATCAACAATGTTGACACTTAACAAATGTGTTTTCAATTAACATTAAAATATTGCACATACAAAAACAGAAACGCTTAAGAGATGTTTGTAAAACTTTTTGCAATTATTTGAAAAACTTAAACTGAGGCAGGCAGGCAGCAGTTAAATTTAAAATTTATTTGTTTAAGAAAAATGTGTACTTAAAAACTAATAAATTCAAACAAGTATTCAGCGAACGAAAAGAAAAATTATTAAAGACTTAAGTAGTTCAAAATTGACACAAGTAATCTTAAAATCGATTTGGCTGAAGGAATTTTTAAAAGAATATGATTATCCCCCGTTTAAGACCTCTAATTTAATTATTCGTATACGTATATAATTTTTTTTAATATTAGATTAACACATTATTTTGCAAAATTAATTTATCTTAAAAAAAATCATCGTTAAATTCACACAAGAAACTTTTAACCCACTAATGAGCAACTGTAAACTGAAGTATTAGTCCGCGTTTCATTAGTTTTGTTCTTTTCATACATTATATTTATATCCTACACCACTCTGTAGTACAGGGTATAATGAGTTTGTGCTGATTTTATACCCTACACCACTTTGTGGTACAGGGTATAATGAGTTTGTACTGATGTTTGTAACTACCCGAAATATTGGCCCTAGACCTACCTTCAAGTATACCGATCGACTCAGAATAACTTTTTGAGTCGATTTAGCGATTAGGTTAGGTTAGGTTGAGAGGTTGACATAGTGTCCACAAGACCAGATTCTGATCCATAGTGATACCTCATGAAAAGGGGTGTGTTGAAGGGGGCGGGGAGGGGGGATTGTGGTGGGGTGTTGGGCTTCTCTATACATTAATTCACGTTCTTCTGTCTTCCTGTCCCATAGCATGACTATTTAAGTCCACACATGCGTCTCATCAAATTTACTCAGCTTAATATATTTTAACATCTTCCACGGGCTGATCCCTCTTAGTTCCTCCACATTCTGAAAGAAATAAGAGCCAAAACAATTAAATCGAGTGCGAGATAGTGCAGGGCACTGACAAAGATAATGGAGTGAGTCTTCCACTGTCTCTTCGTCCCCGCACCATCTGCACAAGTCATCCATAATTAATCTTAACTTTTTCAAATAACATTTCAAGCCGGTGTGGCCTGTTATTATACCTACATACTTCCTTAGATCTGCCTTCTCCATATGTAAAAGCGTTTTTTGAACACGATTTTCGCCGCGAGTCCATAGAGCCATTGTTTGGATACAGTCATGTCTGCATTCCCATCTTGAATCTTCTTGGCGTTCAAAGTTTTTCCTGATCTCCATGTAAATAGCATCCAGGCCCAGATGTACATCGGTCCTAATTGCGTTGGATGGTAGAATGGCGCCCATACGAGCTAGCTCGTCCGCTTTTTCATTCCCTGGAATATTTTTATGACCTGGGACCCAGCACAGTCTTAAAGAGTGTTGTTCGATAAGAGCCTGAAGCTCTTGGCGACAACGGCTGACTACCCTAGATCGAATATTCCTATTTCCTAATGCCTTTAAAGCCGCTTGACTATCAATGTATATAATGATCTCACTAGAGTAGATCGGTCTCATTGAAATGAGTCTAGCAGCCTCCGACACTGCATACAGTTCCGCCTGAAAAATATTACAGCCGTCCTGTATCCGTAAGCTATATTCAATCCCCAGTTTTTCACAGTAGACTCCACTACCTGTTCCCTGTTGCATTTTTGATCCATCAGTGTAGACCTCAATTTGATGTTCCCCGCCAGGTGGATTTTCCCAGTATTCCCTAGATGGTATTTCAATTTGCACGCTCTCATCCCATACAGTATGGGGAGTCATATAGTCAGTCACACAGTTCTCATATCGATGATTTCGAATAAGTTTTGTGTGGCCATATTCCCGCACCCTTAGCACACGATTTTGTGCCAGCCTTAGCTGTGTCCTAAGAGCGTATTCCTGGATGTATAGGTCCAAAGATGGTAAATCCAGAATCCTACACAGTGCATGTGTAGATGTCGTCCTGCGCGCTTTAGCGATTTAGCGATGTTCGTCCGTCTGTCCGTCCGTCCGTCTGTCCATCTAGCGGTTTAAGTACGATTCAGGTCGCAATTTTCAATCAATTGACTTGAAATTTGAAACTTAAACATCTTTTGGCCCAAGGAGCCTAATGAAATTGGAGAAAATCGGTACATGTTAAGACCTAGCCCCCTTTCAAACACCCCATTTGGATTAGGCATAAATGACTCTAATAACCGTATTATAATAGATACCCGAGTAAAAAAGATTATATATAATTTTACTTATTTTTATATAAACATATATTATTTCATAAATTTATACGTAAATTGTTTTGCTATCATATAAGATTATATATATTTACACTTCGTATCTTTTTCTTATATAAAATTATATAAAAGAAAATGTTAAGTTATACATAATAACATATGATTAGAGTGAGTTTATATAATTACATATGAAATATAAAAATTGGTCTGTTTGTTTCATATAATTTAATATAACAAAATATTTGAAGACATTTTATATAAAACTTTATGCAACTTTTTTCTGAATCATATGTAATCTTATATGAGTAAAATTAAAAAAGAAAATCTAAGTCCTTTATATTTAATTTGATAAAACTTTTGAAAATTTTTCTAAGTCCAGAAAAATTTTTTTTTTTTGAAGTTCCAAAACTAAACCTTCCCGAGTAAAAAAGATTATATATGTTTATATTTAATTATATAAAGACATCATATATATTCATATAGAATTTGATGCGAAAAATGAGTCGATAAAACCATATAAAGTTGCATTAAATTTGATATAATTTGATGTGATTTTAATATAATTTTATATGATTTGATGCGAAAATTGGCCCCTTTTTTAGAAAAATTTATGCAATTATATATAATTAAATAAAAAAAAATCCAAAAAAAAAACAAAAAAAAATTATATTAAATTATATATAAAGAACTTAGATTTTTTTCATAAATTTTGCATTATATATAATAACATATAAAATTTTTAAAACAAATGTTTAAGGTTTAGGTTTGGAACTTAAAAAAAAAAAAAAAAATTCTGGACTTAGAAAAATTTTCAAAAGTTATATCAAATTATATATAAAGGACTTAGATTTTTTTTTTTTAATTTTACTCATATAAGATTACATATGATTCAGAAAAAAGTTGCATAAAGTTTTATATAAAATGTCTTCAAATATTTTGTTATATTAAATTATATAAAACAAGTGAGAGTGTTAAATTCGGCTGTGCCGAATCTATTATACCCTCCAAAATGTAAAAAAAAATATAAAAACAAAAATTTGTCAGGGGCGTTTCTTTTTTTTTGGGGGGGGGAGGGGGGTTGATACGGTCAGTGGGGGACGTTGAGAGCACCTTTCCATCGCGATAAATATACCAAATGTTTCATTTAATTACCCGAGTAAAAATTTTTATATGATGCAATATATAATGATATGTAACACAATATATATTTATACGCAATTTGATCCGAATAATGGTGGATCTTTTTGCATTAAAAAAGATCAACTTGTATAAAAAATGATTTGATTTCATCCGAGTTTTGACCAGACATTGTCATATATTGGTGGATCTAATTAGATCTAATTGCATAAAAACATATAAAATCCTGGTGGTTTTTGGTTTGGGTTGAGATACACCACAGGTCAACGATACATTCACCAAACATATAATTTTCCAAAACAAAAAAATGTTTAGGTACGCTTCGAACCAGGTAGGTGATATACATAGCCCTGGCAAGGAAAAGTTTCTTATACTTTGCCTAAAAACTTGTTTTGTTTAATTGGAAACATATATTGTTTTGTATGGAACAGAATAAGCTATATATAATTTTATGTTAAATTATACAGAAAAACAAATTTTGTGTTGACCCTCATATAATTTTATATAATTATATCAACCGTACGCCTTTTAATACGAATCATGATTAAATTATACATAACTGCATATGATTGCATTTAAAAAATTTAGAAAATATCCTACGGGATATATAATCATATATGATATATTATGTGTGTATCAAATTATATATTGTTATATATGTTTATTTTTACTCGGGTAACAAAAATACAAAAAAAACATGTAAAAAAGTGTATTTTTTAAGAGGTTGGTTTAGTTCTTCAAGGGGAAACTTTTTTCCCCCTTTTCCGATTTGGCCAATTTCCGAACTTAACCTGCCTAGGAACATAAGACATATTTGTGCCAAACTTGAAGGGTCTAGCTATTTTATTTTGGACTGCATCGTGTTAACTACAGACGGACGGACGGACATCGCTAAAATGTCTTAGAATCGATCACTGATCAATAATATATATACTTTATGGGATCCCCGACCGATATTTCGATGCATTACACACGGAATGACAAAGTGAGTATACCCCCATACTGTAGTTGGAGGATATAAAAACAGACAGAATTTTATATTTCATATGTAATTATATAAACTAACTTTAATCATATGTTATTATGTATAACTTAACATTTTCTTTTATATAATTTTATATAAGAAAAAAATACGAAGTGCAAATATATATAATCTTATATGATAGCAAAACAATTTACGTATAAATTTATCAAATAATATATGTTTATATAAAAATAAGTAAAATTATATATAATCTTTTTTATCCGGGTTAAACATTTTTTTTTTAAATTTTATATGTTATTATATATAATGCAAAATTAATAAAAAAAAAATCTAAGTTCTTTATATATAATTTAATATAAATTTTTTTTTGGGATTTTTTTTATTAAAAATTTTTTTTTTTTTGGATTTTTTTTATTTAATTATATATAATTGCATAAATTTTTCTAAAAAAGGGGCCAATTTTCGCATCAAATCATATAAAATTATATTAAAATCACATCAAATTATATCAAATTTAATTCAACTTTATATGGTTTTATCGACTCATTTTTCGCATCAAATTCTATATGAATATATATGATGTCTTTATATAATTAAATATAAACATATATAATCTTTTTTACTCGGGTATCGCTGAAACTAAATTTAATCTAATTTTGTATGCACGAATCATCATTCGAAATTTCAAAGGAAACGGGTCAGTCCTTCTGGTAGTCCCAATACAAACCACCCTCCCGATATTCACATAATTCCCTCAAAATTCATAAAATTTGATAAAAATTATATTTTTAGGTGTTACACGTAACCTAGTCAAATCGGAATACAGTTGGAACATTTTTGGACTTAGTCCCCCATATAAAAATTTCGAGCGATATTTAGTTAAATCAGACTATTGGCCAAAAAATAAGCCAATTCCACTAAAATTTGGTTTTGGTATGTTTTCTACACCAAATAAAAATCTAACAAAAGACAGATCCAATCGGTCCATGTTTGGACTTGGGACCCATTTTCCGGAAAACACTGGTGTAGGGTATCATATGGTAAGTCTTGACCGACCATACACTCAAAATAAAACATTAGTAGATTTACTAATTTTTTTTTTTGCTAATGCTGGTTAGCTAACTTTTAGCAAATTTTTAGTTGAGATTAGCATGTTAGCAAAAATATCTTGTAAACTTCATTTAGCGCATTAGCAATTTTAAACAAAATTTCAACTAATTTTTTTGCTAAATTTAAAATTGAGTTGACCAAATTTTTACAAGCTTTTTTGCTAATATTAGCAAAAATAAATGGTAATTTTTTTTGATTTTCAGAAAACTTAAAATGGCGCTATCTCGAAAACAAAGCCAGATAGAGCAAAATGGAAGCCAATTTTGGTTCTCGGGCTCTGCATAGTATCGCCGGTCCTCTTCACATGTGTGGATCCTAACTTTGGATCCAAAAAAGTTAGTATTCCCGAAAATTTTAAAATGCTCATATCTCGGTAAATATTGCCGACACAACAAAAAGTCCAAAAGCATTTTTGTAGCCCTCAACATGTAGAACAAGACCGCAAAATAATCAAAAGCTCTCCGAGTAATATTTTTGAAGTTATCGAGTTTTGTAACTCTCAAAATCCCGGTGGTCCCCTAAAATCACGTATCTCAAAAACTAATCAAGGTAGAGCGAAACGGACACAAATTTTGGATCAAAAACTATGACAATTTTTAAGGAACCCAACTAGATCTAGGCCCATCGGTGTCTGGACCTATCGGGTCCGAACCCAATGGGGTCCTCAAATGTATATGAACTAAGTTGAAATAAAAAAAATTTCAGTTAACTAATTTTTAGCAAAACATTTTTGCTAACTTTACCAAAAAAATTGTGGGTTCAAAATCAGTAAATTTTCTTGTAGGCTTACAAGCCTTTTTTGCTAACATTGCAGTTTTTTTTTGAGTGTAACTTTCTTACTTGTTTTATTTTAAAATCTTTAAATCCAATGAATTTTTCTCAATTCTTTTCTATTGAGGAGCATTTAGGGCAAAGATTTTTCGATGACCTAGACTGCCTAAGCGGTGTCTCATTGACGTCTCTAGCGGAATACCTCAGGGATACGGGGTGGTTTAAAAGGTAGAATTTTTATATTAGGGAGAGAGAGGGGGAATATGATTAGGGGAATCACAATGGGCCTTATGGCCTCCGAGTGAACTCGCCAAATGGCGAGCGCCCATCCAACCTAACCTAACCTAACCTAACCTTTCTATTGAGAACATTTTTTCTGAAACAATGTGTACAAACCTGGAAAAATTTGTTTCAGAGTGTGTGTATTTCATACATTCCCAAACACACTCGTTTCCAGTAGAATTCAGGGCATTCATATTTTTCTCAGTTAACACAAAGAAATTAAAATAGTCCAATTCGGTCTGACCAAGCCAAGCTTCCCATTGGAGGGTTAAAGTACAGATATATAACAAAGATCTTATAAGTAGTAAATCCAAAATACAATACAAGTTAAGTACTGATCTTAACCATAAACGGGTACATATTCGTATTTGATATACATGTAACTGAAATATTTTATTTGTGATTTTAACAACAATGATATGCATACTTGTTGTACAATATCATTTTTCCAATGCATGTGTATAAGAAATATATTTTTAAAAAGGCCTTACCAAGAAACCGAAAAACAAATTATTATTTTTTCATATGAGACTTAAAATTAAATATTTTTTGATAAATATTTGGAGTATTGTGAATAAAATCTCTCACCTAAATAATGAGAAATGTAAAAAAATTTACAAAAGTTTAAATTACAAAAAATATCATATTCAATCTAGAAAGAAACCGATAACCACCGATACTTGTGGGCACTGCTGACCAACTGCTGACATGTCCTTTGGGACATTCGGAAAAAAAAAATTTCAGCAATTTCATTAAGTGAGGCTCCAATATATCCAATATATCTCTCTTGGTAAGGCCGTCCATTTTTATTTTTTATTTAGAGCAAAAATATGCCATAAACATTGATTTCAAACCATTTATAGACAATTGACAGTTGTCATGGTTTCAATTTTAGTGTTTTTTTTGTGATATTTTTTTATTTTAGTTTTTTTTTTTATGTATGTTGTTGAAAACTGAAACTCAATAAAGTCAGTGCAGAATGCATGCAGAGTTGTGTTGTGTAATGTGTTGCTTCGGTTATTGCAGATAGATATAAAATTGTAGATATGAATAAACATAGATCATAACAAATTCGCCAAAGATTAATGAAATAAAGAAATAAAAATAAAAACTGAATGAAAAATATATTGAATACAAGGCGACAAGAGGAGTACGCTATACAGAGAACTGAAATATTTTTAAAATAGAAAACTTTTGAGATACTTTTCATATAAAAAAAATAATCAGAGACTTTGAAGCATTTTTCATTTAATAAATTCTTTAATCTTCAAAATTTTTCAGATCCTGAGACATTTTTTACATCGAAAAATTCTTAGATTCTGAAATATTTTTATATAGAAAAATTGTCAGAGAAGATTATAAGAATTACAATTTTCATTTCCTTAAAACCAAAAATTCTACTAACTTCGGTTTGTAACCTCGTGGTGAATAAATCCGGGTTTCACCAGGTGGTGAATAAAAAGTTACATAATTATTTTTCAACAAAAAAAATTTTTAAAAAAAAAAAAAAAATTGTTACAAAAAAAAAAAAAAATTATTCACCAATTTTTTTAATAAAATTTTTAAACCCTCAGCGACACGGTGAGCCTCAGCGATGTTTAGGTTGAACTTTAGTGTCGACGAAAAGTGTAAACGCAGTTCGATTTCTACTTGATTAAATGTCACAAAACTGTTAACATCGAAATCGTAGCTGCTCGCATTCGCGAGATATCGCGAAATTAGTGTTTTTGTATTTTCTAAAATTTTGACAATGAAGTTTTTTAAATATCTTTAAAAACTGAGTATGCAGTTTTAATTGTATTTATTTACTGGTCACAAAACAGGTAACATCGAAATGATATCTTCTCAATTTCGCGAGAAATCGCAAAATTAAAAAAAAAATAAAAAATTGGAAAAAAATTTCATTTTTCGCGTAAATTAGCATTCAAGATATTGATTTAAGCAGATTTTCCATCTTTAACCACACAAAATTAAAACTGCATACAATATATTTGTCGTTTCTTGATTTTTTTTCCTTTATTTTGAACACTAAAGAAAAAATAAATTAATTAATATAAAAGCTTTTTTGCAATTTCTCGGGAAATTGACGATCTATAATTCGTATGCTTGCAGTTTTGTCAACTTAAATAACCTCGAATTCAAACTGCATACCACATTTTTATCGTTAATTGAAGTAAATGTTTTTACAGACCAAAAATAACACAAAGTAATGAATAAATAGTAGTTTAGCAAGTTTTTTAGCGATATCTCGAAGAATTGAGCAGCTAGAATTTATATGTTAGCAGTCTTATAACCACTAATCAATAGCGAATCAAACTTCATTTCGTGTTTTTCAACAATGTTAAAGAAACTTTTTTTATTAATCAAAACAAAAAATACCTCCAAAAAGATGTTTTCGCTATTTCTCGCGAAAGTGAGCAGCTATAATTTTTTTGTGGGCAGTTTTAATTTCTTCCAACATTGTCAAATCAAACTGCATACCACTGTTTTTTATTATTTCTAAAGAACCGGTTTTAAAATATAACTAAATAATAAAAAAAACTTATATAATTACGCGATATCTCGCGAAATTCAACAACTACAGTTTTGATGTCAACAGCTGTGTGACCTTTGATCAAGCACAAGTAAAACTGCATACCATGTTTTTACGAAATTTTAAAGAAACCTATCTTAAGATTAAAAACGAAAACAAAAACAGCAAAAAATTAATTTCGCGATTTCTCGCGAACTAAAGAAGATAGGATTTTGATGTTTACTGCTTTGTGACCTTTAAATAAGTACAATTAAAACTGTATACTCAGTTTTTGAAAATATTTAAAAAACTTCAATGTCAATATTTTAAAAAATACAAAAACACTAATGTCGCATTATCTCGCGAATGCGAGCAGCTACGATTTCGCTGTTAACAGTTTTGTGACATTTAATCTTGTAGAAATCGAACTGCGCCTACACTTTTCGTTGACACTTAAGTTCAACCTAAACATCGCTGAGGCTCACCGTGGTGATAGAGGGTATATATAAGTTTGTCATTCCGTTTGTATCTCATCGAAATATCGGTCTGGGACCCCATAAAGTATACATATATATTCATGATGCCCTATCGATTTTAAGACATTCTGTCTGTGGAAAATGTGATCACGTCCAAAATACAAAACAGAGGTGACTGTTATTAAACGTATTCATTGGAAGTTCTCCCGAGAAGTTTGGTGTTGCATTTGAGCGATATCGGTTCAGCAGTTCAAAAGTTATGAACGAAAATGTAAGGCCACCTCAAAAATTTTAGTACATTCAACATAACCTAAAAAAAACAAAATGCTTTAATTCGGCTGCTGGTTGACTTATGTGAATATAATTAAACACCAAATGGTATTTAAATAAGTACAAACATATTTTTGGACAAAAAAAGAAAAAAATCACGGATTTTTTTTTCGCGGAAATTTTTTTTTTCAAAATAATTTTTTTTTGTTCAAAAGTAATTTCCTTTTAAATAAAGTTTTTGCAATAATCTTTTACAAATTGTGGAGGGTATCACTACATTCGGCAAGGCCGAATTTAACTTTTTTACTTGTTTTTCTTAAATTTGTTTTTTCATCAATTTTTTTTTTTCATCAAAATTTTTTTTTCATCAATTTTTTTCCAAAATTTTTTTTTCCTTAAATTTTTTTTTTCACCACTTTTTTTTATCAGATTTTTTTTTATCAATTTTTGTTTTTCATCAATTTTTTTTTTCAAAAATTTTTTGGTTTTCTCATAAATTATTTTTTTTATAAATTTTTTTGTTTCATTTTTTTTTTAATAATTTTTTTCATGAAATTTTTTTGTACATCAATTTTTTTTTTCATCAATTTTTTTTATAAAATTTTTTATTTCATCAAATTTTTTTTTCTCAATTTTTTTTTCTCGTAAAAATTTATTTTTTTTTCATCAATTTTTTTTTTTCATCAAAATTTTTTTTTTTTCAAAAATTTTTTGGTTTTCTCATAAATTATTTTTTTTATAAATTTTTTTGTTTCATTTTTTTTTTAATAATTTTTTTCATGAAACTTTTTTGTACATCAATTTTTTTTTCATCAAATTTTTTATTTCATCAAATTTTTTTTTCTCAATTTTTTTTCTCTAAAAATTTTTTTTTTTTTCATCAATTTTTTTTTTTTTCATCAATTTTTTTTTTCCTCAAAAAATTTTTCTTTTCATAAAAAAAAATTTTTTCATCAATTTTTTTTTCTCAAAAAATTTTTTTTTGTAAAGAAAAACATTTTTTTCCATTTTTTTTAACAAAACTGCTTTTTCACCAAAAAATGTTCCATTTGTTTATCAAATGTACATAAAACAAGCGAGAGTGTTAAATTCTTCGGTGCCGAATCTTTTTTACTCTCCAAAGTGTAAAAACACTTTTTTGCAATTATTTTAGCACTCATTTACCAAATGTACAGCCCTTTTTGTTTGGACTGTATCTTACTTTCCATAGACAAATGGATCAATAACACCGTTCGACAGCCAATATTAAACATGAACCGGATGATATACGTCTGAAAGTAGAGACCAAATGGAGTAAAACTGCATTTACAGTTTTTCATTTCGTGATCCTGTTTTCTTTTAAAAGGACTTTAAATTTTTAAAGGATACATTTTGTAAAATATTTCTTAAATATTTGTACTTGTCCTATAATGCCACTGGTGATGGCAAATGAAAGAGGAGGATATCCCCTTATTTTTTTTTATATATATAAGGATAAAAGGATGTGAATAACGTCCTTTGGAAACTTAATCACAATATTTTGTTAAAAATGTTGAATGATGTTGAGGGATAAAGTTTTTAAAGGACGTAACGTACCTCCTTTTTCCTAATATGTAAATATCTTTCATATGCCATCACTAAAGGCATCCTAGGACAAATAAAAATATAAAAAAAAATATTTAATAAAATTTAGTAATCTAAAACTTTGAAGTCCTTTTAAAGGGAAACAGGATCACGAAATGAAAAACTGTAAATGCAGTATTACTAAATTGAGTCTCTAGTTTCAAACGTATATTATCCAGTTTGTGTTTAACGAATTTTTTTGATTTTTGTCGGAGGGTGTAATATATAAACTTAATGTGGTCCCCGACTGATATTTCAGTTCGGTTTGTATTGAATAGCAAAGTAATATAATATTATTTTTTCTAAAAAAACATTAATTGGCAAGTACACCCAAATCTTCCGCAAAACATTATCATGATTTAATGTTTTGGGCAAGAGTACAAAATTCGCAGGCATTTTTGTAATCAAAAGTAGAATAAATGGATAAAAGGGAAAAGGGAAACTAAAAGATTAGCGAAACAGATGGAAAGACTAGAAATATTTTTGTTTATTTTGTCTACTTTTAGTTTTGTATATATAATGTTTGTTAAAATTTATATTCATCCAATTGAGCGTAGGGTACTCAAAATATAGTTTATGATTTCTATTTGTGTAACATAAATGTCAACAACTTTTACTATATTGTTTTAAATGTAATAAATTCTAAATTTAAGAATTGTTATGAAAAATTGTAGATTTTTTTTTTATTCTTTTAAGATTTGTGTCATTTTATGCGTGAGTACTCAGCAGGTATTATGGCAAACGGCACAAACATTAATTGATTTACAATGACAAGTTGAAATTGTTTAAATTTGAACAAAAAAAAAATAATAAAAATCAAGGTTAAATATATATTTTTCAATTTACCTGTCAATAAAACAATTAATCAAAATACTTTAAGAGTTAAATTAAATACAAAAATAATTGTTATTAAATTTTTTATGTAAATCAACAAACAAAATTGTTATAAATTAATATCAATCATACGTCAGGTAGTTCTCCAAATTAATGAATTGATTGTAGAATATAAAGTGACATAAAAAGTTGGTTAAAAAATACTTATAAGTTGGCGTTGTTAATTTTGTGGAAGTCTTAAAAAATTTAAATATAAAATAGTTTTCTTATAACAGTATGATGTTGTGTTTTTTGAAAACTTTTATGATAATTGAAAATTTCAAATATTTTTGAAGAACATTTTAAAATTTTTGTAAAATTTGTGGAAGTCTGTTAAAATTTAAATTAAAAATAGTTTTCTTATGCCAGTATGATGCCTTCTTTTTTTGAAAACTTTTATACAAAAAATTAGATAATTCTAAATTTGTTTGAAGAAAATTTGATTTTGGTACACTCAAAAAAAAAAAAACTGTAATGTTAGCAAAAAAAGCTTGTAAACCTACAGGAAAATTTGCTGATTTTGAACCCACAATTTTTTTGCTAAAGTTAGCAAAAATGTTTTGCCAATAATTAGTTAACTGATTTTTTTTTATTTGAACTTAGTTCATACACATTTGAGGACCCCATTGGGTTCGGACCCAATAGGTCCAGACCCCGATGGGCCTAGACCAAGTTGGGTTCCTTAAAAATCGTCATAGTTTTTGATCCAAAATTTGTGTTCGTTTCGCTCTACCTTGCTTAGTTTTTGAGATACGTGATTTTAGGGGATCACTGGGGTCTTGAGAATTAAAAAACTCGATAACTTTAAAAATATTACTCGGAGAGCTTTTGGATATTTTGCGGTCTTGTTCTACGTGTTGAGAGCTACAAAAATTCCTTTTGTTGTGTCGGCAATATTTACCGAGATATGAGCACTTTAAAATTTTCGGGAATGCTAACTTTTTTGGATCCAAAGTTAGGTCCCATTAGGGTCAACACATGTGAAGAAGACCGACGATACTATGAAGATTCTAAGAACCAAAAGTGGCCTCCATTTTGCTCTATCTGGCTTAGTTTCCGAGATAGCGCCATTTTAAGTTTTCTGAAAATAAAAGAAAAATTACCATTTATTTTCGCTAATGTTAGCAAAAAATCTTGTAAAAATGTTGTCAACTCAATTTCAAATTTAGCAAAAGAAATTAGTTCAAAGTTTGTTTAAAATTGCTAATGTGCTAAATGAAGTTTACAAGAATTTTTTGCTAACATGCTAATCTCAACTAAAAATTTGCTAAAAGTTAGCTGACTAGCATTAGCAAAAAAAAATTAGTAAATCTACTAACGTATTTTTTTGAGTGTAGAAAACCCTTACAAAAAGACCGGAAAAATATTCAAAAAACGACAAAGTCATATGGGCTTTATCAACTTTATATTTTTTATATACAAAAGGTTTTAGTTTTTGTTAAATTATTTTAACAAACAAGTGTTTTTATTTATGTGCATGTGCATGGGATGTTTGTAATATAATAAATTTAACCTAAATATTTATAATTTTTTTTTTTGCAATCATTTAATAGTTCGTGTTTCGATTTTATATATTTTTTTAAAAAGTTTTTAACTTTTAAAGTTGACACCCACTGCACGATTTTGTTTTCCCAACCGTGCATTTAGTTTTGTTTCGCAGCACAATTTAAGGTTTTCGTATATTTTTTTTTTGCAGCAGGTATTTTACTTTATTCAATAGCCGCTGAAGGTTTTTAGCCTTAGAGTATGTTAACACATGCTGATAGATACTTCGGGAATTGTCTATAAAGATTTTATAATTAACGATATATTTACCAAATTTATTGATTTATTTATTTAAGAACACTATGTTTGTTAAAAGTTTAAAATTTAATGTAAAAAAACAAAAGACTTAAGAAACGAACTTGAAAATAATAGTAATAGTTTACGAGAAAAAAAGTGAAGGCTCTAAAAAGGGGCTAATTTATGAAATTCTTAGATATTTTCCCTTTTTTTAACTAATAAATTAAAATTATTTTTTTTAGAAAAATTCATAAAAACCCCAATTTTTAAAGTTTTTAATGATGATTACCAATTAGTTTTACCTTTTCTCTAGCTCCGCTAAATAAGTAATAAATTGCAATTACATTTTTTTGTTAAATATTTAACGAATATCCCTTATTTTTGCTTAAGCACCGCTAGTTAGGTAATGGGAAAAATAAACCACTCTGCACAATTGCGTATGATTACTATTTAGAGATAATTACAAAGTTAAATATACGCCTCATATACAGTTTTCAAGTAATTATAATTAGACTAATACTTAGTTCATCAACTTTTTTTTGTTTTCATCCCATTTCGATTTGGTTGTTGCACTGCGTTTTCAGCGATAAAGCACATTTTTTGCTATTTTTTCTTTAGCATATCTAGTTTAGTTTATTTCTTTAATAAAGGTTTAAGAACTTGAGAAAATTTTTGAAGCAATTTTCTGATAGTAAAAGTTCCTGATTCTTAATCGATTTTCATATTAAATAAATATCATATTTAAAATTTTTTTTTTTTACCATCAAAGTTTTCTGATTTGAAAAATTTTTCTGAGTCATAAGCTTCAAGAAAAACTTTATAATTCTGAGATATTTTCCTAATACAAACATTCTGAGGTTTCAAGGCATTTTGCATTTAGAATTAGTAAAATTCTTGCTATGGAAGAAATATCAGAATCGAAAACCCTTTTATAGAGGTTTCTAAAACAAATTTATTTTATTTTATTTAAAAATTCGTCGTATAAAATAGTTCTTAGATTTAGAGACATTTTCCTCATAGAAAACTTTTTATATTTTGAAATAGTTTCTTTTATTGAAAAATTCTCAGAATCTTAATCGTATTTTCAAAAAAAATACTTGGATTCTGAGACATTTTTCTACCGAAAAAATTCACGATACCGAGACGTTCTTCAACACCAAAAATACTACACAGAAAATAAAATCATAAAATTCAAGTCAACAAACAGCAATTGTGAATGTCTTATACTGATATCAACCAAACATTTAGTAAAAACGGCTTCCGTTAGTCAATAATACAAAAATTCGATTTTGTTTTTAACAAAATACGTCAAATAATTTTATTTCAAAATAAAAGGGAAATTTCAACAAATTATTAGTGGCAGTTTGTCAAAAAGACAAAATAAAATATTTTTTTAACTTTCAAATAACCCGTTTGTTATTAATGTTCAATAATTTGTAAATAAAACAGATTTTTTTTTTTAACTATTTATGTCAATAAACGACTTTGTCAAATAAAAGTCATATTTTCAACAATTTAAATCAATAAATATAAAGAACTTTGTCAATCTAACAAAATCGTAAATTTTTTTTTAACAATTGCTGTCTATAAAGAATTTGGTAGCTTTTGTAAAGTAGAAAACTAAAACACAAACATACTATAACAACAACATGCTCTCTCTCGTCGTGTAGTTTGTTTTTTATTTGTGGCTGTACTTCTTTTTAAAAAAGCAGACAATGAAAAAGAAGGCAATTAAAAAAAAAAAAAAGATTATGAATTTAGTTTTATCTGAGCTAGCAAGGGATACGGCAGCAATTGAAATTATTTCATAGAAAATATTATTAAAAAATGTATTTCGAAAACAAATTAATCTTTTTATATAAATATTTTGCTTTGTTAACTATTGTTTTGTTTTTGCCTTTATATTTTTGGAATAATTTTTTTTACAGAATTTGCTTTCCAAATTTTTACCGATTGCTATATTTGTCTAAAACGAAACTAAAACATGTGTATATGAAAAAGAAAGAAATAAAGAACAAACGAAAAAAAAAGAATTTTCAACATAAGACAAAAACGGTAAAACGATAAAAGTAAAATACATTCTTAAGTGTTATAAAAAATAATATTGACTAACAAAATACTTTTGTTTAATTTCAATATTAATATTCTCTTACATTTATCTCGATTTTTAATCAATTTATTTTTAATTTTTTTTCCTATAAAAAGTTTTAATTTGTCAATACAACTAATACTGTTGGTTGATATCACAAATTCGTTTGTTGATTTCCTTTACCATATCAACAAATGACGTTTGTGTTTGTTGAATTTCTTTGTTGAAAACAAAATTTATTTTTTTTTTTTTTTGTTAGATCAACAAATTACGTTTTGTGTTTGTTGAATTTCTTTGTTGAAAAAAAATTTAAGATTTTGTACGTTTGTCAATACAAATAATAATTTAGGAGAACTATCACAAACTCATTTATTAATTGTTTTTTCAACAATTAATATTTACAAACGTTAGTTGATATTACAAATTTCTGTATAGGAGCACTTTCAGTGAAAAATTTAATTGTATTCACAAATATGGGGGTCAATATAACAATTCGTTTTTTTCTGTGTAGATTCTGAAAACCTTTTTATAAAAAGTATCTGTGACTTTGCCGAATCTATGAGTACCCTCCACAATGCCTTTCTTATAGGATAGTACAGCGGTTACCAACCTTTTTGGCTCGTGTACCCCTAATTTAAAATTTTATCAGCTACGTACCCCCTAACGCGTTTTTTTGTTTTCGTTAAAAAAAACTTCACTTATAAATACATATTAGAGTTAATTTTGAAATTTTTGATTTGTGGGTATTATCATTTTTTTTAAGGATTAAGGCGAGATCAAAACAATGGTGGTATTTTTTTTTTTGTAAAAATTTTCGCTCCTTGTGGTGGTTCAATGCATCTAAAAACGCGGTAGTTCAATGCATCTGAAAACGCGGATTTTTCTGCAAAGCAAAAAACAGCTGAAAATATTGCAAAACTGATTTCGATTCTACACCAAAAATTAAAACAACGGACTTTTTTTAATCTCTTAAAAAAAGTTCCAGAAACCCATCACAGGGGGCGGAAATATATTGTTTTTAATTTTTGTTAAATGTTTTTTTTAATACAAGGGCAGATCAATAATTTCGTGACTTTTGAACGAAACACCCTAACAACAATGAAAGTGCATTTTGAGCTTAACAAAATGGTACCAAAATTTCCACTTTATCACAACCCGCCTCAAAAATACCCCAAAACACGTTTTTGAGAACTGACATAAATTTTTTCAAAAACCTGACATCATAGGAAAATTTGGAAACCATATTCGGTATCAGCATCGAAAGGTTAATCGAAAACAAGTGGACAGTTTCGCGTACCCCCGCGGACAGTTTCGAGTACCCCCTAGTGTTACGCGTACCATAGGTTGGTAACCGCTGGGATAGTACATTTTTTAACGTAAAAAAATTAACAATTTTGATTAGAAAAAATTTATTTTGAGTAAAAATCTCTTTTATTGTCACTTAAAAAAAATTTACAAATTTTTTTTGAGTGTAAAATTTTTTTCGAGTGTAATGTTTTTTACTGTAAAAATATTTTTGAGTGAATGCACGGACGTATGTACACAAAATAATGTAATTTTTGTAAAAAAAAACTAAATTTTTTTTTGAGTGCAAAATGTTTTTTAATGTAAATTTTTTTTTGAGTTTAAAAGTTACCAATGCTTTTAAAACTAAACAAGTTTAAAAAGCATTGCTTTAAAACTAAACAATTTTGAAAAACATTGCTAAGTTATCACCAATGCTTTTAAAACTTGTTTAACACGTGGCATTTAAGATGAAACCAATCTGAAATTTAGGGTTTTTCTTATAAATTTTGAACCACTAGACCGATTGAGCTGAAATTCAATACCAAACAGACCTGGAGAACTGCAAAGGTACATGCCAATTTTCAGCAGACTCGTTTTTGTCTTTCGAAAGTTATCGTGTTTTTTATCTCTTAAATTCGCGGAATACCCTTACCAAATTTACTCTTTTGCTCATAACTTTTGAACGACTGGACCGATTTGGCTGGATTGCAATACCAACCTGACCAGGTAAATGGCCAAACTTCAGTAGCCTCTGTGAAGTCTTTCAAAAGCGTGTTTTCTACGGACAGACAGACAGACGGACGTACGGGCGGACGGACGGACATCGCTAGATCGACTTAAAATTGATAGAGGATAATGAATATATATACTTTATGCGGCCCTAGAAAAATATTTCGATGTGTTACAAACGGAATGACAAACTTATATATACCCTCTATCACTAGAGTGGAGGGTATAAAAAAGACTAAAAATTACTATTATTTAAGACAATTTTCTAGATTATAATTGTAAGAAATTTTCTCTACAGAAAAAGTGTCGTTTTTTGAGATATTTTTCTTAGAAAAGAAAATTGCGTTTTTAGTTTTTCAATTTTTTATAAATATTGGAAAAATTATCAAATTTGTGTCGAGTTTTCTTGATTTAATATTTATCAAATTAAAACCGAAAGCACTACAATCATAAAAATTTGCGTTCTTGTATGTATTTCATGGGCTATCGAACAAAAATTTTTATTTTGAAAAATTTTCAGATTCCGTTCTGAAATTTTTCATTTTTTAAAAAAGTCAAGAGTCAAAAATCCGGCCACATTTTTTTTTTATTTTTTACAAAGTTTGGATGCTTTTCGATCCACATAAAAAACAGTAGGGCATTTTTCGTATTTTTCGAAAATATAGCATTTGAATACTAAATTTCATAAACAATTTTTAATTCTCTTGTGTCGCCACATGGCATATGGGTATCAAAATTTGCCAAACAAACAAATTTTGCAAATATTTGTTACTCATACGCCATGTTGATACAATAAAATACAAGAGAATTAAAGAATTTTTATTAAATTTAACGTGTCGAATAAGTCTTGCAAAAATAACCAACACAAATAAATTTAAAACAGAAAAAAAAATTTCTTGAAAATTATTCTATGAGAATATCATAGTTTTAATTATTAAGGAAAATAAAGACCTCGAGCTAGAATAAATGTACTCAAAATATAATAATTTAAAGGTCGAATAAAATATTTTTAATTTTTAAAAATTAATCAAAATTTTTCAAAATGAAAACCAAAAAAAAAATACAAGAATATCATTTTTTAGATTGTGGTGCATACAAATTTTATCAATTTCCGATTATTGTAGTTGTAATTATTCGACCTTTCAAATTGTAATTAAGTAAATAAATAATCGAGCTCAAGGCCAGTGTTTGTTTAATAAATCTTCTTTATTAACTTCCAATATTTAATGACGAAGAAGGAGGATCAACAACTTTAAGTTTTTTGCGTTAAAAATCCAATTTTACTCCCTGATGATGTTCCTCGATGAGGATCGAAATATTGGAAGTTAATAACGAAGATTTATTAAACAAGACACTGGCCTTGAGTTCGATTTTGAGCAGTTTTTGAAAAATTAAATGAGCAAAAACGCAATTTTTCTTGTTCCATATAGGAATATCTATACCACCTAGTCAGACATTCATGGTACACATAATTTTTTTTTCGCTGGACATTTGGTGTGGAATGCCAGTTTCTTTTTTTTATTTTGTAGATGGTTTAAAGTGTCCTTTAGAACATATCGCTCATTTACTTGCATAGTGTCATAACTTAAATTATTTTATTTTGCAGACAACACTTTTGTTCTTGTTCTGATCTAGCACCTCTATTTGACTGATAAATTGCAATTAAAGATTTTAATTAAGAAAAATTTATATAAAAATAGATTTTTGGAATTTTTTAGCTATGAGCCCCAATATAAACTCTATTTTTTTTTAGTCAACTAACAAATTTTAATTAAAATTATTTAAAAACATTAATGATGATCATCCATTTTTACAATTTTTGCTCTCCACCTTATCACACGCATATTAGTTAATGATTTTTTTGTAAAATAATATGGACATAAATCAAAAGACTTAAGAAGCGAACTTTACAGCACAAACTTAAACTTGTGATGAATTATTATTTCATTTTTGCACTCATTAGTAACTAAAATTATAATTAAACAATAAACATTTTTATGTAACCTAAATATTCGAGCATTATTAATGAAATCATTATTTTAGTTATTCGCAAAACAATATCAACAAAAGACTTTTTCTCATAAAAAATTTACGATCGAAACAACACTTCCCTCCCTGCTTTACTACCGACTACAATGGCTTAAATTGGAAATTCAAACTTATTAAAATTATTAAAACTGCTGTTTTAAGAATTTTCCTGTCTATAAAATAAAAAAATATGAGCACGAAAATATAATATATGTACTAAATGAACACATGAAACATCGTATGAAAACAGCGGATACGTTTTATTTTATAAATAAGAAAATAACATCATAAATTATTTTGCAAAAATAAAAGTTTCCCAAAGAAACATCTATTCGTTTTTCCCCTTCTCTCAAAAGACGGACGATGACAGTATTATAATCATGCCCTTAGGTTGTAAATGCATTACACAGAGTGAGAGAGTCCTTTTCTTTCTAGTCTAAGCATAAATTATAAATTTAACGAGAACTAATGGTTGCTTGAGTTTTATGTTTCTAAAAAAAAAATAACTCATTAAAAGTGACGAAAGCCATGTGTAAAGGAATCATAAAAATTATAATATAGTCACCTTAAGGGGCAAAAACTACTTAGGCATTTTACATTAAACGTTTTTAATGTATGCAAGAACATTTTTCTATAGTCGAACAAACATAAATATTTTATGTCGCATCATTTCATACTCACACGTCACAACAATTGGTGCGGAATGCCTTATATCTGCTTTATAAAATAGTTGGCTGACTTCATTTGTAAGATTTTACTATTGTGTAGAGAAATATACACAAAATACAAAATTAGCTGGTGGAAGATTTGACTGTAAATATATATGGGGCATTCCATGTCAAATCGGACACTTTGAATATTTTTTTTAGATTTTCCCAATTTTTTTGATAACCCGTTCAAAAGATATCGAATTTTTGAAAATTGGTAGTTTGTTCCTTTACTCAAACTTCTTTTACTCATTACTTCTTCAATAATGGTCCAAATTGCAAATTTTTTTATTCAAAATTTTTGTTTTTTCACGTACTTTAAAAAAAAAAATCAAAAAAAATCTTAAAATTACTCTAGGCTTGATTTTTAAGTTTTAAAATTTAAATCTCATTTTTGACAGTTGGACTAAAAAAATATTGTGGGTCGGTCATACATTTGATTGCTCTAAGGGCACTTTTAGGGTAGTTAGAGCGGTTGAAGCAAATTTTAAAAAATGTCATTTTGTGCTTAGGAATTGGAGATAGGGTATTACTTTGTTTCGAAGAAATGTTAAGACGTAAAAATTAATGGGGGTCGGTCTTGGAAATGACCCCATTGGAGCAGTAAAAATGGTTTTAAGATTAGAAAATTACAATAAAATTTTTTCAAAAAATTTAAAAAAATGGTAATAATTGTTATCCCACTATCCTACTGGGCAAAAAATTTGTAGAATCGATAGAAGTTTTACACAAAAAAAATTTAAAAGAAATCATAAAGTACCTACATTTACATAAATGAGATTTAACTTTTAAAACTTAAAAGTAGCATGCTAGAAATTTTGAAAAAAAAATTGCAATTTGGACCATTATTGAAGAAGTTATAAGTAAAAGAAGTTTGAGTAAAGGAACAAACTACATATTTTTAAAAATTCGATATCTTGTGAACGGGTCATCAAAAAAATCTGAAAGTTTACCACGAAGAAGTTTTCGAAGGTTACTAAAAACTATCAACAAATTGGGAAAATCTAAAAAAAAATATTATTCAAAGTGTCCGATTTGACATGGAATGCTCCATATACAAAATTATTTGTGTTGGTTGTATTGTCTAATACAAACATTTATGCCACTTGCATTTATATGTTTCATAATATGTATGCGGGTGCATCTCTTAACATGTATTTGGTAATAAACCGGTAATAAATTTGTAATTTAATCAAGATTTTTAGAAAATTTTAAAAATAAACACAAGTAATAATGAGTAGTGAATTTAAAAACAAAAAACAAGTGAAAAATTGTGTAATACCAGCATTTTGTATAAGATATTAAATAAATTCTGTGTAATGATGGGACAGACAACTTGTTAACAATTATCCAAAAAACAAAAATTTAATGGAACAAGGGAACGCAAATTAATACGATTTGACATTAAGGGATAAAAAGTGAAAATTCTGGAAAATTTCGATAACTCCCGAACTAACAGGAATATTGCCTAGAGGAAATTACGTGTCGACTTAAATTTAATAAAATACTTACTCTGTAAAATGACTGTAAACTCAATTGAACAGATATTTGACAAAGTTATCCGCCGAAATACAGATTTTAGGAAAATGTTTTGTATTTTATTGTGACTGAAAAATAAAGTTTTATCTGTAATTTTACTTTTTACTTTGTAATTTATATTTTACAGATAATAAACAGAGTTTTTTTTCTTAAAATACAGATTTTTAGAAAAATACTTTGTTTTTTTCTCGTAACCAAAATACTAAATTTCATCCCTAATTTTACTTATTGCTCTGTAATACAGTTTTCGAATAAAAATCTATTCAAAAAACTTCCAAATAAAATAAAAACTCGTAATTTTCACAAAAATAAAAAAATGCTCTCATAATATGCATTTAATTAAAACTTTGTAAATTTTCATAGTTTTTTTAGTAAAATTCTGGTCACTTTTATCAACATTATACAGATAATTTTGTTAATTTACAGTTTTTTCTTATCGACATTATTCTACAGAGTTTTCTTCGTAAAATAACAAAAAATCTTGCTGGTTGGAAATCTATGCTATTTTCTGCTGGCTCAGCAGAGTATCTCTGTAATTTAACAGAGTGATTATTTTGAGTGAATGGATATCGAATGTATGTGTCTTCACATAAGTATCTCAAAAATTTACTCATTTTCATGAAAAAAAAAAAAATATTTTGCGATGTCGAATTTTTACAAGGCTTTGCCACCGTTGGATAGACATTGAAAAACCTTTCTTCTCATATGAAAAAAAGGAAATAAATGGCTAAAAAATTCCAAAAATGATTCTTTCACCATTTTTTAACCCCTAAATCCCCGTTATGGCCGGAAAGCATGTTCTGAAATGTATCAAAAAAACAGAAAAAAAAAATAGTTTTTTTACCCATTTTTAAAATTTTATGTATTATCACAAAAAAATACTTCTGTAGATTGCCTGCACTCAAAATAATTACTCTGTTAAAAACTCTGTAAAATGACTGTAATCTCAATTCGACAGATATTTGACAAAGCTATCTGTCGAAATACAGATTTTAAGAATAAACTTTGTATTTTCATGTAACCGAATAACAAAATTTTATCTATAATTTTACTTTTTACTTTGTAATCTCTATTTTACAGATAATAAATAGAGTTTTTTGTTAAAATACAGATTTTATAAAAATACTTGTGTTTTTTTCTCGTAACCAAAATACAAAATTTCAACTATAATTTTACTTATTTCTCTGTAATAATAAAACCTGGCACATTTTACGAGGATGTCGTGTAAAATTGCAGGTACTCGTAAAAAAACTTTCACAAAAATAAAAAAAAAAATAAATTTACAATTTGGAAGCATTAAAGCGGGCAAATTTACTCGATGGCATTTTTCAATTGTCAACACTACTTGCACATTAAGGAAAGATAAATTGATCAGAAATCAAATAGTAAAAAAAATAGTCAAATTCTGGCCGCTTTTATCAAAATTTTACAGATAATTCTGAAAATTTACTGTTTTTTTATCGAAATCATTTTACAGAGTTTTCTTCGTAAAATAACAAAAAATCTTGCTGGTTGGAAATCTATGGTATTTTCTGCTGGCTCAGCAGAGTATCTCTGTATTTTAACAGAGTGATTATTTTGAGTGTGGCAAATCATCGTTTGTTTTGATCTAAAAAATTTTTAGGATGGGGATTTTGGCCAATTCTTACGGGGTCATTATTCCTATAAAACTGGAAATTGTGTCTATTTTTCATTGGGGTTATGTCTAAATTATTTTCGGTCATAATCCCCACTATCATTATGGGAATAATGACCGGCATGAATTTGGTCACAATCCCCATAACAGAAATGGGGAGGCCGTTTGTAGGGATTATATCATGTCAGCCGCATTTTTTGTTTAACCAAATTGAAAACTTTTTTATCGGAAGAAGTTTAGAGGTGAAAAAGTAATTTTGGTGAGAAAATTGAGAAAAAATACGAATAAAACATTTTTTGATGCAAAAAAAAAAAAAAATATAATGAAAATACCAATTTTAGCCAAAAAAAAAAAATTTTTGATGAAAAAAAAAAAAATTGACAAAAAAAATTACGAAAACAAATTTTTGATGAATTTTTTGTTCAACCAAATGATTTTTTTTATCAGAGGTGAAATAGTAATTTTGTTGAAAAAAAATTGAGAAAAAAATTTTTGATGAAAAAAGTTTTTGATGAACAAAAAAAAATTTTAATTTTTAACGACAAAAAGTTTTTTATGAAAATAATTTTTTTTTGGATGAAAAAACAGTTTTGGAGGTAAAAGACATTTTTTTGGATAAAAAAATGAATAAAAACAATATAAAAACAAAATATCTAATAAATATTTGTTTGGTAAAATAAAATATGTTGATAAAAAAAACATATTTTTATAAAAAAACAAAACTTACAAAAAAAAAAAAATTTTGATATACAACAATTTTTTTATCAGTTACTCCCAAATTATTTTTGGTCATAGTCCCCACTACCATTATGGGGATAATGACCAAAAAGAATTTGGTTATAATCCCCATAACATAAAAAAATATATTTTCATAAATTTTTAATAAAAAAAAAAATTTTGATGAAAAAAAAAAAAAAAGTTTAAAAGAAATTTTTTGGATGAACAGAAAAGTTTTGGAGGAAAAAACATTTTTTTGATAAAAAAATTGATAAAAACAAAATATCTGATAATAACTTTTTTGGTGAAAAAAAACATGTTGTTCAAAAAAACTTTTTTTTAAGAAAAAAAATTAATTTTTATGAAAAAAACTTAAAGAATAATTTTTTTTTTAATTTATATTTGAAAAAAAAAATTTTGATAAAAAAAAAAT
Source organism: Pegoplata infirma (assembly GCA_963921195.1). Classification (NCBI taxonomy): domain Eukaryota; kingdom Metazoa; phylum Arthropoda; class Insecta; order Diptera; family Anthomyiidae; genus Pegoplata; species Pegoplata infirma. The sequence goes on from OY992536.1 coordinate 268,703,867, forward strand.
TTTGATAAAAAAAAAAATTATGAAAAAAGTTTTAAATGAAAACAAATTTTCGGTGAATTTTTTGTTATTCAAATGGAAAACTTTTTTATTAGAAGAAGTTCAGAGGTGAAAAAGTAATTTTGGTGGAAAAAATTGAGAAAAAAATTTTTGATGAAATATTTTTTTTATGAAAAAAGTTTTTGATGAAACATTTTTTATGAAAAAAGTTTTTGATGAAAATAAATTTATTTTAATAAATTTTTAATAAAAAAAGTTTTTGATGAAAAAAAAATTTTGAAAACAAATTTTTTTGGATGAAAAAAATTTTGGAAAAAAAACATTTTTTTGATAAAAAAAAATGGATAAAAAATCTGATAACCCAGCTAAAAACAAGTAAGAAAGTTATAGTCTGTCAAGACCGACCATATGATACCCTACACCAGTCTTTTCCGGAAAATGGGTCCCAAGTTCAAACATGGACCGATTGTATCTGTCTTTTGTTAGATCTTTATTTAGTGTAGAAAACACACACAGATCAATTTTAAGTGCAATTGGTTTATTTTTTTGTCAATAGACCAATTTAATTGAATATCGGTCGAAATTTGTATATGGAGGACTTACAATTAGTCCAAAAATGGTCCAATTATATTCCGAGTTGATAAGGTTACTAAAGTACACGTTTAACACCTAAAAATAAATTTTTTATCAAATATTTCCATTTTTATGAATTTTGAGGGAATTGTGTGAATATCGGGAAGGTGGTTTGTATGGGGACTACCAGAAGGACTGACCCGATTCCTTTGAAATTTGGAATGTTTATTTTTGCATACAAAACTTGATTACTTGTTGAATTTTAAAGCTATATCTATTATAATACGGTTATTAGAGTCATTAAAGCCGAATCCAAAGGGGGCTTTTGTATGGGGGCTGGGTCTTAACATAGACCGATTTTCTCTAATTTCAATAGACTTCGTCCTTGGCCCAAAAGTTACTTAAGATTCAAATTTCAAGTCAATATTTAGATTTTTATTTCGACCTTTTGTTAAATATATTTTGTAAATAAATAGTCGATCTCGAGGTCAAGACCTATTTATTTACAAAATATGTTATATAATTTTATATATTATTATTATAATATATATCTTATATATTATTAATTATAATTATATATTTTTATAAAAAGAGAACATTTAAAAAAAAATTTTTGACCCGAGTAAAAATAATTTAATATGATCTTATATACTTTTATATAGTCATATTATTTGATATATGATCATGTGTGACACTATGTATTGTAAGATAAATTTATATAATAAATTTTGATGTGGGATTTTTTTAAGATATCGCCATACATAACTATATGTTGTAACATCTGGTCCCATGCATCATTTTATATTTCTAAGTGTTTTATATAAAATTGTATATGCCTCCATTATTTTTTAATTTTTTTAAGTGTTTTCCAAGAACATATTTTTATCGCAAATATCTTCAAAGTGTTTTATATAAAATTTCATATGACTTCATATTTTTTTATTTTTCTAAGATTTTTCCAAGCACCACTTTTTTATCACGAATATTTTCTAAGTGTTTTATATAAAATTTTATATGACTCCATCTTTTAAATTTTTTTTAAGTTTTTTTCAAGGAACATTTTTTTATCGCAAATATTTTCTAACAATAAGTGTTTTATATAAAATTTTATATAACTTAATTTTTTCAAATTTTTCTAAGTTTTTTCCAAGGACAAATTTTTTGAAAATATTTTCTAAGTGTTTTATATAACATTTAACATGACTCCATTTTTTGAAATTTTTCTAAGTTTTTTTCAAAGAACAACTTATTTTTATTATCCCGAGTAAAAATAATTTAATATGATCTTATATACTTTTATATAGTCATATTATTTAATATATGATCATGTGTGACACTATGTATTGCAAGATAAATTTATATAATAAATTTTGATGTGGGATTTTTTTAAGATATCGCCATACATAACTATATGTTTTAACATCTGGTCCCATGCATCATTTCAAATTTCTAAGTGTTTTATATAAAATTTTATATGCCTCCATTATTTTTTAATTTTTTTAAGTGTTTTCCAAGAACATATTTTTATCGCAAATATTTTCAAAGTGTTTTATATAAAATTTCATAAGACTTCATATTTTTTTATTTTTCTAAGATTTTTCCAAGCACCACTTTTTTATCACGAATATTTTCTAAGTGTTTTATATAAAATTTTATATGACTCCATCTTTTATATACTCAATTTTTTTCAAATTTTTCTAAGTTTTTTCCAAGGACAAATTTTTTTGAAAATATTTTCTAAGTGTTTTATATAAAATTTAACATGACTCCATTTTTTTAAATTTTTCCAAGTTTTTTTCAAAGAACAACTTATTTTTATTATTTTAATTTTTCAACTTTTTATTAAAAACTAAAAAAAACATCCGATTTATAAAATTGTATAAATTTTAATACAATTGTATATAATTTTATATCATTGGATTAGACCAAAACTCGTATCAAAGTCGATATAAAGTTATATAAACTGATATTATTAGATATTATTCGATCAAATCTTATGAAACCATTTTTCGTATAAGATTATATCAAAATAGACACGAACCCATATTAAATTATATATTGTGTCATATCAATTTTTTTACTCGGGATTTTAATTTTTCAACTTTTTATTAAAAACTAAAAAAAAAACATCCGATTTCTAAAATTGTATAAATTTTAATATAATTGGATATAATTTTATATCATTGGATTAGACCAAAACTCGTATCAAAGTCGATATAAAGTTATACAAACTGATATTATTAGATATTATTCGATCAAATCTTATGAAACCATTTTTCGTATAAGATTATATCAAAATAGACACGAACCCATATTAAATTATATATTGTGTCATATCAATTTTTTTACTCGGGGATATAAAAAAAATTTATGTAGCAAAATTTGTATAAAAAATGGGAAGGAACCTTTTTTTCAGGAGGGGTCATTGGGAACCTTTTTTTTTCTTTAAAAAAAAATCAGAAATGTGTGATCAAATTCTCATCCTTTTATATCGAGTGTAATTTTTAAAAGTGATTTCATATTAAAATTTTCGGAAAGAAATAAAATTCTGTCAATTATTGTGTTTTTTTAACTATAAATTTCGAAAAAAAAAAAAAAAATATATATTTTTTAAAAATCTTCTTTTTTTGTCATTTAGTGCTAAACAAACAAGTTTAATGTATGGCTTGTTGTATGTACATTAGCGCGTCCCGAATTCAAATTTTTTTAGCTTGACCCCTCAAACGATGGGGATTTAGGACCCTTTTACGGGAAAAATAACAAAAAAATTTTTGGACAAAAAAACAGTTGGCTACCAGCAGCTAAAGATTGCAATCTTAGTGCATTTTGAAAAAACTTTTTTTTTTTTGTTATCCAAAAATTTGACGCCAAAAGTTGCGCAATATAGAGTACATTTGAGGAAAAATATTAATAAAATTTCCATGGAGAAATTTTAGTGAAGCGTTGCATCTCAAAGATCAAAAGATGTACTTAATTTTTACTTTTTCTTTCTTTTAAGCTAAATTAGTCTCAAAATCTGCTTTGACACAGTTAAAACGAATGTGATCTGTTTTGCGCAGGTTTTAAGACCAACTTAGCTTAAAAGAAAAAATAAAAAAAATTTTAGTCACACTTTTCATCTTTAAGATGCAACGCTGCACCAAAATTACTCCATGGAAATTTTATTAATATTTTTCCAGGAATGTACTCTACCTTGCGCAACTTTTGGCATACATTTTTGAAAAAACAAAAAAAAATATTTTTTTCAAAATGCACTAAGATTGCAATCTTTAGCCGTTGGTAGCCAACTGGTTTTTTGTCCAAAACTTTTTTTGTTATTTTTCCCGTAAAAGGGTCCTAAATCCCCATCTTTTGAGGGGGCAAGCATTTTCAAATTCGAAAAAAAGCCGAATTCGGGACGCGCTAATGTACATGTAGTTATTTAAACAAAATAATTCCATTGCCACTTTTTGTAAAACAATGTTTATTGACAAGTCCTTCAGATGCTAATGCAATGGAATTTGCATTGTTTACACCTTACAGACAACAAAACAAAAATGAAAAATAAACAAAAAGCTAAAAATAAACCAAAAAACAACAACAATACATACAAAAATCCTAAACAAAACAATATACACTCAAAAAAATTTAGCAAAAATCCAGAAGAAAATGAATAACGAACCAACACTCCACTGAATATTGTTAAAGCCACCTTACATCAGTTGTCAGATTACAATTTATTGGTTTCCCCATACATTTCTTTTTCTCAGTGTAACCAAATATGTACAAAAATCTTTTAAAATTTTTTATGTGTTAAAACAAACACTCATTGTCTTTGTTTGTGTTGTTTACACCACAAAACTATGCACTGAATTGACATGGTTAAAATGCCTGCTGGGCATTTGCAAAACAACAAAATTTAACAATTCGAAACAATTGTACTAAAATATTTTTGAACAAAGACTATTTTTAAAAATTACTTATTAAAGTAAAGTTTTTTTTTTATGCTGGGTTAAATTTTCATTGATTTTTATTTAAAATATTTTTTAATTGAATTTTTAATGATCACAAATATTGCTAACACCGTCCGACAAAAATGATGAAAAGTCGTTAAACACAAACTGGATAATATACGTTTGAAACTAGAGATTAAATGTAGTCAAACTGCATTTACAGTTTTTCGTGATCCTGTTTCAATTTAAAAGAACTTCAAGGTTTTAGAGGATAAAATTTTATAAAATATTTTTTTTAGTATTTGTACTTGTCCTAGGATGCCACTGGTGACAGCAAATGAAAGCGGAGGATCTTCCCTAATTTGCCTATTATGTTATTTTTACATTTTAATAAAAAGGAGGTAAGTTACGTCCTTTCAAAAATGTATCCTTCAGTATCATTAAAAATTTTCAACAAAATATTGTGATAAAGTTTTCAAATGACTTTATCCACAAATAAATCCTGATATGGCAAAATAAAAAAAAATGGGAAAAATAAGAGTAGATCCTCCTCTTCCAATTGCCAACACCAGTGTCATCCTAGGATAAGTACAAATATTTAAAAAATATTTAACAAAATTTTTCCTTTAAAACTTTGAAGTCCTTTTAAAAGGAAACAGAATCACGAAATGAAAAACTGTAAGTGCAGTTTACTCCATTTGATCTCTTCTTTTAGACGTATTTCATTCGGTTCATGTTTAATATTGGCTGGCGGACGGTGTAATATATAAATTAGGGTAGATTTATTAAAATTGTCTTAATAAAATGCCTGCGAAATTTGGACACTTGTCAAAAACATTAAATCATGATATGGTTTTTCTGAGGACATTCCACACCAAATGTCCCGCTACAGAAAAACATTTGTCCCATGAATTTCTGAATAGGTTGTGTTGATAGCCCTTTAAGTTTTAAAACTTGGGCTTAGGAGGCGTGGCTAAATATTTGTATCAATTTGTATCAAGTTGCCTTGATTAAATATTTATAAAATTAAAACGAAGTGCATCCCAAAAAATTACATGCCAGTTTATTTTTATATGGGCTATCGATTCAATTTTTTTTTTTTTTTTATTTTCAAAACCAGTTTTGATTTTTTTTTAAAGTGAATTTATCGAAAATCCGGCCACTGGTTTTTAAATTTTTTTTTTTTAAGTTTGGATATTTCGAAAAGCGTTTTTTCGATTTTTTCGAAAAAATCGATTTTGAATATTGAATTCTATAACAATGTTGAATTTTGCTTGTATTTTTTTGGTTCAACATAGCGCATGAGTAACAAATATTTGCTAAAATGTTACTCATACGCGATGTTTAAACAAAAAAAAAATACAAGAAAATTAAAAAATACCCAGCAAAACTTTGGTAATGGGTAGTGATTATATAACACATTACCAGGTAATGTATATACCTTATTTGTAGCATTATTTTAGGATGTCTTACCAAGCATTTGTTCCACAACGTATTATTTTCAAGTGAAAAATAATGCATTACTAATAATTTGCTACGTAATGCATGATTATTGGAAAATATGTATTTCATATTTATTATTTCTAAACATTAAATCATGGATGACTTATATTTGGTTACATTATGTATTATTTGAAAGTTTGAAATAATGCATTATTTATAATTGGATGCATAATGCATTACAATAACATAAAAAATAATTATTTTATAAAAAAATGCATAAGTTTAAACTAGAGATGGACTCACGACAGGAAATTTCTAACGACACACACTCTCGAGCATATTTTATCTACTTACACTCACTTACAATCACGTGAGTAAATTTAATACAAAATTACTTTTTCACTACTCGTAACACCTTATATATTATCTTCTGGTATGCTATATTATTTCATTTCTCGTAACCTATAAAAAATAATATATTTTACACCTTACTCGTATTCTTCGTCATAAATTTATGACTTATTTTATACCTTACCGGTATTCTTTGTGATAATGTGGATGCATTACTTTGAGTCTCATCGCCTGTTAAAATCATCAATGCTGCAATGTATAAAACAAGAGATCCTATACCTTATTTTATACCTTATTTGGTAATCTAAGTTTTGCTGGGTAGTTATGAAATTCAATATTCAAATGAGATTTTCTTCAAAATTTTGACTTATAATTTTTTTTTTCGGTGTAAATTAAACTCATGTTATTACCTTTTTGGCCCTTTGTTCCTACTAGGAACCACAGGACATAATATATATAATATATATTACCTGTTTTAACATAAAGAAACTAAAAAACTATTTTGAGTAGGCATATTCTAGCTCGAGGTCATTTTTCTTTACTAATTAAAACCATGATATTTGTGTAGAAAAATTTGGTTTTAACGAGACCTTTTCTATCTTAGAATCTATGACTTTTCCAATACGAAAAATATCTCAGAATCTGAAACTTTTTCTATACGAAAAATGTCTCAGAATTTGAGACTTTTTCTATACGAAACATCTCCTAGAATCTGAGAATTTTTCTATATGAAAATAATAACAAAAATGTTTCAAAACTGAGACTTTTTTTATACGAAAAATTTCTCAGAATCTAAGAATTTTTCTATACAAAAAATATCTCGTGTTTCTTTTTGAGAAAATGTTTGAGTTTTTTTATACGAAAATGGTCTCAGAATCTGAGACTTTTTCTATACGAAAAATGTCTCAGAGCCTTAGACCTTTTCTGTACGAAAAATGACTTAGCATCTGAGACTTTTTCTATATGAAACATGTCTTAGAATCTGAGACTTTTTCTATACGAAACGTGTTTTAGAATCTAAGACGTTTTTTTGAGAAAAACGTATCAAAATCTGCACTCAAAAAAAAAAATGTAATGTTAGCAAAAAAAGTTTGTAGACCTACAAGAAAATTTGCTGATTTTGAACCCACAATTTTAACAAAAATGTTTTGCCAAAAATTAGTTAACTGAAATTTTTTTTATTTCAACTTAGTTCATACACATTTGAGGACCCCATTGGGTTCGGACCCGATAGGTCCAGACCCCGATGGGCCTAGCTAAGTAGTTGGGTTCCTTAAAAATCGTCATAGTTTTTGATCCAAAATTTGTGTCCGTTTCGCTCTACCTTGCTTAGTTTTTGAGATACGTGATTTGAGGGGACCACCGGGGTTTTGAGAATTACAAAACTCGATAACTTCAAAAATATTACTCGGAGAGCTTTTGATTATTTTGCGGTCTTGTTCTACGTGTTAAGAGCTACAAAAATGCTTTTGGACTTTTTGTTGTGTCGGCAATATTTACCGAGATATGAGCATTTTAAAATTTTCGGGAATGCTAACTTTTTTGGATCCAAAGTTAGGACCCATTAAGGTCCACACATGTGAAGAGGATTGGCGATACTATGGATAGCCCGAGAACCAAAAATGGCCTCCATTTTGCTCTATCTGGCTTAGTTTCCGAGATAGCGCCATTTTAAGTTTTCTGAAAATAAAAAAAAATTTACCATTTATTTTTGCTAATATTAGCAAAAAAGCTTGTAAAAATTTGGTCAGCTCAATTTTAAATTTAGCAAAAAAAATTAGTTCAAATTTTGTTTAAAATTGCTAATGCGCTAAATGAAGTTTACAAGATATTTTTGCTAACATGCTAATCTCAACTTAAAATTTGGTAAAAGTTAGCTAACCAGCATTAGCAAATAAAAATTAGTAAATCTACTAATGTATTATTTTGAGTGTGAGACTTTTTTATACGAAAAAGTCTTCATATCTGATACTATTTCCATACCAAAAATGTTTAATGTCTCAGAATCCAAAATCAATTTTTTTTTTGTGAATAAGCTCACCAAGTTATATAATAATTAATAACAAAAAAATTAAAAATAAAAAAAAAAAATTTCGTTTGTATGGGAAAGTGATTTTTTAGGCCCCGCTCTTTAAGGCCCCGTCGCGTAGGAAGGCGTGGTCGTAGGGGCGTAAAATTTTTCCTCAGTTATTTTTAAGTCAAAAAGAAAAAAATTAGTGGGTACCGTCTCAACATTTCCAAAATAAGGGACACTCTAATGTATGCATAAGTGTATTCACAGAGCTGAAACAGAAAAAGGAGATTTCCCGCTTTAGTCTAATATATGCAAAGGTGGCATATAGTTGCTAGTTTAAGTTCATTTTAATTGAATTTTTTTTATTGAAAATTCACTTTTTTTAGCTATAATTATGAATTTCGGAACCAATTTAATGAAAATCAATAGAAACGTATGGGAAATCGTGCTTCAATTTGCGTCGATTCGGTTTACGTCGCGTTTCTCCGGTCCCAATTAGCGACGCAAAACAGGGTATTGGTGGGCATTTTTAAATTTTTGAAATAAAGTTGGAAATGGTGTAGATAGAAAATAGCTGATTAACAACACTGAGCCCAAAACCTCATTTTCATTTTAAATGTATTTTTTTTTTAAATTGTATTACTTTAAGTTAACTTTCAGTTATTTAATTAAAAACAATAAATTGTTGTGGTAATAAATTTTCATAGTCATCACAAGTAAGTAGGTAAGTACTAGAGCAGCAAATATTAGTTAAGACAACAACACAACTCAACTCAACAACTAATAATTAAATAATGTTTTAAATACATAAAGGTGTTATAAATCGTTTAAAACAACTCATAAATTTTATAGAAAGGACAACATAAACTGCAAATAAGCAAAAAAATGTAAAAAAAAAATATAAATAAATGATTTAAATTTTTATACACAGCCCATAAATTTCAATAATGTGATTAATTGGTACATAACACAACAAATCAAAATATTCATTATTTAAAATAGGAAAAAAAAAAATATTGAAACTTGTACATTGAAAATGAAGGTCTTACAGCAATGAAGGTTCAGACATATTGCAGATACGAGCCATGTTAACTTGTCTTCATTAATTATTGAAAGGCAGAAATTGTTAAAATAGAAATAATTGTTAATTTAGAAAAAAAAAATGGTAAAAATATGTTAAATAGACAAACAAATATGCCATAAGGAAGATAACATCTTTTTTAAAATAAAAAATACAAAAAACACAGAAAATATTGCGCAATTTGTTTATTAATATACATCAACCAAAAATCATCAAAATAAAAATATTGTTGCAACAAAAAAACGAACTAACAGGGGAAGTATCTTAATCCTTATAAACCGATTTGCCTAAAACTTTAAATATATAAAAAGAAAACCATTTTAAGTTTGAGGTATCTCAGCTTATCGGCCATATCAGTGTTTAAGAATTTCGTTATGAAACAATGTGGACCTTCGACTCCCGAACTAAGAAAAATATCGTGAGGGGCAAAAATGTGCGTCGACTTAAATTTAATAAAGATTATTTCGTATTCATAAGGATATCTAGGTTTATGTCTTCACAAAGGTACAACCCAAACTTTACACATTTTCATGAAAAAAATATTTAGCAAATTCAAGTTTTCACAAGGTTATGCCGCCATTGAATAGGAATTTAAAAATCATTCTTCTCATGTGGAAACATCATAAAATTTCTTAGAAAGAATGGTTGAAAAATCCAAAAAAATATATTGTCGCTATTTTTTGATCCCTAAATCCCCGATATGGCCGAAAATTGTCTCTTTTATATATATTTTAAGTTTCCTGCAAATCGCTTCATAAGGGTTAAGATACTTCCCTTGTAAACAACAACAGCACACACGTTTTATGTTTCATGTTTAATGTCGTGTTTGAATATTCCATTCAACAACAGCAACAAATCCGACGACTACGTTAATGACGATTACGACGTTTTAGATTCACATGATGTTTATATGGCTTTAATTGCAATTGCGTGTGGAATTAAATACAAATCTCAAAAATACAAAAAATATCATATGGGGAGGCAAAATAAAATATTAGCCCAATACGTTTAAATTCGTTAGTTTATATTTTGGTAGAAAATTGAGTACAATCTTAAGTGGTTTACAGATGCCAAATACTTGTAGGCATAAATGTATTTCAGCATACAATTTTTCATTCAATTTTTATTGACAGAGATACATGTTTAATTTGGCAATACTCTATATTAAAATAATTAGAAATTATTTTAAATTTTATATTTGCAGTTAATTAATTAACTATGTCAGATAGAGAAGGAGTTTCATCGATATTGCTAGACAAATGCAAAAACCACAAAAAATTCGATTCATAAAAAACTAAATTTTTTGTGGCTGATCGGTCTAGGACTCCATAAAGTAAATCGGTCAAAATAACAAGAGAAAAGCACAAATCTGGCCTTGGATCCTCAGACTTTTTTCAATGCATGTTCATTAGGGTGGAGCAAATTTAGTTTTTTTCCGAACTTCAATAACGTCGGGGTCGGAAAAGTTGCCTTTTCGGGTCCATAAAAATCGGAAAGTTCCGAACAAAATGAAAAAAATTCAAAAAATTTTTTTTTTGCTTAAAATATTAGTTTATATTCGGACTAGTGCCTGCGGTCAGTACCGCAGAACCGGGAATACCGTTATTCCCGGTTCTCGGTATTACCGGGAAATGTTACCGGTTTCCCGGTTTCCCGGTTCTTGAATTATTCCCGGTATTCCCGGGAATACCGGTATTCCCGGTTGCGGTTCTGGAGGTATTCCCGGGATTACCGGTATGCATATTTTGTAAAATTTTGTATAATTAAAATTTTTTCTTCGCTTTTACCAAAAAAAAATACAAAACATGTGAAAAACACCATTTTTATTTTTTTATGAATATAAAAAAGAAAATAGTTGCATGATTTTTAAATAATTTTACAAACACAACTAAATATTTCTGAAATACTGATTAAATGGTGTAATTTAAATATTTTATGGTATGGTATTTTTTGAGAACCGGTACCAGGATCAGAACCGGGAATACCGGTATTCCCGGGAATATATCTAGAACCGGGAAACTGGTTCCAGAACCGGGAATACCGGTATTAATGGGAATACTGTGAACCGGGAAAGGGGGGGGGGGGGCACTAATTCGGACATTACTGAAAACATGCGTTTTGCTTTGTAAAAAATTTGTTTTAAAAAAAAATTCAGATTCTGAGACATTTTTCCCATAGAAAGAAATTCAGATTCTGAGATAACATGCGTTTTGCTTTGTAAAAAATTTGTTTTAAAAAAAAAATTCAGATTCTGAGACATTTTTCCCATAGAAAGAAATTCAGATTCTAAGATATTTTCCCTATAGAAAAAGCCTCAGATTCTGTGACGTTTTGTTACATATTCTAAAACGTTATGACTATCGAAAAAGTATCAGATTCTGAGATATTTTTCCTATAGATAAATCTTCAAATTGGAAGATATTTTTCCTATAGAAAAGTTTCAGAAACATTTTTCCTGCAGAAACAGTTCCAGTTTCTAAGACATATTTTGTATAAGTCTTAGATTATTACATTTTCTCAATAGAAAAAGTCTCAGACTCCGAAACAGTTTTTCTATAGAAAAAGGTCTAGGATTCAAGGATATTTATACCCTACACCACACTGTGGTACAGGGTATAATGAGTTTCTGCTGATGTTTATAACTACCCGAAATATTGGTCCTAGACCTACTTTTAAGTATACCGATCGACTCTGAATCACTTTTTGAGTCAATCTAGCGTTGTCCGTCCGTCTGTCCGTCTGTCTGTCCATGTAAACACGATACAGGTGGCAATTTTTAATCAATTTACTTGTAACTTAAAACTTAAGCCTCTCTTGGCACAAGGACGAAGCCTATTGAAATTGGAAAAATTCGGTCCATGTTTAGACCTAGCCCCCATACAAAGGTCCTCCTTAATTTTGCCTCAAATGACTCTAATACCTGTATTATAAAAGATATCCGTTCGAAATTTGAATATTTTATATTCACAAATGACCATTCCGAATTTCAAAGAAATCGAACCACATCTTCTTATAGCCCCTATACAAAACACCTTCCCGATATTTACATAAATCTCTCAAATTTCACGAAAATTAAAAATATTTAATTAAAATTTCGTTTGTGTGTGCTTAACGCGTACTTTAATAACCTAATCAAGTCTGATTATATTTGGACCATTTTTGGACTTATACTGTATACAGACTTGCGTGATTTTAAAATCACCATGTGATTTTCCTTTGAACAAAATCACATAGTGATTTACAAAATCAACTCTAAATTGTACTAGCATAAAGAAAAATCACAAAATCATCTCAATTTACCATGGTAAGTTCTTGTAGTGTGAACGTGGCCTTAGGCCCCATATGAAAATTACGGCCGATATTCAGTTAAATCGGTTTATTGGCTACAAATGGAACCCTTTTTCACTCAAATTTGGTTTGTGGGTGTTTTTTACACTTATTAAAGATTAGACAAAAGATACATCAAATCGGTCAATGTTTGAACTTGGGACCCATTTTCCGGGAAACACTGGTTTAGGGTATTATATGGCTGGTCTTGACCGACCATAACTTTCTTACGTGTTTTCTTATAGAAATTACCTCAGATTCCGAGACATTTTTGCAATAGAAATAGTCTCAGATTCCGGGACAGTCTCATTCCGATTCTAAGAAATTTTTTCGATTGAATTATTCCTTAGAACTATTTTTCCAAAGAAGTATTTTTCCATAGGCGTAAAAGATTTATTTCATATTTTTTCTCCGACGTTTCGTAGGCTGTTTTCCTACCTCTTCAGGGATTATTTTTATTGAATTTTTATCCTTTTTGTATTTTTTTTTGCGTCGTTAATTTTTAATATTTTGAAATTATATCACTAGGACTTTATATATCACTAGGACTTTCACCTACCAATCTTACAATGGCAACACACTTTACAACTCTAAATAGCACACTAATTGATATTATATTTGTGGGTGATCCATCTAAAGTCGTTTCATATGATCAAATCTCTGCTTCTTGTTTTTCCAAACATGATTTGATGTTTTTAGTGTATGATTTCTCGCTACAACAAGAGGATCAGTTTTATAGTTACCGGGATTTTAAAAACATAAACTACACCTTGCTATATGAAAGTTTCTCTTCTTTTGATTGGAATCACATTTACTTTTTGAGTTCTGTTGACGATCAGCTGGCATTTTTGGAAAACAACATTCTATCCCTATATGATTACACTGTACCCTTAATTAGGAAAAAAATTACAAGTAAAACTAAACCGTGGTTTACCAAAGACATTGGGCAAAATATACAACGTAGAGATCTAGCTTACTCTAGATGGAAACGTTTTAGAACAGCGGGACTAAAAGCTGAATTTCGATCTGCCAGAAAGGATGTTAATAGTCAAATAAGATTGGCTAAATCCAACTATTATACAAGACGATTTGGTTCTGCCATTGACTCCAGGAACACATGGAGAACCATTCGAGACATTGGAATCGGAAAAACTGGTAAAACTAATAGCTGTCCCATTGACGCCGATGAACTCAATAATATCTTCACCAATATACCATCGGTTTCAACTAATAATGTAATACCAAACATAAATTCTTTTGATATTAACTCGAGTTCTCGAGAAAATTCTTTCGAGTTTTCTTGTGTTAGTCAGGTTGAAGTTTTATCTTGCTTTTCGTTGGTTAAATCCAATGCAGTTGGTTTCGACAATATACATCCAAACTTTATTAAAATTCTTTTACCATTACTATTGCCATTTATTACACACCTGTTTAATACAATCATAACTTTTAGCTCTTTTCCCACAAAATGGAAGCACGCGAGGGTTATACCACTACCAAAGTCGAACACGGAATATCGCCCAATAGCAATACTAAGTTTCCTTTCAAAAATTTTGGAGAAGATTTTGCATTTGCAAATGAGTGCCTACATACACGAAAATCGTTTAGTGTCGGAAAAACAATCGGGATTTCGCCCGAACCACAGCTGCGTAACTGCACTGATTGACGTGTCCGAGAATATAAGACGCGAGCTCGATAATGGTAAAATAAATTTCCTGATACTTCTCGACCATTCCAAGGCATTTGACACCGTCAACCATCAAACGTTATGCATGAAATTAAAAAATTTTTTCAACTTTTCATCTTCATCAACTGATTTGATATCGTCATATCTTACTGGTAGAAGTCAATCCGTACACGTTAATAACACTACTTCAAATCCTATAACACTCACAAAAGGTGTACCACAGGGTTCGATTCTAGGACCTCTCCTTTTTTCAGTTTATGCCAATGATTTGCCACACCAACTTACTTATTGTAAAATACATATGTATGCGGATGATGTTCAGTTGTACTTAAGTAGTCCTGCAAACTCTGTTAGGGAAAATGTCGAAAAACTTAATTATGATCTAAACAAAATACATTGCTGGGCAGTTGCGAATAGCCTTTGTCTTAATCCACAAAAATCAAAATGTTTAGTAATTCATAAAAAATCCATTACACCACTTTTTGAAAACGATATTTTAATAAATGATAAAAAAATCGAAAGGGTGCAAAGAGTTAAGAATTTAGGGATAGTGTTTAACAACAATTTAACCTGGTCAAGCCACATAAATAATCTCGTAGTTCAAACATACGTAAAACTTCGAATGCTGTGGGTAACACACCACTATACACCACTAAGAGTAAGGCAACTTCTTGCAAAGGCTTACCTGATTCCTAGTCTTACTTACGGCTGTGAACTGTTTGCCAACTGTGATTCCATTAGCAAGAACAAGTTAGAAGTTTTGTATAACAACATCATAAGATATGTTTACGGGATGAGGAAAAGAGATGGAGTGTCGGCTTTTTCAAAAAATCTTTATGGTGTATCTTTCGAAAACCTTCTCAAAATAAGAGTCCTCATTTTTCTACACAAAGTTGTATACACTGAAAAACCACAATACCTTTTTAATTTTATACGATTTGCTATATCCACCAGGGGTAAGAACATGATTATACCTAGATTTAAATGTCTTGTGTCAGAATGGCAATTTTTCATAAAGGCCGTTCGTCTTTGGAATGATGTGCCAAACAACCGACAAACTATTAGCAACGCATTTCTTTTTAGGAAACGTTTATTCGAATATTTTGCTAAGCTTAGATAAAAAGTTCTCGTTTGAGATTAAATTGTAAATCTTTATTTTCTGCTATTAATATTCTGTTTTAAATGTTTATGTAACTTTAAATATTATTATTTTTAGTATATTTATTTTTTTTAGTTTTTAGTTTTATATTTAATATCAACGTTTTTTATGTGGCATTCCTTGTAAACAAATATAATCCTGTGCTTTAATTATAAGACTTGTTCTTGTTGCGCAGGAAATCAATAAATAAAAAATAAATAAAATAAATAAATATAAATTTACAAATATCTTTAAATTATTAAAAAAAAAAAAACATATTTAACAATATCAAAGCTACTATTAAATGGTGTTAAATTTACACACTGTGTGTAAATATACCAAATAAGTGTTTATAAACTTATAAACATGTTTATCAACACACAATTTACTATATTTTGTGTAAATACTCACGTACTTTTAAGAGTAAAGAAACCAAAATATAAAAAAACGTCAGTCCCAATATAAATTAATTTTTTACTGAAAAAAATGAAAGCATTTTTTTAGTATGTTTGGAATTTTTCGAAGTTCGAGTCAGAAAAGGTACCCAAAGCCATTGTCCTACATGTTCAATATTTTTGTGTGTTAATATCGACCATACAAGGCACTTTCCCGACTGAGATAAGAAAAATTCAACTATTTAATGCTTTTAACATTTTTTTTGGCAATCTCATACTTAAAAAGTTTGATATTCTAACAAGGAAAGTATCTCAACCCTTGTGAACCGATTTGCCTGAAACTTTAAATATATACATAAAAGAGACGATTTTAAGGTTTGGGTGCCTCGGCTCATAGGCCATATCAGTGTTTAAAAATTTCGTTGTTCCCTTATGAAACAATGTTGGAAAATTTCGATAACTCCCGTTCTAACACGAATATCGTCTAGAGCAAAAATACGCGTCGACTTAAATTTAATAAAGATTATTTCGTGTTCATATGGATATCGTAGGTTTATGCATTCACATAAATACCCTCCAAAATTTACACATTTTCATGTAAAAAATTGGTATCTTAGAAAAAAATATAGTTCCTAAAAAAAATGGCTGAAAAATCCCAAAAACCATTTTTTTTCGCCATCTTTTACCCATTTTTTGAACCCCTAAATCCCCGATATTGCCGATAAACCGAGACACCCCAACCTTAGAATTGTTATAAATATATTTTTCTTATAGAAAAATTCACTTTCTGAGACTATTTTCCCATAGAGAAAAAGTCTAAGATTTTGAAAGTATTATCTCAGCCCATTTGTCAAAACAAAATCACCCCTGACATACTGCTGACTCTCCCTTTATACTGCTGACTCTCCCTTTACGACATACTGACTCTCCCCTTATGACACTTTCATACAATTTTTCAAAATGTCCCCATTGACATGCCAGCAGTTTGTCAGCATAGATCACCAGTATCGGTGGCCACCAACAATTCGTTTAAACAACCGCTAACATGTCATTCATGACATTTTGAAAAATTGAATGAAGATGTCAGCAATTTTATAAAGGGAGAGTCAGCAGTCTGTCAGGGGTGATTTTTTTGCAGACTGGGAGATTCTGAGATAATTTTTGCATAGATAAAGTCTTAAATTCTGAGAAATTTTTTTAATAGAAAAAATTTCAAATTTTGGTTATAATTAATTTGTCGTATATAAATATTTCAGATTCTAATACATTTTTTCTTTAGAGAAATTCTCAAATCTTTCCTATTAAAAAATTAATATATACTTTAAAAAAACTTTGTAAAATTACAAGAAAAGCTTATAACTTTTTTTTGCTACTTCTTATTTGACAAGAATTCCTTGTTATTTAACAAGCTTTTACCAATAATTTTGTAATTTTCAAGCTTTTTACCAAAAAATCGTAAATTTACAATTTTTTTGACGCTATAAAACTTACAAGGAGGTTTCGTGATTTTACTAGATTTTTTAATACCTCCTATTTTACAAGAATTCCTACTAAAAATTAAGAACTTTTTTGTAAGAAATTCTCGTAAATTTACTAGATTTTTTTTTTGTAAAAAATCTTTGAAATTTGTAAAATTGCAAGAAAAACTGTAAAATTACAAAAAAAAAATTATAATTTCGATTGAAAATTTTTTGTTAAAAACAAGGAAAACTGTCAAATATTGGTAAAATGGGATAACGAGACTTTTTCTAGTAATTTGACATGTTTTTTTTTTTTATTGAGTGAATGTATATTTCCTATGGAAATAATTTTCTATTTTTCCTAAAGAAAAATTTCGATAAACCGAGAACTTTTTCCTAACAAAATTCTGAGATTCGAAGACATTTTTCAAAAGATTTTTCAGCTGAAATTAACAGATTTTTTTGAAGTATTGGCAGATTTTTCTGTTGATTCAACCTAGATTATCCAGACAGAAATTTAGCAAACCGCGTCTGCTAAGATCAGCAAATTTCGCATATTTTTCTGCTATTTAGGAAGAGGTTTTAGTTGATGACAATATTTAGAAAAGAAACGGTCATCTTGGCAATAGAGGGAGCCCAATTGTGTTTTCCAAAAGGTGTAGCTTTGAAAGGTTTCCTATTGAAACTACATATTTATTGTGCAAATTCATCTTGTTTTATTTGAAATTTGCTTAATAAAACTTCAATTCTTTTTACAAAAGAAAAACTTTATGTCTATTTTCCAACTCACTACACAAATCGTAAATCCTAATTAAAAAATTGGTCATTTAAAATATCTTGCGGAAAAAACTGAAATAAAACTTTCAATTTCTTTTTTAATTTAAATAATTGACTTTCATTGACACTTTTTCTTTTTTTTTTTAATTTTTTATTTCTATTTTAATTTTATACGTGCAACATATATTTGTAGACCATTCCACTACCAATTCCACAACCATCTATACCGGTTAATGTTGCATGTTATACTTTTGCTACTGTTGCCGGATTTCTACTTCAGACAACACATCGTATACCAGACTCTCACATATGGACGTACAATACACTTTTGCTCTAATTTCACTTGTTTGTTACGGTGGCGACAAATACAGACTCTGCGACATTTGTCACTTGTCACAAATGTGGAAAGCGAAAAAAAAACACATGCAGCAGAAAAATAAAAACTAAACTTGTATTAGCACGCGAGATGCAGAAAAGAAAATTTTTATTTTACTCATTAAAAACCAACTAAACAGTTAAAAGAAAATACAAAAATATAAAAAAGAAAAACTGACGCACTCCAATGAAACTACTGTTGGGGCTACTCTTATTGCAACATTCAACTTAAATATTTTATACATTAAAAACTCAATACTCTACGGTCAATAAGGTGGTATTTAGGATTTGAGGCATTTTTGATGCAGAAAAATTAAAACAAAATTAAGATTTTGATAAATTTCTTCTAAAGAAAAAGTCTCAGATTTTCTGTATTGAAAAAGACTAAGAATCTGAGACATTTTTCCTATAGAAAAAGTCTCAGATTCTGAGACATTTTTCCTATAGAAAAAGTCTCAGATTCTGAGACATTTTTCCTATAGAAAAAGTCTCAGATTCTGAGACATTTTTCCTATAGAAAAAGTCTCAGATTCTGAGACATTTTTCCTATAGAAAAAGTCTCAGATTCTGAGACATTTTTCTTATAGAAAAAGTCTCAGATTCTGAGACATTTTTCTTATAGAAAAAGTCTCAGATTCTGAGACATTTTTCATATAGAAAAAGTCTCAGATTCTGAGACATTTTTCTTATAGAAAAAGTCTCAGATTCTGAGACATTTTTCTTATAGAAAAAGTCTCAGATTCTGAGACATTTTTCTTATAGAAAAAGTCTCAGATTCTGAGACATTTTTCTTATAGAAAAAGTCTCAGATTCTGAGACATTTTTCTTATAGAAAAAGTCTCAGATTCTGAGACATTTTTCTTATAGAAAAAGTCTCAGATTCTGAGACATTTTTCTTATAGAAAAAGTCTCAGATTCTGAGACATTTTTCTTATAGAAAAAGTCTCAGATTCTGAGACATTTTTCTTATAGAAAAAGTCTCAGATTCTGAGACATTTTTCTTATAGAAAAAGTCTCAGATTCTGAGACATTTTTCTTATAGAAAAAGTCTCAGATTCTGAGACATTTTTCTTATAGAAAAAGTCTCAGATTCTGAGACATTTTTCTTATAGAAAAAGTCTCAGATTCTGAGACATTTTTCTTATAGAAAAAGTCTCAGATTCTGAGACATTTTTCTTATAGAAAAAGTCTCAGATTCTGAGACATTTTTCTTATAGAAAAAGTCTCAGATTCTGAGACATTTTTCTTATAGAAAAAGTCTCAGATTCTGAGACATTTTTCTTATAGAAAAAGTCTAAGATTCTGAGATATTTTTCTTATAGAAAAAGTCTCAGATTCTGAGACATTTTTCTTATAGAAAAATCCTCAGATACTGAGACATTTATGTTATAGAAAAAGTCTCAGCTTCTGAGACATTTTTCTTATAGAAAATGTCTCAGATTCTGAGACATTTTTCTTATAGAAAAAGAGCCCTGCTAATATTAATTTTATTAAAAAAACAAGTTGAAATATTAGATTTTATTTATATTTTTCTCATTATTTTTTTATATATAAATTTTCTTAATCACATATTAAGCGGCTAAAGATCTGTGTCTGTCTTGTTTTTCTTAACATCTTGTTATCTTTTTTATATATATTTAATACTTTTGGCCAATATATAGATATGTTTGTGGTAACTAAAGTTGATTTTTAACGAGTATTATTTGTGCGAATTGTTTGTTTGTTTATATGTACTATGTTTTTTCTTCATTTCATTTCTATAAATGTTTATCTAATCACCATCATCAATATGGGCGCCTAAACTAAGTAGAGTGTTTTAAAATTTTTAGAGACAACATGATATGGTGCAGAAAAAAAATATAAACTGGGAAATAGTACAAATATTTTATCTCCAAAGCGAAACAAATGCCAAACTTGCCAAACCAATCGTATCCAATCCATATCAAAATCTAAGTTACATTTTCATTTAAATGGTATTTTGTTTAAACTGTATAAAATATTTTTTAACAAATTTGATATTATTTTATTGATAAATTAAAAAAAAATACAAAATTTAATGAACAGAGTTGACATTTATAGGAACAAAAGTCGTAAAATGTCTTGAATTATTTGAAGTTTTTTTTTATATGTATACGGATTTTGCTGTTTTATAATCCTTTAACTCAATTAATAATAAAATTGTTTTAATTTCACATAAAAACTTTAAATTAAGTTATAAAAAATCCAAATCTTAATCGTAAATATTTTAAATTGTTATAAAACTAATTTTAAATACCGAAAAAAAAAACAAATTTAATAGCAGTAATATTTTTAATATATTTGAAAAGTATAACCGAGAGCAAAATTCTGAGATTCTGAATTTTAGATACCTGGAAAACGTTTCTTTTAGGTTTTCCAGATTCCAAAAGACTTTTTCTTTTGAAAAAGTCTGAAACTGAAATATGTATTTCTAACCTGCACGTTTCGGTTAGATATTCTGAACCGGCTGAAATATTCTTTCGACACCAAAATATTCCGGTTTTGAAAAACTATTTTATAGAAAATACCTGGAATTAGAATAATTGAAGATTTTAATGATTAAATGATATTTTTTAATGCAATTTCCTAGATTCTGATTTTTTATATATAAAAAAAATTATGTCATTAACTGTTTGTAGTTTATTTGAAAAGTTTTCCGTTTAGTCGTTTTTAAAAGAAAAACCATTTGTTTGATGTTCAGTTTTTATTAATGACTACTTCTGTCATTTGTTTCAAAAATAGCACACTAAAAACTAAAGACTTTCATTAACATTTAATCATTAAAGTCATTTATTTTTGTTCTGTAAGTAAAAACTACTGATTATTCTTTTGATTTTTAATAATTTATGTAAGTATTTTTTTTTTTAATTGTTGGTATTTTTTAATAAAATATCATTAGTTTTTACCTAGTCAGTTATTTTTTGTAAAAAAAAAAATCAAAAAATTATTGATAGAAATATAAAAACATGTTTGTATCAAGTGACTTTGGCACGATGGTTGGAGTGTCTGGCCAGAATGTAGTTGATTGCGGGATCGATTCCCCAAAAATTTTATTAAAAATTTAAAAAAAAATATTTCAATAAAAAATTGTAAAAAATTACCTACGAAATCATTAATTTTTATTGTTTTCGTACGTTATTTTTTTGAAATTTGTTGGTAAAAATAACAGAACTATCATTAATTTTTAATGTTTTCGTTGGTTATTTTTTTCGAATTTGTTGGTAAAAAAGAGTGAAAAAAACGTAATTTTTTAATGTTTAATGTTATTTATTTTAGAAAATTTTGTCAACAGTAAAAAATAAATGTTGATGTTTGTTAAAACAAATGAGTAATTACTGGAATGGTTTTCAATTGTTTATTCACTGGTTTTAAGTGTGTTTTTCATTTTTTTTTGCCTACAAAATATTTTGAGTGTACTAAAGAAAGACACTTTTCCATAGAAAATTCTTAAACTTTTTTTGAGACTAACTATTTCTTATTGAAAAGTCTGAAAAAATTTTTCCTACAAAACTGTCTTAGATTCTGAGATATTTTCACTATAGAAAAAGTCTCATCCTCTATGAGATTTTTCCTATAGAAAAAGTCTCCAAGTCTCAGACATTTTCCTAGTCTGAGAAATTTCTTAAATAAAAAATATCTTAGAATCGGAGACATTTTCTCAGATTCTGGGTAATTTTTTCTAAAAGTATCAGATTATAAGGCATTTGTTTTATTGAAAAATTGTAAGATTCTGAGAAATTTTTTACTACAACATTTTTTCTATATAAAAAAACTCACTAACTCCAAAATACTATTCCTGTCGAAAAATTCAGATTCTAAGATTTTTTTTTTTTACAAAAAATTCATATTTAGGGAGTAAAAAGGAGGGGGAAGACAAGGACATTTTTCAGTTTTTTCGTTTATCTCCTATATTATTCAAAGAAACCTAGTCATGTTACATACCAAATGAAAGGTCTTTGGAAAACCTATCTACGTTTGCTAAGAACGTGTCCAAACAGGCACAACTTTTCGTCATATTGAGTGAATTACCAAAATTTTAGGATATTTTTGTTAAAAAGTCGAAAAATATTAACTTCTTTGGCCCGTTGTTAGCACCACAAGATAGGTATTTTTAACCTTTAATCTGATGCCACTCATGCCTATATAAATTTTGTTTAAATAGGCGTAAATCGGTAAAAAACTGAAAGAGGTCAATTTCCACCCATACAAATCGACCCCCCTAAAAACGAGTTTGGGCCGCTAAAAAAAAAATACGTGTCAAATTAATTTTCGTTCTTAACAACATATCCAAATTTCATGAAGATTGGAGGGTGACACCAAGTAGACTTCCCTTGTTGGCTTCTTTTAATAAAAAGGTCTTTGATTCTGAGACATCTATCAAATAGAAAATTTTGGATTCTGAGACATTTTTCCTAAAAAAATTCTTAGATTTTGAGACATTTTTTAATAGAAAAGTCGCAGACATTTTTCTAGAGAAAATATTACACGGAGTCTGTGATAATTTTTTTTAGATTCTATAAATCTGAAATGTATAGAAGATTCGGCGCACTTGTTTTTTGTACTTTCGTTAAACAAATAGAACATTTTAATGTCAGAGGAATTTCAGGCTTGATAACAAAATAATTTTGGTGAAAAAAAATGTTTGTTAAACTTTACCTAAAGTCTTGAGGACATATAAAAAATTTTATAAAGAAAATTACAAACCTTCTTATACACATACAAAATTTTATAGACTAAATGATAATTCAAATAACTAAGAAAACAAATAAATAAAAACTATTAAATTTTCGATAGTAAATTTTTCTATAGAAAATTTTTGATAGTAAATTTTTCTATAGAAAATTTTCGATAGTAAATTTTTCTATAGAAAATTTTCGATAGTAAATTTTTCTATAGAAAATTTTCGATAGTAAATTTTTCTATAGAAAATTTTCGATAGTAAATTTTTCTATAGAAAATTTTCGATAGTAAATTTTTCTATAGAAAATTTTCGATAGTAAATTTTTCTATAGAAAATTTTCGATAGTAAATTTTTCTATAGAAAATTTTCGATAGTAAATTTTTCTATAGAAAATTTTCGATAGTAAATTTTTCTATAGAAAATTTTCGATAGTAAATTTTTCTATAGAAAATTTTCGATAGTAAATTTTTCTATAGAAAATTTTCGATAGTAAATTTTTCTATAGAAAATTTTCGATAGTAAATTTTTCTATAGAAAATTTTCGATAGTAAATTTTTCTATAGAAAATTTTCGATAGTAAATTTTTCTATAGAAAATTTTCGATAGTAAATTTTTCTATAGAAAATTTTCGATAGTAAATTTTTCTATAGAAAATTTTCGATAGTAAATTTTTCTATAGAAAATTTTCGATAGTAAATTTTTCTATAGAAAATTTTCGATAGTAAATTTTTCTATAGAAAATTTTCGATAGTAAATTTTTCTATAGAAAATTTTCGATAGTAAATTTTTCTATAGAAAATTTTCGATAGTAAATTTTTCTATAGAAAATTTTCGATAGTAAATTTTTCTATAGAAAATTTTCGATAGTAAATTTTTCTATAGAAAATTTTCGATAGTAAATTTTTCTATAGAAAATTTTCGATAGTAAATTTTTCTATAGAAAATTTTCGATAGTAAATTTTTCTATAGAAAATTTTCGATAGTAAATTTTTTTATAGAAAATTTTCGATAGTAAATTTTTCTATAGAAAATTTTCGATAGTAAATTTTTCTATAGAAAATTTTCGATAGTAAATTTTTCTATAGAAAATTTTCGATAGTAAATTTTTCTATAGAAAATTTTCGATAATAAATTTTTCTATAGAAAATTTTCGATAGTAAATTTTTCTATTGAAAATTTTCGATAGTAAATTTTTCTATAGAAAATTTTCGATAGTAAATTTTTCTACAGAAAATTTTTGATAACACCGCTCTACAAATCTGAGGTTTGTCGCTGCGTTTTGAATGAAACCAAAAATAGTTGATAGGCGTTGGTGCCTCGATTCCAAAACGGTCACTCAAATTTTTCTATCACGTCACAATTTTGAGAAAATCGCTGTTAAAGTGTCAAAAAAGGCCTATTTTGGCCATTTTTGGGCGCCTATAAAATAAGATCCTGACATGCGATTGACTTAATATTAAGCTCATTCGAAAGTGCGTAATTTTCTCTGTAAGACCAAATAAAATTTTCTAGGAATTTAATTTTTTTTAATGGTGAAAATATCATTAGCTACAAGTGCTTTAAATCTAATATTTACGTGTGTATTTGTATGGAAATTTGTTAAAAAACACTGTGTAAATAAACTAAATATTTAAAAAATGGAAGGTTTTTTGTTAATGATTTTTTTACCATTTTAGAAAATTAAATTTGAAGAACATTTTATCTTGTCTTATAGAGAAAATCACATACTTTTGAATGAGCTTGATACCAAGTCAATCGCATGTCAGGATCTTATATTATAAGCCTTCAAAAAGGGTCCAAAATGGCCTTTTTCGGCACTTTAACCGCGAATAACTAAAAATCCTGACGTGATAGACATATTTGGGTTGCAGATTTGGAATCAGCGCAACAAACACTACCTAAATTCCTTACCAGAATCCAATACGCATTTTCATGTTGAGCTGTGTAATAAATTTTTCTATTGAAAATTTTCGATAGTTAATTTTTCTATTGAAAATTTTCGATAGTAAATTTTTCTATAGAAAATTTTCGATAGTAAATTTTTCTATAGAAAATTTTCGATAGTAAATTTTTCTATAGAAAATTTTCGATAGTAAATTTTTCTGTAGAAAATTTTCGATGGTAAATTTTTCTATAGAAAATTTTCGATAGTAAATTTTTCTATAGAAAATTTTCGATAGTAAATTTTTCTATAGAAAATTTTCGATAGTAAATTTTTCTATAGAAAATTTTCGATAGTAAATTTTTCTATAGAAAATTTTCGATAGTAAATTTTTCTATAGAAAATTTCCGATAGTAAATTTTTCTATAGAAAATTTTCGATAGTAAATTTTTCTATAGAAAATTTTCGATAGTAAATTTTTCTATAGAAAATTTTCGATAGTAAATTTTTCTATAGAAAATTTTCGATAATAAATTTTTCTATAGAAAATTTTCGATAATAAATTTTTCTATAGAAAATTTTCGATAGTAAATTTTTCTATAGAAAATTTTCGATAGTAAATTTTTCTATAGAAAATTTTCGATAGTAAATTTTTCTATAGAAAATTTTCGATAGTAAATTTTTCTATAGAAAATTTTCGATAGTAAATTTTTCTATAGAAAATTTTCGATAGTAAATTTTTCTATAGAAAATTTTCGATAGTAAATTTTTCTATAGAAAATTTTCGATAGTAAATTTTTCTATAGAAAATTTTCGATAGTAAATTTTTCTATAGAAAATTTTCGATAGTAAATTTTTCTATAGAAAATTTTCGATAGTAAATTTTTCTATAGAAAATTTTCGATAGTAAATTTTTCTATAGAAAATTTTCGATAGTAGTAAATTTTTCTATAGAAAATTTTCGATAGTAAATTTTTCTATAGAAAATTTTCGATAGTAAATTTTTCTATAGAAAATTTTCGATAGTAAATTTTTCTATAGAAAATTTTCGATAGTAAATTTTTCTATAGAAAATTTTCGATAGTAAATTTTTCTATAGAAAATTTTCGATAGTAAATTTTTCTATAGAAAATTTTCGATAGTAGTAAATTTTTCTATAGAAAATTTTCGATAGTAGTAAATTTTTCTATAGAAAATTTTCGATAGTAGTAAATTTTTCTATAGAAAATTTTCGATAGTAGTAAATTTTTCTATAGAAAATTTTCGATAGTAGTAAATTTTTCTATAGAAAATTTTCGATAGTAGTAAATTTTTCTATAGAAAATTTTCGATAGTAGTAAATTTTTCTATAGAAAATTTTCGATAGTAGTAAATTTTTCTATAGAAAATTTTCGATAGTAGTAAATTTTTCTATAGAAAATTTTCGATAGTAAATTTTTCTATAGAAAATTTTCGATAGTAAATTTTTCTATAGAAAATTTTCGATAGTAAATTTTTCTATAGAAAATTTTCGATAGTAAATTTTTCTATAGAAAATTTTCGATAGTAGTAAATTTTTCTATAGAAAATTTTCGATAGTAGTAAATTTTTCTATAGAAAATTTTCGATAGTAGTAAATTTTTCTATAGAAAATTTTCGATAGTAGTAAATTTTTCTATAGAAAATTTTCGATAGTAGTAAATTTTTCTATAGAAAATTTTCGATAGTAGTAAATTTTTCTATAGAAAATTTTCGATAGTAGTAAATTTTTCTATAGAAAATTTTCGATAGTAGTAAATTTTTCTATAGAAAATTTTCGATAGTAGTAAATTTTTCTATAGAAAATTTTCGATAGTAAATTTTTCTATAGAAAATTTTCGATAGTAGTAAATTTTTCTATAGAAAATTTTCGATAGTAAATTTTTCTATAGAAAATTTTCGATAGTAAATTTTTCTATAGAAAATTTTCGATAGTAAATTTTTCTATAGAAAATTTTCGATAGTAAATTTTTCTATAGAAAATTTTCGATAGTAAATTTTTCTATAGAAAATTTTCGATAGTAAATTTTTCTATAGAAAATTTTCGATAGTAAATTTTTCTATAGAAAATTCTCGATAGTAAATTTTCTATAGAAAATTTTCGATAGTAAATTTTTCTATAGAAAATTTTCGATAGTAAATTTTTCTATAGAAAATTTTCGATAGTAAATTTTTCTATAGAAAATTTTCGATAGTAAATTTTTCTATAGAAAATTTTCGATAGTAAATTTTTCTATAGAAAATTTTCGATAGTAAATTTTTTTATAGAAAATTTTCGATAGTAAATTTTTCTATAGAAAATTTTCGATAGTAAATTTTTCTATAGAAAATTTTCGATAGTAAATTTTTCTATAGAAAATTTTCGATAGTAAATTTTTCTATAGAAAATTTTCGATAGTAAATTTTTCTATAGAAAATTTTCGATAGTAAATTTTTCTATAGAAAATTTTCGATAGTAAATTTTTCTATAGAAAATTTTCGATAGTAAATTTTTCTATAGAAAATTTTCGATAGTAAATTTTTCTATAGAAAATTTTCGATAGTAAATTTTTCTATAGAAAATTTTCGATAGTAAATTTTTCTATAGAAAATTTTCGATAGTAAATTTTTCTATAGAAAATTTTCGATAGTAAATTTTTCTATAGAAAATTTTCGATAGTAAATTTTTCTATAGAAAATTTTCGATAGTAAATTTTTCTATAGAAAATTTTCGATAGTAAATTTTTTTATAGAAAATTTTCGATAGTAAATTTTTCTATAGAAAATTTTCGATAGTAAATTTTTCTATAGAAAATTTTTGATAGTAAATTTTTCTATAGAAAATTTTCGATAGTAAATTTTTCTATAGAAAATTTTCGATAGTAAATTTTTCTATAGAAAATTTTCGATAATAAATTTTTCTATAGAAAATTTTCGATAGTAAATTTTTCTATTGAAAATTTTCGATAGTAAATTTTTCTATAGAAAATTTTCGATAGTAAATTTTTCTACAGAAAATTTTTGATAACACCGCTCTACAAATCTGAGGTTTGTCGCTGCGTTTTGAATGAAACCAAAAATAGTTGATAGGCGTTGGTGCCTCGATTCCAAAACGGTCACTCAAATTTTTCTATCACGTCACAATTTTGAGAAAATCGCTGTTAAAGTGTCAAAAAAGGCCTATTTTGGCCATTTTTGGGCGCCTATAAAATAAGATCCTGACATGCGATTGACTTAATATTAAGCTCATTCGAAAGTGCGTAATTTTCTCTGTAAGACCAAATAAAATTTTCTAGGAATTTAATTTTTTTTAATGGTGAAAATATCATTAGCTACAAGTGCTTTAAATCTAATATTTACGTGTGTATTTGTATGGAAATTTGTTAAAAAACACTGTGTAAATAAACTAAATATTTAAAAAATGGAAGGTTTTTTGTTAATGATTTTTTTACCATTTTAGAAAATTAAATTTGAAGAACATTTTATCTTGTCTTATAGAGAAAATCACATACTTTTGAATGAGCTTGATACCAAGTCAATCGCATGTCAGGATCTTATATTATAAGCCTTCAAAAAGGGTCCAAAATGGCCTTTTTCGGCACTTTAACCGCGAATAACTAAAAATCCTGACGTGATAGACATATTTGGGTTGCAGATTTGGAATCAGCGCAACAAACACTACCTAAATTCCTTACCAGAATCCAATACGCATTTTCATGTTGAGCTGTGTAATAAATTTTTCTATTGAAAATTTTCGATAGTTAATTTTTCTATTGAAAATTTTCGATAGTAAATTTTTCTATAGAAAATTTTCGATAGTAAATTTTTCTATAGAAAATTTTCGATAGTAAATTTTTCTATAGAAAATTTTCGATAGTAAATTTTTCTGTAGAAAATTTTCGATGGTAAATTTTTCTATAGAAAATTTTCGATAGTAAATTTTTCTATAGAAAATTTTCGATAGTAAATTTTTCTATAGAAAATTTTCGATAGTAAATTTTTCTATAGAAAATTTTCGATAGTAAATTTTTCTATAGAAAATTTTCGATAGTAAATTTTTCTATAGAAAATTTCCGATAGTAAATTTTTCTATAGAAAATTTTCGATAGTAAATTTTTCTATAGAAAATTTTCGATAGTAAATTTTTCTATAGAAAATTTTCGATAGTAAATTTTTCTATAGAAAATTTTCGATAATAAATTTTTCTATAGAAAATTTTCGATAATAAATTTTTCTATAGAAAATTTTCGATAGTAAATTTTTCTATAGAAAATTTTCGATAGTAAATTTTTCTATAGAAAATTTTCGATAGTAAATTTTTCTATAGAAAATTTTCGATAGTAAATTTTTCTATAGAAAATTTTCGATAGTAAATTTTTCTATAAAAAATTTTCGATAGTAAATTTTTCTATAGAAAATTTTCGATAGTAAATTTTTCTATAGAAAATTTTCGATAGTAAATTTTTCTATAGAAAATTTTCGATAGTAAATTTTTCTATAGAAAATTTTCGACAGTAAATTTTTCTATAGAAAATTTTCGATAGTAAATTTTTCTATAGAAAATTTTCGATAGTAAATTTTTCTATAGAAAATTTTCGATAGTAAATTTTTCTATAGAAAATTTTCGATAGTAAATTTTTCTATAGAAAATTTTCGATAGTAAATTTTTCTATAGAAAATTTTCGATAGTAAATTTTTCTATAGAAAATTTTCGATAGTAAATTTTTCTATAGAAAATTTTCGATAGTAAATTTTTCTATAGAAAATTTTCGATAGTAGTAAATTTTTCTATAGAAAATTTTCGATAGTAGTAAATTTTTCTATAGAAAATTTTCGATAGTAGTAAATTTTTCTATAGAAAATTTTCGATAGTAGTAAATTTTTCTATAGAAAATTTTCGATAGTAGTAAATTTTTCTATAGAAAATTTTCGATAGTAGTAAATTTTTCTATAGAAAATTTTCGATAGTAGTAAATTTTTCTATAGAAAATTTTCGATAGTAGTAAATTTTTCTATAGAAAATTTTCGATAGTAGTAAATTTTTCTATAGAAAATTTTCGATAGTAGTAAATTTTTCTATAGAAAATTTTCGATAGTAAATTTTTCTATAGAAAATTTTCGATAGTAGTAAATTTTTCTATAGAAAATTTTCGATAGTAAATTTTTCTATAGAAAATTTTCGATAGTAAATTTTTCTATAGAAAATTTTCGATAGTAAATTTTTCTATAGAAAATTTTCGATAGTAAATTTTTCTATAGAAAATTTTCGATAGTAAATTTTTCTATAGAAAATTTTCGATAGTAAATTTTTCTATAGAAAATTTTCGATAGTAAATTTTTTTATAGAAAATTTTCGATAGTAAATTTTTCTATAGAAAATTTTCGATAGTAAATTTTTCTATAGAAAATTTTCGATAGTAAATTTTTCTATAGAAAATTTTCGATAGTAAATTTTTCTATAGAAAATTTTCGATTGTAAATTTTTCTATAGAAAATTTTCGATAGTAAATTTTTCTATAGAAAATTTTCGATAGTAAATTTTTCTATAGAAAATTTTCGATAGTAAATTTTTCTAAAGAAAATTTTCGATAGTAAATTTTTCTATAGAAAATTTTCGATAGTAAATTTTTCTATAGAAAATTTTCGATAGTAAATTTTTCTATAGAAAATTTTCGATTGTAAATTTTTCTATAGAAAATTTTCGATAGTAAATTTTTCTATAGAAAATTTTCGATAGTAAATTTTTCTATAGAAAATTTTCGATAGTAAATTTTTCTATAGAAAATTTTCGATAGTAAATTTTTCTATAGAAAATTTTCGATAGTAAATTTTTCTATAGAAAATTTTCGATAGTAAATTTTTCTATAGAAAATTTTCGATAGTAAATTTTTCTATAGAAAATTTTCGATAGTAAATTTTTCTATAGAAAATTCTCGATAGTAAATTTTCTATAGAAAATTTTCGATAGTAAATTTTTCTATAGAAAATTTTCGATAGTAAATTTTTTCTATAGAAAATTTTCGATAGTAAATTTTTCTATAGAAAATTTTCGATAGTAAATTTTTCTATAGAAAATTTTCGATAGTAAATTTTTCTATAGAAAATTTTCGATAGTAAATTTTTCTATAGAAAATTTTCGATAGTAAATTTTTCTATAGAAAATTTTCGATAGTAAATTTTTCTATAGAAAATTTTCGATAGTAAATTTTTCTATAGAAAATTTTCGATAGTAAATTTTTCTATAGAAAATTTTCGATAGTAAATTTTTCTATAGAAAATTTTCGATAGTAAATTTTTTTATAGAAAATTTTCGATAGTAAATTTTTCTATAGAAAATTTTCGATAGTAAATTTTTCTATAGAAAATTTTCGATAGTAAATTTTTCTATAGAAAATTTTCGATAGTAAATTTTTCTATAGAAAATTTTCGATAGTAAATTTTTCTATAGAAAATTTTCGATAGTAAATTTTTCTATAGAAAATTTTCGATAGTAAATTTTTCTATAGAAAATTTTCGATAGTAAATTTTTCTATAGAAAATTTTCGATAGTAAATTTTTCTATAGAAAATTTTCGATAGTAAATTTTTCTATAGAAAATTTTCGATAGTAAATTTTTCCATAGAAAATTTTCGATAGTAAATTTTTCTATAGAAAATTTTCGATAGTAAATTTTTCTATAGAAAATTTTCGATAGTAAATTTTTCTATAGAAAATTTTCGATAGTAAATTTTTCTATAGAAAATTTTCGATAGTAAATTTTTCTCTAGAAAATTTTCGATAGTAAATTTTTCTATAGAAAATTTTCGATAGTAAATTTTTCTATAGAAAATTTTCGATAGTAAATTTTTTTATAGAAAATTTTCGATAGTAAATTTTTCTATAGAAAATTTTCGATAGTAAATTTTTCTATAGAAAATTTTCGATAGTAAATTTTTCTATAGAAAATTTTCGATTGTAAATTTTTCTATAGAAAATTTTCGATAGTAAATTTTTCTATAGAAAATTTTCGATAGTAAATTTTTCTATAGAAAATTTTCGATAGTAAATTTTTCTATAGAAAATTTTCGATAGTAAATTTTTCTATAGAAAATTTTCGATAGTAAATTTTTCTATAGAAAATTCTCGATAGTAAATTTTCTATAGAAAATTTTCGATAGTAAATTTTTCTATAGAAAATTTTCGATAGTAAATTTTTTCTATAGAAAATTTTCGATAGTAAATTTTTCTATAGAAAATTTTCGATAGTAAATTTTTCTATAGAAAATTTTCGATAGTAAATTTTTCTATAGAAAATTTTCGATAGTAAATTTTTCTATAGAAAATTTTCGATAGTAAATTTTTCTATAGAAAATTTTCGATAGTAAATTTTTCTATAGAAAATTTTCGATAGTAAATTTTTCTATAGAAAATTTTCGATAGTAAATTTTTCTATAGAAAATTTTCGATAGTAAATTTTTCTATAGAAAATTTTCGATAGTAAATTTTTCTATAGAAAATTTTCGATAGTAAATTTTTCTATAGAAAATTTTCGATAGTAAATTTTTCTATAGAAAATTTTCGATAGTAAATTTTTCTATAGAAAATTTTCGATAGTAAATTTTTCTATAGAAAATTTTCGATAGTAAATTTTTCTATAGAAAATTTTCGATAGTAAATTTTTCTCTAGAAAATTTTCGATAGTAAATTTTTCTATAGAAAATTTTCGATAGTAAATTTTTCTATAGAAAATTTTCGATGGTAAATTTTTTTATAGAAAATTTTCGATAGTAAATTTTTCTATAGAAAATTTTCGATAGTAAATTTTTCTATAGAAAATTTTCGATAGTAAATTTTTCTATAGAAAATTTTCGATTGTAAATTTTTCTATAGAAAATTTTCGATAGTAAATTTTTCTATAGAAAATTTTCGATAGTAAATTTTTCTATAGAAAATTTTCGATAGTAAATTTTTCTATAGAAAATTTTCGATAGTAAATTTTTCTATAGAAAATTTTCGACAGTAAATTTTTCTATAGAAAATTTTCGATAGTAAATTTTTCTATAGAAAATTTTCGATAGTAAATTTTTCTATAGAAAATTTTCGATAGTAAATTTTTCTATAGAAAATTTTCGATAGTAAATTTTTCTATAGAAAATTTTCGATAGTAAATTTTTCTATAGAAAATTTTCGATAGTAAATTTTTCTATAGAAAATTTTCGATAGTAAATTTTTCTATAGAAAATTTTCGATAGTAAATTTTTCTGTAGAAAATTTTCGATGGTAAATTTTTCTATAGAAAATTTTCGATGGTAAATTTTTCTATAGAAAATTTTCGATAGTAAATTTTTCTATAGAAAATTTTCGATAGTAAATTTTTCTATAGAAAATTTTCGATAGTAAATTTTTCTATAGAAAATTTCCGATAGTAAATTTTTCTATAGAAAATTTTCGATAGTAAATTTTTCTATAGAAAATTTTCGATAGTAAATTTTTCTATAGAAAATTTTCGATAGTAAATTTTTCTATAGAAAATTTTCGATAGTAAATTTTTCTATAGAAAATTTTCGATAATAAATTTTTCTATAGAAAATTTTCGATAGTAAATTTTTCTATAGAAAATTTTCGATAGTAAATTTTTCTATAGAAAATTTTCGATAGTAAATTTTTCTATAGAAAATTTTCGATAGTAAATTTTTCTATAGAAAATTTTCGATAGTAAATTTTTCTATAGAAAATTTTCGATAGTAAATTTTTCTATAGAAAATTTTCGATAGTAAATTTTTCTATAGAAAATTTTCGATAGTAAATTTTTCTATAGAAAATTTTCGATAGTAAATTTTTCTATAGAAAATTTTCGATAGTAAATTTTTCTATAGAAAATTTTCGATAGTAAATTTTTCTATAGAAAATTTTCGATAGTAAATTTTTCTATAGAAAATTTTCGATAGTAAATTTTTCTATAGAAAATTTTCGATAGTAAATTTTTCTATAGAAAATTTTCGATAGTAAATTTTTCTATAGAAAATTTTCGATAGTAAATTTTTCTATAGAAAATTTTCGATAGTAAATTTTTCTATAGAAAATTTTCGATAGTAAATTTTTCTATAGAAAATTTTCGATAGTAAATTTTTCTATAGAAAATTTTCGATAGTAAATTTTTCTATAGAAAATTTTCGATAGTAAATTTCTCTATAGAAAATTTTCGATAGTAAATTTCTCTATAGAAAATTTTCGATAGTAAATTTTTCTATAGAAAATTTTCGATAGTAAATTTCTCTATAGAAAATTTTCGATAGTAAATTTTTCTATAGAAAATTTTCGATAGTAAATTTTTCTATAGAAAATTTTCGATAGTAAATTTCTCTATAGAAAATTTTCGATAGTAAATTTTGCTATAGAAAATTTTCGATAGTAGTAAATTTTTCTATAGAAATAGTAAATTTTCTATAGAAAAATTTACTATCGAAACCCCCCTGCGTACGTGCCTGATTAAAATATTTACTAAAACTTTTTAAAAACTTTTGAATAAATTTTTAATGAAGTTAACTAAAAAATTACTAATTTATATTTTTAAACCAAGTGATTACTCAAATTTTTTTCTTCATGTTTGTTTCTCTGAGTGTATATAAAAAATATATACAAATGTGAATTTGTCTTTGCTTGTGTGTAGTATTTTTGTAACAAATGACCTTTTAGTACATGTAAGTACTTTAACAAATAGTTATTACCTTCTTTTGCCTAGTTTCTGAATGGATATGATACTTTTGGTTATTGGAGAGATGCTAATGATGCAGGCATTTATTTACAAAAACCATAAGAACCGTTGTTTTATGGCTGCTAAGAAAAAGAAATAACAAACATTTTATTAATGAGATTTACACTGAAAATTTTACACTTTAACTTTTATAATAGACTCAAAAAATTTTGTTAGTGAGAGATGTGGTAATTGAAGTTCAAATAAATTTTTATGACTTCAAATATATGACGACATATAATTCACGGACTTTAAAACACCTTCCCAATAAAGGCATTATTTGAGAATGTAATTTTGAACATCACTTTTTATCAAAGCTTAAAATATGAATAATATAAAATTTGTAAAAATTAGTAAAATTTTATGAGAAATATATTTGTAAAACATTTCAAACCTTTAAATGGACGTTTTATTAGACTTCTGTGTTTAGTTTTCGAAAAAGGACTAAAATAACCGCTTAAAATGTCAGTAAGAGGGTTAATACAATTTCACTAAAGACATCAAACGATATTTTGAAGCTCAAATGTGCAATTAGAAATTATTTACAATTGATAACCATTTTTCCACTAACATTAATCTCCGAGTGTAAGCCCAAATAAATAAAAAATCAAGTATGTAGAAATATTTAGTGAAAAACCCGCTAAGAAATTACAATAAAACAAGAATTTTCTTATGTATTTTCCTGTAGTATTTGGTAATCTTTAAGTATAAAATGCGTATACATATGTTGGATTGCAACAACATGTTTCGTTTTATAACATTGTTTCGTTTTACACACATAAAAGACAGACGGACAGACGCAAAAAATACAATCTAAAGCCGACAAAAGCTTTGAACACAAAAAAAATAACTGAATAAACCTTTTTGGCAGCTAAAACAGTACATCCCGGGACTTTTGTACAAAAACAAGCATCATCATCTTGACCAGCTTGGAAATGGGAGATTACCAAATAAATTACATAATTTTATTTTTATTTTTGGGTAAAAGAAAACACCTTTTTAAACATGAATGTATAAACAAAAAAAAAGTATAAATGAATGAATTAAAGTCCGTAAGTATGTTTAAAGATTGATAGAAAAACACATTTGTATTTATTCGGGAAAAAGATTCGTATGTGAATAAAAGAAAAATGATTTAA
Organism: Pegoplata infirma; assembly: GCA_963921195.1. NCBI lineage: Eukaryota > Metazoa > Arthropoda > Insecta > Diptera > Anthomyiidae > Pegoplata > Pegoplata infirma. The sequence goes on from OY992536.1 coordinate 268,739,867, forward strand.
GAAATTTTTTCACACATGTTTGTATGTTTAAAAAATTTTTAAGATATTTAAAAGAAAAATTATGTACTAAAAAAATTACCGTTAAATTTAAGTATTAGTAATTTTAATGATTTAATATGAGAAAATTTATCAAACAATAAATTATTAAAAAAAAATTGTGTTACGTGATTTATTTAACTTTTTATTGTAGCTTCAAGTTTTGTTTTTGACACATTCAGAAAAAAATTAACTAAAAAATGGGAAAACTAACTAAATTCAAGAAAAATTGATAATGATTTAGCTCCATTGATATGTTTTCCATCTTTTAAGTTCATATTTTTCTAAAAAATAAGAAATAAAAACGTTCTCAATATTATGCCAATTTGAACTAAAAAACAAGTAGAAAAGTTAAATTCGACTTGTGCGAATCTATGAATACCCTCCACAATGCCCTTTTTAAGTGATAGTAAATTTTTTAACGTAAAAAAAAAATGTTTGGTAAGAAATATTTTATTTTGTGTAAAAAAAATATTTTTTTAGTAATTTTTGAAAAAAAAAAAATAATTTACTAATTTTTTTTGAGTGTAAAATTTTTTTTGAGTGTAAAATATTTTTTTAGTGTATTTTTTTTTTTTGTTTTAGTGTAAAAATATTTTTGAGTGACAAAAATACCTTGTAAAATATTTTTGTGACTTACCAATGTTTTTCAAACATGTTTAACGGGTTTTCAACACGTGAATTTAAGGTGAAACTAATCTGAAATTCACGGTTTTGCTAATAACTTTTGAACGAATAGACCGATTGGGCTAAAATTTGAAACCGACCGGGACAGACAAATAAATATGTTACACTTCATCACCCTCAGAATTGTCGTTCGAAATTTACAGTGTGTTTTAACTCGTAAATTCCATAAAAAACCTTGCCAAAATTCACTCATTTGCTTATAACTTTTGAACCACTGGACCGATTTCGCTGGATTGCAATACCAACCTGACCAGGTAAATGCCCAACATATATGCCAAACTTCAGGAGCCTCCGTAAAGTCTTTCAAAAGTTGGCGTGTTTTAAACAGACAGACAGACGGACAGACGGACGGACGGACGTACGGACATCACTAGATCGTCTTAAAATCGATCGAGGATCATGAATATATATACTTCATGGGGTCCTAGACCAATATTTCGAGGTGTTACAAACGGAATGACAAACTTATATATACCCTCTATCACTAGAGTGGAGGGTATAAACAAGTAGAAAAGTTAAACTCGACTTTGCCGAATCTATGAATACCGTCCACAATGAATTTTTTAAAGGATAGTACATTTTTTAACGGGAAAAATTACCAATTTTGATTAGAAATATTTTATTTTGAATAAAAAACTCTTTTTTTGTTATTTAAAAAAAAAAAAAAAAAATACAAATTTTTTTTGGAGTGTAAAATTTTTTTCGAGTGTAATGTTTTTTTACTGTAAAAGTATTTCTTAGTGAATGCACGTACATATGTACACCAAATATTGTAATTTTTGTAAAAAAAAAACTAAATTTTTTTGATTGTGAAATTTTTTTCGAGTGTAATTTTTAAGTTACCAATGATTTTAAAACTAAACAAGTTTAAAAAGCATTGCTTTAAAATTAAACAATTTTGAAAAGAATTGTTCAATTACCACCAATGCTTTTAAAAGTTATTTAACACGTGGCATTTAAGATGAAACCAATCTGAAATTTAGGGTTTTGCTTATAATTTTTCAACCACTGAACCGATTGAGCTGAAATTCAATACCAAACAGACCTGGGAAACGGCAAAGATACATGTCAAGCTGAGACTTGTTTTTTATCTCGTAAATTCGCGAAAAACCCTTACCGAAATTTAGTTTTTTGCTCATAACTCTTGAACCACTGGACCGATTTGTCTGGATTGCAATACCAACCTGATCAGGTAAATGACCAACATATATGCCAAACTCCAGTAGCCTCTGTAAAGTCTTTGAAAAGTTAGCGTGTTTTCTACGGATGGACATACAGACGGACAAACGGACGGACGGACATCGCTAGATAGACTTAAAATCGATCGAGGATCATGAATATATATAATTTATGGGGTCCTAGTCCAATTTTTCTATCACTAGAGTGGAGGGTATAAAAAGTGTCATATATAAACCAGCCTAATGTCCAACAAATGAGATAAACTGCCGAAAAAAGCTATTTTAAGTCTGAGCGCCATGGACTGCCTAAAAATTTCCTTATTTTAGGCTTCTTCAACCCACCCTCAACTCAAGCTGAATCTATATGAATATTTTTTTAATAAATTCTGGAAATTCATACTTTTGTTGAAATCAACGCTAAAGTCGAAAAAGTCCTAACGTTATTGACAAACCTGGAGTTACAATCTATCTATAACAATATATTCTAATCACATTTTTGCGACCTTGTGCGACTGTTCATAAACTTTTAAGATATAGGCAATAAACCAAAATTTAACTTTTAGAAAGGCCCTAAAATGGAAGTTTAAAATATTTTTGATATTTTTTTTAAAGTGATTTCTAATAAAAAATATCTTACTTTGGCACTATTGGAGTGATAACTGTAGATGGACAAGTGAGTTAATTTTGACTCACGTTAAAAAAATCATAATTTACTTAAACGCATTTTTTTACTCACTCTTACTCTATATTCAAGTGAGTAAATAAAACACTACTCACGCTTGACTCACGTTTAAGCACACACGCAAATTTCGAACACGATCATAACATTTTAGCTAAAAAAAAAAAAAAACAGTTGTTTGTGTATGGGCGGATCGTTAATATGCCACTGAACCGATTTAAAACAACAAAAAAAGTTGTAAAACATTTAAATAAAACTAAAAAAATACAATTAAATTATTTTGACTCACTTAAGAAAAATAGTACTCGCTACGAATCACTCACGGACAAAATGTACTCACTCACTTATGGCTCTAGAAAACAAATTTGACTTAAGCTCACGTGAATGGCGCCTATCTCTAGTGCTAAACAATAAAGCTGGGAACGCATTTAAGTGGGCATATCTCAGCGATAGCATTTTAAATATTGTTGATAAAATTATAAGCAATTAGCATTATTTGTACATTTAGAATGGCAAAATCTTATCTTTATATATAAAAGAGTAATGTGACTGACTGACTGACTGACTGACTGACTGATTGACTGATTCATCATCGCCCAGCCCAAACCGCTGAAGCTAGAGACTTGAAATTTGGACTGTAGGTGCACCTCCCGGAATATAGATCCACTAAGGCTGGATTTTTGCCAGTGTTGATTCTAAGGGGGTAAAAAGGGTAAAAAACTGTACTTTTGGTACTTTTTATATCTCCTAAAATAATGGTCATAGAGACTTGAAATTTGGACTGTATGTTCACCTCCCGGAACATAGATACACTAAGGCCGGATTTTTTCCAGTGTTGATTCTAAGGGGGTAAAAAGGGTAAAAAACTGTACTTTTGGTACTTTTTATATCTCCCGAAATAATGGTCATAGAGACTTGAAATTTGGTTTGTATGTTCACATCCTGGAACATAGATCCAGTAAGGCTGGATTTTTGCCAATGTTGATTCTACGGGGGTAAAAAGGGTAAAAAACTGTACTTTTGGTACCTTTTATATTTCCTTAAAAAATGGTCACAAAAACTTCAAATTTGGACTGTATGATCACCTCCCCGAATGAAGATCCACTAGGGCTTGATTTTTGCCAATGATGATTCTAAGGGGGTAAAAAGGGTAAAAAACTGTACTTTTGGTACCTTTTATATTTCTTTAAATAATAGTACTAGGAACTTGAAATTTGCAATGTAGGTTCACCTTCCGAAAAAAAGATTCACTAAGTCTGGGTTTTTGCCAATGTTGATTCTACGGGGGTAAAATGGGTAAAAAAGTGTACTTTTGGTACTTTTTTTTTATATACTGAAATAATGGTCTTTCAAACTTCAAATTTGAAATGTAGGATCCTTTAGTGAAATAAAACATTCTGGATCAAGTACTTATTGAAAATTCTGTACCATTTTTAAAAAGTACCTTTTATAAAAAGTACCTTTTATAAAAAGTACCTTTTATAAAAAGTACCTTTTATAAAAAGTACCTTTTATAAAAAGTACCTTTTATAAAAAGTACCTTTTATAAAAAGTACCTTTTATAAAAAGTACCTTTTATAAAAAGTACCTTTTATAAAAAGTACCTCTTATAAAAAGTTCCTTTTATAAAAACTACCTTTTATAAAAAGTACCTTAGTTAAAAAAAGTACCTTTTATAAAAAGTACCTTTTATAAAAAGTACCTTTTATAAAAAGTACCTTTTATAAAAAGTACCTTTTATAAAAAGTACCTTTTATAAAAAGTACCTATATATATAAAAAGTATCTTTTACAAAAAGTACCTTTTATAAAAAGTACCTTTTATAAAAAGTACCTTTTATAAAAAGTACCTTTTATAAAAAGTACCTTTTATAAAAAGTACCTTTTATAAAAAGTACCTTTTATAAAAAGTACCTTTTATAAAAAGTACCTTTTATAAAAAGTACCTTTTATAAAAAGTACCTTTTATAAAAAGTACCTTTTATAAAAAGTACCTTTTATAAAAAGTACCTTTTATAAAAAGTACCTTTTATAAAATGTACCTTTTATAAAAAGTACCTTTTATAAAAAGTACCTTTTATAAAAAGTACCTTTTATAAAAAGTACCTTTTATAAAAAGTACCTTTTATAAAAAGTACCTTTTATAAAAAGTACCTTTTATAAAAAGTACCTTTTATAAAAAGTACCTTTTATAAAAAGTACCTTTTATAAAAAGTACCTTTTATAAAAAGTACCTTTTATAAAAAGTACCTTTTATAAAAAGTACCTTTTATAAAAAGTACCTTTTATAAAAAGTACCTTTTATAAAAAGTACCTTTTATAAAAAGTACCTTTTATAAAAAGTACCTTATATAAAAAGTACCTTTTATAAAAAGTACCTTTTATAAAAAGTACCTTTTATAAAAAGTACCTTTTATAAAAAGTACCTTTTATAAAAAGTACCTTATATAAAAAGTACCTTTTATAAAAAGTACCTTTTATAAAAAGTACCTTTTATAAAAAGTACATTTTATAAAAAGTACCTTTTACAAAAGTACCTTTTATAAAAAGTACATTTTATAAAAAGTAGCTTTTATAAAAAGTACCTTTTACAAAAAGTACATTTTATAAAAGTACCTTTTATAAAAAGTACCTTTTATAAAAAGTACCTTTTATAAAAAGTACCTTTTATAAAAAGTACCTTTTATAAAAAGTACCTTTTATAAAAAGTACCTTTTATAAAAAGTACCTTTTATAAAAAGTACCTTTTATAAAAAGTACCTTTTATAAAAAGTACCTTTTATAAAAGGTACCTTTTATAAAAAGTACCTTTTATAAAAAGTACCCTTTATAAAAAGTACCTTTTATAAAAAGTACCTTTTATAAAAATTACCTTTTATAAAAAGTACCTTTTATAAAAAGTAACTTTTATAAAAAGTACCCTTTATAAAAAGTACCTTTTATAAAAAGTACCTTTTATAAAAAGTACCTTTTATAAAAAGTACCTTTTATAAAAAGTACCTTTTATAAAAAGTACCTTTTATAAAAAGTACCTTTTATAAAAAGTACCTTTTATAAGAAGTACCTTTTATAAAAAGTACCTTTTATAAAAAGTACCTTTTATAAAAAGTACCTTTTATAAAAAGTACCTTTTATAAAAAGTACCTTTTATAAAAAGTACCTTTTATAAAAAGTACCTTTTATAAAAAGTACCTTTTGTAAAAAGTACCTTTTATAAAGAGTACCTTTTATAAAAAGTACCTTTTATAAAAAGTACCTTTTATAAAAAGTACATTTTATAAAAAGTACCTTTTATAAAAAGTACCTTTTATTAAAAGTACCTTTTATAAAAAGTACCTTTTATAAAAAGTAACTTTTATAAAAAGTACCCTTTATAAAAAGTACTTTTTATAAAAAGTACCTTTTATAAAAAGTACCTTTTATAAAAAGTACCTTTTATAAAAAGTACCTTTTATAAAAAGTACCTTTTATAAAAAGTACCTTTTATAAAAAGTACCTTTTATAAAAAGTACCTTTTATAAAAAGTACCTTTTATAAAAAGTACCTTTTATAAAAAGTACCTTTTATAAAAAGTACCTTTTATAAAAAGTACCTTTTATAAAAAGTACCTTTTATAAAAAGTACCTTTTATAAAAAGTACCTTTTATAAAAAGTACCTTTTATAAAAAGTACCTTTTATAAAAAGTACCTTTTATAAAAAGTACCTTTTATAAAAAGTACCTTTTATAAAAAGTACCTTTTATAAAAAGTACCTTTTATAAAAAGTACCTTTTATAAAAAGTACCTTTTATAAAAAGTACCTTTTATAAAAAGTACATTTTATAAAAAGTACCTTTTATAAAAAGTACCTTTTATTAAAAGTACCTTTTATAAAAAGTACCTTTCATAAAAAGTACCTTTTATAAAAAGTACCTTTTATAAAAAGTACCTTTTAAAAAAAGTACCTTTTATAAAAAGTACCTTTAATAAAAAGTACCTTTAATAAAAAGTACCTTTTATAAAAAGTACCTTTTATAAAAAGTACCTTTTATAAAAAGTACCTTTTATAAAAAGTACCTTTTATAAAAAGTACCTTTAATAAAAAGTATCTTTTATAAAAAGTACCTTTTATAAAAAGTACCTTTCATAAAAAGTACCTTTTATAAAAAGTACCTTTTATAAAAAGTACCTTTTATAAAAAGTACCTCTTATAAAAAGTAACTTTCATTAAAAGTATCTTTTATAAAATACACTTTTTGGTACTTTTTTATTTCCTGAAATTTTATTTATAGAAACTTTTTATATGTCCTAGAATCTTAAAAATTGTAATGAAGGAGAACACGGTAAAAAAAAACATTTTGGGAAAAATATGTTTTTAAAATTCCGCTTCTTAGTGGGATAAAATAACTAAAAAAGTGTATTTTCGGTACCTTTGATATTTTTTGACGTAATAATTCTAGAAACTTAAAATTAGAATTGTAAAATCCTGTTTGTACTTTTAACATTTGCTAAAACAATGATAATAGAAAATTTAAATTTGGAAAAGAAGATCCTTCGGTGAAGAAAAATCTTTCTGGAAGAGGTTCTTTTTGGAAATTCCGTTTCTAACGGGGGTAAGAAAGTATACTTTTAGTACTTTTTTCTTTGTTCCTATAATAACGAAAAAGTGTAAATTTTGGTTATTTTTATATTTCTTGAAATAATGGCTCAGAAACTTGACATTTTAAATAAAGGATCACCTAGCACAAAAAAAAAATGTTTTTGGAAAATTTAATTTTAAGGGGAAAAGGGGGCAAATGGCTATTTTTACCTATCGAACTATTAAACTAAAAGCCCCAAAAATAACAGACAAGAGAAGGACATATTTTAAAATTTTAAATTTTAGAACGGGGAACGAAATGGAATAGAGCAGGGAACAATATGGAATGATACTTTTTACTCAAATTTTTCGTATCTAATTTTTTTTACTCCATATTGTTTCTCTTTATATGTTTTTTCACTCAAACTTATTTTTATTCCAATTTCTTTATTCACTGAAATATTCATTTACTCAAAATCCAAAATCCCGAAATAAGGGCTCGAAAATTACTCAAATTTTATTGTTTAAATTATTCACTAAAATATTATTAAAAGACTTAAATTTTTACAAGTAAATAAAACAAAAACTACGTAGGGGAATTTTCTTGAAATCTGTAGAGTAATTCTGATCCTTCTAATATCCGGTATTCAATGCAACCGGTAACGAAGTACCGGGATGGTAAGCTAGTTAGCTATATAAAGATTCCCTCTTAAATGTGCCACTGATTATGTGAACTTTATGACGCATTTAAAAGGGGCATATTTTATTTAACTCTTCTGATAACAGGATAAAGAGAAATTAAATTTTAAAATATCTGAGTTCAATTTCGTGACTGACGGTGCCCAATCAATTCCAACAGATAATTTGAAACATTAATTATTAATTTAGACATCTTGTCCGCCATATTGGATCCACCATTTTGAATTACGAATATTTGATTCCAAAATCAGATTAAGCATCCGAAAAACCACCAAAATCAAAGTTTTTGGCCAAAACAGGCAACATAGAAAGAATTTAAAATTGTCGCCATATTGAATCCGCCATTTTTAATTTTTAATATCTGAGCTCATATATGTTATTGCAGACCTGAAATACATCGACAATGATTATTTTAAATACAATAAGTTATGAATTTAAAAATCATGTCCGCCATCTTGAATTCGCCATTTTGAATTTTTATATTTGTTCCAGAACCGTGATCTGTGATCCCATAACATCCTTTTGTAATACTTTCTTGACGCATAGGTTTAGCGGTATATTTATGGCCAAAATGCAGGGATGCTTGCCCACAGTGCGGAGGGAACATTTTTAATTCTCTTACACTTAAAAAAATACTTGTCATGTTAATACACAATTTCCAATTGTATTTTAAAATTTTCATATGTATTTTAAAATTTTCAAATATAATATTTTGTGAGGATGTTTATTCTGGCTCGAGGTCATTATTTTCTTTACTAATTAAAACCATGATATTCTCATAGCATAATTTTCAAAAAAAATTATTTTTTGTTTTAAATTTATTTATGTTGGTCATTTTTGCAAGACTTAATCGACACGTGTTTCGGAATTTGTCAAGATTCCATTGTCAAGATTATTTAGCAAAAATAGAAACGATATACTACAAAGTAGCAAACGAGTCTAATGACAAATCGTTTGTGCACAAACTAAAACATTAATACATATTCGACTCTATCCACAATGTGAATTAGAAAGACGAAGAAATTGTACTATGTTAGTAAGTAACGATTTTCAATAACCAACAAAAATATTTAAAACATTTTACATACGATAGTCCATTGGACTACAACAATATGTTTTTTGTTGTTGTGCATGAAATTATACCATTATTAGGGCTATTCATCACTATGGCGTGCCAACCATTATGTTCAAATTCTGATTAATTTTTATTAATAAATAAAAATTGTTTTATTCGACCTTTAAAATATTATATTTTGTGAGGATGTTTATTCTGGCTCGAGGTCATTATTTTCTTTACTAATTAAAACCATGATATTCCATTAAGTCTTGCAAAAATGACCAACATAAATAAATTTAAAACAAAAAATAATTTTCTTGAAAATTATGCTATGAGAATATCATGGTTTTAATTAGTAAAGAAAATAATGACCTCGAGCCAGAATAAACATCCTCACAAAATATAATATTTTAAAGGTCGAATAAAACAATTTTTATTTATTAATAAAAATTAATCAGAATTTTCAAATATATTTTAAAATTGTCCAAATTAATTTTAAAATATATTTTAAGATTGTTCAAATATATATTAAAATTGTCCAAATGTATTTTAAGAATGTCCAAATGTATTTTAAAATTGTCCAAATGTAGTTTAAAATTTTCCAAATGTATTTTAAAATTGTCCAAATGTATTTTAAAATTGTCCAAATGAAGCTTAAAATTTTCCGAATGTTTTTTAAAATTGTCAAATGTAGTTTAAAAATTTCCAAATGTATTTTAAAATTTTCCGAATGTATGAATATCAAAAAATTTCTGAAAACAATTAAGCGGTTTTCGAGATATCGCCTTTAGAAATTTGTCAAAAAATTTCCAAAAATGCCGATTTATTCGTACATTCAAATAGTTAAAAAAAAAAACAAAATTTTGTTCCACTGACTATTTTAAAGAGGTTAAGGCAAACTTTCATTTAAACTTAATTTGATCCAAATAAAAATATTTGTACCCACGTAGTCCTTCAATCAAAGTTTAAAGTTTTTGGTAAAAGTGTTCTAAAAAAATCCAAGCCTTTGATTTAAGAGCGACACGTGTTAAAATGATTATATTTGGATCAAATTAATTTTAAAGGAAAGTTTGTCACAAGCTCTGTGAAAGGGTCAAAAGAAAGAAGTTTTGAGATTTTTTTAAATTTCTTGAACGTAAGAAAAAAATTTTAATTTTTTCAAATACCGATGTCTCGAAAACCGATCGACCTGTTTTAGTTTTATTTTATATTCGCCTTTGGCATACACAAATTAGTCAACATGATGTGTCGCAAGACATATATTTTTTTTAATATTTTTTTTTTTATTTTCAAAAATTCCAAACTTTAATTGCCGGGCGCCACTGGTGAATTTAATCCGAATGGCCTCAAATTTTGAAAACATAACTTTAAGGTATAGTATAAAAAAAATTTGCCTTACGAAAATCAAAAGTTTAAGAAAGACTGTCACTCTAATGGTGCGTATTATTAACTTTATTATGAATTACTTATATTAATAATACGCACCGTGGCATTTGCGATTAAATCAGCCAATATTTAAATAAAAATTTAAAAAATAAAAATTCTTTGCTTTATTAAAGAAATTTTTTGAATCTGAGAAAATTTTTAATTTTTTCGTATAAAACAGTTCTCAGTTTTGAATATAAACCCACTGCAGTACAATCGTACTGTGCCGAATTATTTCTAAAACAATTCGTCATATGATAAACCTCAGTTACAATTTTGACAATTTTGTTACAACAAATTTTTTTTTTTTCCAAAACATCATTTTAACTCAAAAAAATAATAAATTCTCAAAAAAATAAAAAAAAACCTTGAAAAGTTAAAAAAATGCATTTTTGTTTCATTTGAAATGGTAGCTACTTGTCATGTCACATCAAAGTTTTCAAATAAAATTTATATGAAAAGAATTTTGCAATTTTAAGCAACTCTCTGTATGTCATTGGAAATTGTTAGTACGACAATCAATCACACATTGTATTTCTGTTAAGTTTTTCTGTATTTTTTTTTTTTTTTTCAAGTAAATTCAGTTATTCGTTAAAAATTGTTTATGCATTTTATATTGTTGTATCAAAAAAAAAAAGAAGAAAAAAATGCACAAAAAAGTCAAACAACCATAAAAAATCAAACATTGATGTGAAAATTGCCACAAATGACTAAGTTGTCGTGATGTGTTGCTAAAAACATGACAGTTAAACATCATACCGTACGAGTTTTGTATCATTTTAAATGGACTTGGATTTGAAATACAAATAAAAATAAACAAAGAAAAATTATGTTGTTTTCTTAAAAAAAAATTGTTGAAAATACTATGTTTGTCTGAACTTTGTTTAATATAAAGAATATATGAATTATTAAAAAAAAATCTAACAATAAGTATGTTTTTCATAAGAACTTGTCCTCAAATATATAGAGTGTATAATATATTCTGTCAATACATTTATTAAATCAATAATAAAAATATATAAATTCTTGAGAATTCCATAACTAAACCGTTATGCTAGTTAGATGATTAATTATAGTGTCAAATAAAATTTTTTCTTTGAATTTTTTATTGACCCAATGAAAAATGTTTATAAATGCAACACATATGAACTCTGAGAAAAAACATGTTTGGAACATGCTTTCAGTTCAACAAATCACCCACAATGCAGGGGGCACTTTGATCATATATATGATTAATGACAACCATATTATGATCATCAACAATTATAAAATGACAATTTTTTATTATACTATAATCATCGAAGATCATAATATGATAGCTGCAATCATATTATGAAAAAGTTATCAATCATACTATGTTGCCCGTCCATTATGGTTGTCGCAATCATGTTTTTTCTCTACGTGTGGCATACGCGGATCAAAGGGGGTGAACATAATGACGGAAATTCCTAACCAAAAAATCTAACAAGAAACTACTAGAAAAGTTAAGTTCGACTTGATCCATCCATAAATACAAGGGTGGTTCATAAATTAAAAAAGTTTAATGTAATTTGAATGAATCCATGAATACGAATGAATCCATGAAGCCATGAATAACCGGGGACCCTGTTTGGAACTAATTTTTTTAGGTAACCTTACTAAAGTTTTTTTAGTGTATGAAAAACTTCAAGAGTGACTCCCACCCTCTAAAGGGTCTTCCAAAAGTCAAATCCAAAAAATTATTCAAATCGGTCCAGCCGTTTGGCTGTAAATAATTTTAGCCAAAAAACGGGGTAAAATTTCCTAAAGTGCACTGCGCTGATTTTGCTGAAATTCAATACCAATCAGACCAGGGGAACGAAATATATGGGGCATTCCATGTCAAATCGGACACTCCTATACAAATTACAGTTGGAGCAAATTTTATAAAAATGTAATTTTGAATGGAAGCCCACTGAGGGAGTGGAGATAGGGCGTAGGTATGTTTTAAGAAAATGTTGGAGGGTAAAAATAAGTTGGGTTCAGTCTCACTAATGACCCCTCTCGGAAGCACCATTGGACCGGTAGAAGCTGATTAAATAAAACAAATTTACAAAAAATAAAAAAAAAGTTGTATGGGGACCGCCTTAATAGTTAAAGATAGGGGGTAGGTGTGTTCAGAGAAAATGTTTGGACTAAAAAAATATTGTGGGTCGGTCATACATTCGATTGCTCTAAGAGCATTCTTAGGGCAGTTAGATCGGTTGGAGCAAATTAAAAAAAAATGTCATTTTGTGTGGGAGCCCCCTTAGAAATTGGAGATAGGGTTAGTTTGTCCAAAAAAACCAAAAAAAACAAAAAAAGTTAGTTTGTCAAAAAAAAATGTTTAGACGTAAAAATTAATAGGGGTCTGTCTTGGAAGTGACCCCTCTTTGACGCACCATTGGAGTAGTAGAATGGTTTTAAGATTGGAAAATTACGCTAAAATTTTTTCAAGAACTTTTAAAAAATAGAATTAATCGTTATCCCACGATGCTACTGAGTAAAAAATTTGTAGAATCAATAGAAGTTTTACACAAAAAAATTTCAAAAAAAAATCAATGACCCGGGTGAAAATGAACATGTATGTTCATACATGATCATACATGATACCCTGTATGATAGTACATGAACAATATATGGAAATGTATGTCATATATGGGAGCATATATGAACATACACACGTAATGTAATATTACATATATGTAAATGTATGCAACTATGTGTGGAAAGGTATATGTCATACACCTTCATATATGCTACGCATCTGCATAGCATACATGTCTTAAAAACATTTTTGTTTTAAGGTTGGGTTCGGCAAAACTTTGCAAAATTGGACGAAGTTCATGTATGGGTTCAGTCTGAAAAAGTCTTTCGGTCGGACAATAATGATCATACATCATCAAGATTGATTATAATTTTTGTATTCTATAGGCGAATATGAACGGCACTAACGTAAACAACCAAATTTAGAAGAAAATGCGAACACTTTGACGGTATTACTATCAGAGCTGCGAAGGATTTCATTCCTTAATTAGATTTGGTGTTCTGGGGGGTTATTGTGTAATTCGATTTGAAAATAAAAGCTTTTCGAACGCAATTTTTGTTCTCAATTTAAAGTACCTAAAATAATTTGTATTCGGGAGAAATTTTTTTAGCATATACAAGTTCATTCTTTATTTCTAAAAGCAAACAAAAAAGAACATTTTTCATACCAAATTTCCTTTTACAAAAGATCAAAATTTTCCGAATTCGAACAGTTTCTTTCGAATCGAATTACGCAATTACCCCCCTGAATTAAACTTTATTGATTGCGTTCCCCAATCACAATTTATCGAATGATTTTACACTTGATTTTAAAATATGCGCATTCGATTTCTTTTACATTTGACCATGAAATTGAATGCGTAATTTTTTATAAATTCGATTTTTAAAAGTCTCATGAATAATAAAAAAATGAAATAAAGAATGCATTCAATTTTTAAAATTCTCGTAAACAAGAATTCGATTTAATGGTAAAAATCGAATCCATTCCAAGAAATATTGATATTTAAAGATAATTGTATTCAGTGACTATAAAAATCGAATGTATTTTATTTGTGAATTCATTCGAAAAGTGGTTAATTCTTCGAAGCTTTGATTACCCTAAAGTATCATAAAGTATATTTTTAAAATATTCGTTGGTTTTTATTAAAAAAACAGTGTCATAAATTAATACAAATTATTTATATTTAAAAAAATTTAAATTAATAGACGTTTTATGAAAAAAAAAAATTGTACATACAAATTCATGTATGACAATGTATGATCATTAATGTACATGTACCCTCAAATTACGGATATGCACATGTATGGACATCCATACATGCATCATATATGAACATTAGAGTGTCCCTTATTTTGGAAATGTTGGAAATCTTGAGACGGTACCCGCTCATTTTTTTCCTTTTGACTTAAAAATAACTCAGGAAAAATTTTACGCCCCTAGGACCACGCCTTCCCTACGCGACGGGGCCTTAAAGAGCGGGGCCTAAAAAATCATTTTTCCATACAAACCAAAAAAATTTTTTTTTGATTTTTAATTTTTTTGTTATTAATTATTATATTACTTGGTTTGCTTATTCACGACAAAAAATTTGATTTTGGAGGGATAAGTCTTTCAGCGCTAAAAAATTTTTCGCAAAAAAAAAATTTGGGCGGCCGGGGTCCTACAGTAAAAAATTTTTAAAAAATATTTTTTTTTAGTTTTGACCAGCAACGGTTTTAGCTGCTATGTTGCTTTAAATGATATATATTCCAAAAAAAAAATTATTCATATCTGTGACATCTTTATCTTTTTCGAAAAAAAAAATTTTGAGCCGTAGGAATCCTACGGTAAAAAATTTTTAAAAAATATTTTTTTTTAGTTTTGAAAAGCAATGGTTTTAGTTTTTATGTTGTTTTTAATGATATATATTCCAAAAAAAATATTATTCATATTTGTGACATTTTTATCGTGTATCGAAAAAAATCATCAATGCATTTTTTACCCTTTTTTAGAACACGATTAAGATGTCACAGATACAAAAAATATTTTTTTATGAATATATATCATTTAAAGCAACATAGCAGCTAAAACCGTTGCTGGTCAAAACTAAAAAAAAATATTTTTTAAAAATTTTTTACTGTAGGACCCCGGCGGCTCAAAATTTTTTTTTGCGAAAAATTTTTTAGCGCTGAAAGACTTATCCCACCAAAATCAAATTTTTTGTTGTGAATAAGCAAACCAAGTAATATAATAAATAATAACAAAAAAATTAAAAATCAAAAAAAAAATTTTTTGGTTTGTATGGAAAAATGATTTTTTAGGCCCCGCTCTTTAAGGGCCCGTCGCGTAGGGAAGGCGTGGTCCTAGGGGCGTAAAATTTTTCCTGAGTTATTTTTAAGTCAAAAGGAAAAAAATGAGCGGGTACCGTCTCAAGATTTCCAACATTTCCAAAATAAGGGACACTCTAATGAACATACATGCTCATTTTCACCCGGGGAGTGCAAACATTTTCAAAAATGAGATTTAAATTTTAAAACTTAAAAATCGCATACTAGAGTGCTTTTAAGACCATTTTTTGATTTTTTTTTATTTGAGTTATACTTAACCTGACCAACTGCTTTTGACTGAAAAGCGGGATCGAAAGATTGAAAAAGCGGGATTTTGATCTAAAAAGCGGGATTTTTTTTAATAAGTGAAATTTGCCTTAAACAAACCCACAAATACCCTCAAAAATGCACAAAATTCTGGAAATACTTTTATGGGATTGTAATTTTTTTTAACAGAAAAATTTTATTTTGATTACATCAGCAAACATAGTCTCTAGTCTAAGGAATTTTTTTACCAACCTTGGGATAAAATATTTAAGAATCAAAAAAATTGCATATGAAAAACTAAAATTAAATTAGAGTCCAGACTGAATCTGATAACTTTTCTTATCATTTTCTAAGAGAAAGTAAATCTCATATATATTTTATAGAAAAATGTTTCAGAACTCAAGACTGTCTTTAGAAAATATTTAGATACTTATTTGACTCAGAATTTAAGAATATTTTTAAAGAAAAATTATCTAAAATTTTAAGAATTCTTCTGTAGGAAAAATGTTTAAGAATCTTATAAATTTTCTATAGAAAAAATCCATTAGCAACTGTTAATTTCCTAAGAATAAAATATTATAGAGTCTGACAAGAATTTTTCTGGAAAAAAATCTAAAATCGGATAATTTTTCTACAGGAAAAACGTTTCAGAATCTGATAGTTTTTTTATGAGAAATATATTTCAGAATCTTAAAATTTTTTATATGGAAAAAGAGATTTTTCCTGTTTAAATAATACTTTAGAATCAGAGAATTTTTCTATAGGAAAAGTTTTTCAAAATTTATGATTTTTTCCAACAAGAAAAATTTTTTCGAATTTTTCTATAGAAAATTATATCAGAATCTAAGTTTTTTTTTTGTATGAAAAATCTCCCAGAATCTGAAAATATTTCTGTTGAGAAATTTTATAAAGGAAGTGTGTCTTTGAGTCTGTAAATTTTTCTTCTGAAGTTGCGTCTTAAATTTTTCTTTAGAAAAATGCCTTAGAACCTAATAATTTTTCTATATGAAATTATCTTAGAAAACATTGGAACTTTAAAAATTTCCCTTCTTTTTTTCCCCCCTTCTCAAATATTTTCTTGAAAAAATCGTTTGGATCTGATTTAATCTGTTTGGATCTAAAAAATATAATTTTATCTGATCAGGTCTTTTTGATACGACGTTTTTCCACATTTTCAGGATCTGATCAGATTCAATTACGGATCAGAGTTCGAAATTGGAGACAAATTTCGTATCTGGTAGATCTTATCTGATACAAATGCCATCATTAGATTTTAACAAATCAGACCAGATCTAATCAATTTTTTTTCACGGGGCTATAAAATTTAAGAATTTATTTTTAGAAAAGGGTATCAGATTTTTTTTTCAAGGAAGAATTTTTTAAAAACCGATAATTTTTTAGAATCTGAGATTTTTTTTTTATGAAAAATGTTTCAGCATCTGAGGAGTTTTGTATACAAAAAAATTCTAAGAATTAGGAAACATGTATTTAAGTTTAATACATTTTTATTGAAAGCTTTTTTCGGAATATTCGAAGTATCACAATGAAAAAATTGTATGTAAAAATTTAATTTTAATTTATTTTTGATTTAAATCAGTGCAGTAGGGTTTTCTTGTGAACAGTTTTTTTGCGTAAACAAAATTTTTCTTAAAATATTATTAAAATAACCTAAAAATTGTACTTTGCTATTCCAAAAGTCAAAAAGCGGGATTAAGCGGGATGAAGCGGGACTTTTGTTTAAAAAGCGGGATCGGAATTCAAGGCGGGATGAGACATCAAAAAGCGGGATAATCCCGCCAAAAGCGGGATGGTTGGTCAGGTTAGTTATACTCCATCTTCGGCCGGATATAGGAGGTATAAATAGTGAGGAGATCAGATGGAGTGAAGTAATTCTAACACCGTTTCAAGAAACCAAGACCCTTGAATGCTTCTTTCGACACTTGAAAAACATGTTGGTTCTATCGGACATCACATTAAATTTTCATGCCTAGAACAATCAAGAGTGTCTGATTCCTCAATAGCTATACCACCCATGGCTACAGATGACGCTGATTCCACAATCTGTCTGTAGGTCAACATACAACATTGGGTCTTACGAGCATTAAAATCCACCCTATTCGCAAGACCCCACTCGGATAGAGGTCGCTGAGAGGTCACGATTGAGTGTGTCATTCATGTTCTGCCTCATAGTTTCAACCTCAGTAAGGCTTGGTATACGATTAAAGGAAAATGAATGACAAATGTTGCTGTCATCTGCGAAAGAATAGATAGGATTGAAAGTTTGACAAAGAAGGTCGTTAAGAAAAATGAGAAAAAGGGTAGAGAAAGAACAGAACCTTATGGTACCTACATCTATAACAACACGTATAATACGGTCTCTGAAAAAGCTCGATATAAATCGAGAGAAATCACTACCGACACCAAACGCAATAAGCTTCGAAACGAGTGCACCGTGCCACACACGATCAAACGCCTTAGAAATATCTAGAGCAACCACCTTGTTTTCAAAAAAATTTGCAATTTGGACCATTATTGAAGAAGTAATGAGTAAAAGAAGTTTGTGTAAAGGAACAAACTATCCATTTTTAAAAATTCGATATTTTTTGAATGGGTCATCAAAAAAATCTGAAAATTTACCACGAAGGAAAGGTACTAAAAACTGTAAACAAATTGGGAAAATCTAAAAAAAAATATTCAAAGTGTCCGATTTGACATGGAATGCCCCATATATTTTTTTGTCGAATTTTATTCCGAAACTTACCGTGTTTTAAGAGTGAGATCTTTTGCTTATTACTAAAGACGAGATTTTCGTGTACTAAAAAATCGAAAATATGCGCTAAAAAATTCAAAATATGCACTAAAAAACCTTAAAATATGCACTAAAAAAAAAATGTGTGTAATAAAAATCTTGTTTTCATAGGAAAAACTTCTTAAAAAGCAAAAAATAGCGGCGGATTTAAATAGTAACATTTAAAGGGGGGGGGGGGGTGAAATAAAGCCATAGGCAATAAGGCCATATGGCCTTATTTCTCAATTCAATGGGAAATAAGGCCATATGGGTGATTCCATGCCAAACCGCACAGAAAACCGTCATTTTCGGATTTGTCACCTCCGATTTTAATGAAATTCGCAAAAAGTATTTAAAATGGGCAGTTTTCATGAAATCATTACCTTACAGACTCCAAAAATTTTTAGTTTTCAAAATATGGCGTCTTGAAAATTGGCAAAAACATCAAATTTTCAATAAGGTGCACATACAAAGTCACCCATAACCTTAAAACTATAAAACCTACAATTACCAAATAGGTACCATTTTAAAGGTGAAAAGATTACCTTAAAAGTGACCTTACAATTTTTTCTTGTAATGAAAGGTCAAAGGTCATATTTCAAGGTCTAATGTTCAAAGACATATATCTCAAAATCCGATATTTTTAAAATTCTCAAAAAAATATATGATAACAATCAGGTCTTTTCCTACATTTGTATCAAAATTTCAGGGTGGACACTCATATGGTTCCAAAGTTACAGAGGAAAACGTGCTCGAAGGTAAGGTTTTTTATACGAGTTCATATGAAAAAGATATATAGTCGTAAACAAACCATATATAGTCGTAAACAAAGGTGAAGGCCTAGAACAAGACATACTACTTTTTATGTATTTTGAGTTCTTTTGTAAGGGTTTTCTTGTTCTTTTACAAGGAAATTCTTCGAAAGTGAACATACCTGACTTCTTTGAAATTTATACACAAGCTAAAAAAAAAATAAATCTAAAATCAACCAGTCTGAGCTTGTCGTTTTTTTTTAGTTAGTTTAAAGTTTAGGTACTTTATATCGATGCCACATATAACAGATTGGTTTCATTCGAAACATATATTCTTCTATATTAGGGAAATAGCAATGGGGTGGGGGAACCGTTTGTTCAAATCGGAATAAAGCTCATAAACAAGAATGTAATCAAGCATAAAAATGGTTTAGAAATGAAAACACTAATGTTTCGAATTTCTTTGAAATTTATTTTATTTTGGACACACTAAAAAAAATATTTTTTTCTAAAATACGGATGAAAGCCGACCTGTAAGGAATACTGCTAATAAAAAATTCATGTGATTGCTTAATTTAAATAGAAAATAGTACCAATATTTTAATTTGTTGAACATAAACCAAAACAATTATGCAGCAAATAATATGTCTCAAACTGACTGCAAAAATTTGCTTTCAAATGAAGCGGATCTAATATGTGGCATCTAAGTACCTAAAAGTGAAAATTAGTAAAAATGGGTAATTTTTGACCCCTGCTTAACCTAAAAACTAAATTTAGACCAAAAAGCTCAGACAGGTCGATGTTAGATATTTTTTGTCTTTCTTGGGCATACATTTCAAAGAAATTACGTATGATCACTTAGAAGATTTTCCTTGTAAAAACAAGAAAACCCTACGATAAAATTTAATTTTGATAGTGAAATCAAATTCAGGAGGTCGATGTTAGATATTTTTTGTCTGTCTTGGGCATACATTTCAAAGAAATTACGTATGTTCACTTTGAAGATTTTCCTTGTAAAAACAAGAAAACCCTACGATAAAATTTAATTTTGATAGTGAAATCAAATTCAGGAGGTCGAAATATTGCTGAACAATGAGTTTAGTTTTTAGGTCCGGCCCATTGTTTGTTTACTGCTATACTGTTGCGTGTGTGTAAGCTTTTGCATATGAACTCGTAGAGAAAATCTTGTCTTCGAGCACGTTTTCCTCCAACCAAATGAGTGTCCACCTTAAAATTTGGATACAAATGTAGGGGAAGACATATTTATTATCATATATTTTTTTGAGAATTTTAAAAATATCGGATTTTGAGATATATGTCTTTGAACATTAGACCTTGAAATATGACCTTTGACCTTTCAGTACAAAAAAAATTTATACATGTCATTTTTAATGTAATCTCTTTAAACCTTTAAAATGGTACCTATCTGGAAACTGTAAGTTGTATAGTTTATAAGTTAGGGGCCACTTTGTATGTGTACCTTATTGAAATTTTGACGTTTTCGCCAATTTTTAAGCCGCCATATTTCGAAAACCGAAAGGTTTTGGAGCCAGAAAGGTAATGATTTTAGGAACACTATCCATTTGCAATATATTTGGGAAATTTTATTAAAATCGAAGGGGACAAATCCGAATGCTGTGTGGCTTTATTACCAACAAGATTGAGCAATAAAGTCATATTGATTTTGCAACCAAAGTGGAAATAAAGCCATATCAGTTGAAAATGTGGAAATATATTTTCCCGTAAATTCTGCTACCCAAAAAAAATTTATTTAGCGAAGCCGCTAAATTAATTTATGGAGTTTGTTATCCCTAAGCCCGGCCGAAGGCCGGCTACGCAGAAAAAAAAAATGTTTTGACTATCTTTAAATTAAAAAACCACATGTACCAGGAACCTCGGAACTTAGAGGGGTCTAGAGGCACCAATTTTTTATTGGCAGGGTTTTTAATTTAAAGATTGTTTAACAAAAAAAGTTTTTCTGTGTAGCCGGCCTTCGGCCGGGCTTAGGGATTACAAAATCCATGCATTAAACCCACCCTCTCCGCAAGTAAAGTTTTCTAGGGTAGCAGGCCTTTGCGCTATCAAATTTGTTATGCCTCAAAAAGGCCTGATAACCAAAATAGCTTTGGTTTGCAGAGAGGGTGGGTTTAATGCATGGAGTATGTAATCCCTAAGCCCGGCCGAAGGCCAGCTACGCAGAAAACCTTTATTACAAAAACACAAATCATAGAAGTCGTAAGTTCGACATTTCGCCTAAAAAAAATATTTTGGATTTTTTGACAGGGGGGGTGAAATAAAGCCATTGGCAATAAGGCCATATGGCCTTATTTCCCAATGAGTTGAGAAATAAAGCCATATGGCCTTATTACCAACCACTGTTGGAAATAAAGCCATATATGGCTTTATTACTCATTTGAAAATTTATAAAAGTATTCGTCATTAATTTCCGGAGAGTGTAGGGGAAAATGTGGAAAATTTTTTCCACTAAATAGCAGGATTTTTAATTTTATGATTGTTTAACAAAAAAGTTTTTCTGCGTAGCCGGCCTTCGGCCGGGCTTAGGGATTACAAACTCCATGCATTAAACCCACCCTCTCTGCAAACCAAAGCTATTTTGGTTATCAGGCCTTTTTGAGGCATAACAAATTTGATTGGCCTGCTACATATTTGATTGCGGATTCGCAAAAATTTTTTTTTTTTTTTGGGTAGCAGGATTTACGGGGAAATATATTTCCACATTTTGAACTGATATGGCTTTATTTCCACTTTGGTTGCAAAATCAATATTACTTTATTGCTCAATCGTGTTGGTAATAAAGCCATATGGCCTTATTTCCCATTGAATTGAGAAATAAGGGCATATGGCCTTATTGCCTATGGCTTTATTTCACCCCCCCTTTCTGACAATTTTGTTTTGCGAGAAGTAACATTTTTAAACCTATCATTTTGGACTATATGTCGCAGCTTGGGCGATATGACATTTACGGTTTTGGGCGATAAGACCTTTGGCACTATGTCCGTACGCCATTTCAAACTCCATAAATTAATTTAGAGGCTTCGCTAAATAATTTTTTTTTGGGTAGCAGGATTTACGTGGAAATATATTTCCACGCTTTCCGCAAAATAATGATGAACATTTTAAAAAAATATTTAAATGAGTAACAAAGCCATATATGGCTTTATTTCCAACAGTGGTTGGTAACAACGCCATATGGCCTTATTTCTCAACTCTGTGGGAAATAAGGCCATATGGCCTTATTGCCTATGGTTTTATTTCACCCCCCACATTTAAAACTTTATTAAGAAAAAAAAAAAAAAATTAAGAAAATCAAAAAAAAACAAGTAGAAAAGTAAAATTCGACTTGGCCGAATCTATGAATACCCTCCACAATGCCCATTTTAAGTGATAATAAATTTTCTAACGTGAAAAAAATAACAGTTTTGATTAGAAATATTTTAATTTGTTTAAAATTTTTTTTTTTAGTAATTTTTGAAAAAAAAAATAATTTACTAATTTTTTTTTTTGAGTGTAAAATTTTTTTTGAGTGTAAAATTTTTTTTAAGTGTAAAATTTTTTTCGAGTGTTTTTTTTTTTTTTTGTTTTGGTATAAAAATATTTTTGAGTGACAAAAATACGTTGTAAAATATTTTTGTGACTTACCAATGTTTTTAAAACAGGTTTAACAGGTTTTCAACACGTGAATTTTAGGTGAAGCTAATCTGATATTCATGGTTTTGCTAATAACTTTTGAACCACTGGACCGATTTGGTTGAAATTCAATACGAACGAGGCTGGAGGAACGAAAAATATATATGCCAAGCGTCTGCATCCTCAGAATTGCTTTTCGAAAGTTATAGTGCTTTTTATCTCAAAAATTCACGAAAAACCCTTGCCGAAATTCAGTCTTTTGCTCATAGCTTTTGAACCACTGGACCGATTTCGCTGGATTGCAATACCAACCTGACCAGGTAAATGCCCAACATATATGCCAAACTTCAGGAGCCTCCGTTAAGTCTTTCAAAAGTTAGCGTGTTTTCAACAGACAGACAGACAGACAGACAGACAGACGGACAGACGGACGGACGGACGGACGGACGGACGGACATCGCTAGATCGTCTTAAAATCGATCGAGGATCATGAATATATATACTTTATGGGGTCCTAGACCAATATTTCGAGGTGTTACAAACGGAATGACAAACTTATATATACCCTCTATCACTAGAGTGGAGGGTATAAAAAGAAATAAAAACAAAAAAAAATGTTTTTCTTCTTTTCCAAATAAATTTTAAAAATTTAAAATAGTTTTTGAAAAAAATAAATTTCAATTTGTGTTTTTGCTAATTTATGCCAAAATATGCAAAAATATGCACTTTAAAGTTGGAAATATGCACAAAATATTCATTTAAAATCAAAATATGCAAAAATATGCATTTTCACCAAAATATGCAAAAACAAATCAATGCCATTTTGAGGGAAATTTCTTGATTCGAAAAGATAATTGGTCGATATAGTTTTTAGAATATCGACAAAAAACATGCATTTGCATGGAAATCTCATCCCTACTTATAACCGATTTCGCTTATTTGCAATACCAACCTGACCAGGTAAATGTCTAACATATATGCCAAACTTGAGCAGCTTTAGTAAAGTATTTCAAAAGTAAGCGTGTTTTCAATAAAAACACAGACGCACGGACATCGCTAGATCGTATTAAAATCGATACCACTTTTCAAGTGCAAAATGCCTGAAAAAGTAAAATTGTAAATTATTACATACTTTTAAGTTGTTTTTCATCAAAGTCATATGAAATAAGTCTAAATAATGTTATAAATCTGCTTCTGACCCAAATTACGACAAGAGATATCTACAGTGAAATTTTTAGGGGTCGTTTTGGCCCTTTTTTAAATATCCTCTTAGAACGCGACTAAGGAGTGCGTTTAAAGGGTTAAAATGTTCTACATACATTTTCTGCATAAAATTTTACTAGGGGTTGTCAAAGGTCAAAAGTTCGTGCGATATAGGCAAAATGTTTAAAAAAGGAAATTTTTAAGTTATTATTAGGGATGAGATTTTCATGCACTAAAAAATCGAAAATATGCGCTTAAAATATGCGCTAAAAAATTCAAAATATGCACTAAAAACCCTAAAAATATGCACTAAAAAATAAAATGTGTGCAATAAAAATCTTGTTTTCATTGGAAAAACTTCTTAAAAAGCAAAAAGTAACGCTGGGTTTAAATAGTAACATTTAAAACTTTATATAAGCAAGATTTTTTAGAAATTACCAAATAAAAAATATAAAATAAAAATTTAAAGAAAAAAATAATTTTTCTTATTTCCCAAATAAATTTTTAAAATTTAAAATAGTTTTTAAAACAAATAAATTTAAATTTGAGTTTTTGCTAATTTATGCCAAAATATGCAAAAATATGCACTTTAAAGTTGGAAATATGCACAAAATATGCATTTAAAATCAAAATATGCAAAACTATGCATTTTCACCAAATATGCAAAAATATGCAAAACTAATCAATGCCATTTTAACGGAAATTTCTTGATTCGGAAAGATAATTGGTCGATATCGTTTTTAGAATATCGACAAAAAAACATGCATTTGCATGGAAATCTCATCTCTACTTATAACCGATTTCGCTAATTTGCAATACCAACCTGACCAGGTAAATGTCTAACATATATGCCAAACTTGAGCAACCTAAGTAAAGTATTTCAAAAGTAAGCGTGTTTTCAATAAAAACACAAACGCACGGACATCGCTAGATCGTATTAAAATCGAAATAAATTTTCAAGTGTAAAATGCCTGAAAAAGTAAAATTGTAAATTATTACATACTTTTAAATTGTTTTTCATCAAAGTCATGTGAAATAAGTCTAAATAATGTTATAAATCTGCTTCTGACCCAAATTACGACAAGAGATATCTACAGTGAGATTTTTAGGGGTCGTTTTGGCCTTTTTTAAATAACCTCTTAGAACACGACTAAGTAGTGCGTTTAAAGGGTTAAAATGTTTTACAAACATTTTCTGCATCAAACATTACTACACTCAAAATAATTACTCTGTTAAATACTCTGTAAAATGACTGTAATCTCAATTCGACAGATATTTTACAAAGTTATCTGTCGAAATACAGATTTTAAGAAAATACTTTGTTTTCTTGTGACCGAAAAACAAAATTTTATCTGTAATTTTACTTTTCACTTTGTAATCTCTATTTTATAGATAATAAGCAGAGTTTTTTTTTTGTTAAAATACGGATTTTAGAAAAATACTTTGTTTTATTCTCGTAACCAAAATACTAAATTTCATTTGTAATTTTACTTATTGCTCTGTAATACAGTTTTTAAATAAAAATCACTTCAAAAAATTTCCAAATATGACCGATAAACCGCTCTTTAAAAAGTGTCTTAAATTACAATAAAAACTGGTAAATTTTACGAAGATGACGTGTAAAATTGGAGTTACTCGTTATAAACTCGTAATATTCACAAAAATTAAAAAGTAAATTTACAATTTGGAAGCATTAAAATTTTAATTTTAAATATTTTTTCTTTTTAATTAATGTTTTTGATGCAGAGAAGTTTTACTCATAAAATGGATTTAACTAAAACTTTGTAAATTTACAAAGTTTTTTTTTGTAAAATTTTGAACTCATAAAATGCATTTAACTAAAACTTTGTAAATTTACAGAGTTTTTTTGGTAAAATTCTTTTTTGTTTTATCAATATTTTACAGATAATTCTGTAAATTTACAGTTTTAATTATCGAAATCATTTTACAGAGTTTTCTTCGTAAAATAACAAAAAATCTTGCTGGTTGGAAATCTATGGTATTTTCTGCTGGCTCAGCAGAGTATCTCTGTAATTTAACAGAGTGATTATTTTGAGTGTAGGGGTTGTCAAAGGTCAAAAGCTCGTGCGATATAAGCAAAATGTTTAAAAAAGGAAATTTTTAAGTTATTATATTAGTAAAATTATTTTTCACCAAACTACTTTATATTTTTACTTTTTAAAGCATTCTGCACTTTTCGCTAGAGTTGTCAAAACCGATTTCCGAAGTATTCGAAAAATCTATGTTTTTCTATTTTTCCGGTTTTTTAAAACCGGTTTTTTAAAAAGGCCGGTTTTCGAAATATTCGAGAAACCGATTTTTTGGTCTCGAATAATCGACTTTTTCATATATTTACTTTTTTTCGTTATTTTGCATTCAATGGAATTTTTCAGTAAACATCTCTAAGTTGAGAAATCGGATGTCCCCAAATCATTTGAAATGTATCCTTTTTTGCCTTATAGTGTGTCTAGATTCTATCATACGTCACAATTGATTGTAATGGTTGTCATTGCTAATCTGGACAGTTTATACAATGATGGTATACAATTGATGGTAGAGCGCCTGTTCTACTATAGATTGCTAGCAATCAAGTGTCTATATGAAATTGCTAACCATTGCTTACTATCGAGTTTGGCGTTTGTAAACGTCAAATGTAACACTGAACACCCTTTATGGTTTCTTTGTTGGTTGCTAATCTAGACCGGGTGTTAGGTTGTAAGTGGCTGCTGACGTTTTACGTCAACACACGTAGACTCCGGGTGTTACTTACTAGCATATTTTTTTCTACTCACAATCACGTGAGTAAATTTATGACAACTCACACTCACGTTCATTCACAGTCACGTTCATTCACACACACGTTCATTCACACTCACGTTCATTCACACTCACATTCATTCACACTCACGTTCACTCACACTCACGAAACTTTTTATACAAAAAAAAACTTTTAAAAATTAAAATTTCAAAAATATAAGAAAATTTTTGGCAAAATTTAAATTTTAATCAAATTCTACAATTTTTTTTTGTCTTTTTCGGGATTTTTAAATTTGTTTGCTTTTTTTCGGACGAGAGTAAATATGAAGAACAAATAAATCACGCAAACTCACGCAAAAAAATCGTCTCATGCATACTCACTCACGCAAAAATCTTGCTCACACACACTCACTCACGCAATTTTTTTCCTCTAACACCCACTTACAATCACATGAGTTACTTAAATTGCAGTCACACTCACGCGTGAATCACGCACTAAACTGCTCATGTGCCAATCTCTATTCTGAAGTATGTACAGATAGCTTGTTTTGCTTTCCTTTTTTATTGGTTTGTTTTACTTTTTATCAAATAAATAATTAAAAAACAAAAACCGAAAAACCGATTTTTTTTAAAAGGCGATTTTTCGAAGTATTCCAAAATCGGTTTTTGAAATTGACGAATATTTGACAACTCTAACTTTTCGCACGAACTTTTGACCTTTGACAACCCATAGTAAAATTTGATGCAGCAAATGTTTGTAGAATATGTTAGTTGTTGCTTTAGTTGTGTTCTATGCGGATATTTGGAAAAAGGACAAAAATTACCCCTAAAAATGGGAGATAGACGGTTAATATGCTCTAAGAAAAGAACCGCCACAAACTTTGGCGAAAAACATGTGATAATTTGGAATTTTATTTTTTAAGCATTTTGTTCTTTTCTCACGAACTTTTGTCCTTTGATAACACCTAATGAAATTTGATGCAGACAATATTTGCAAAACATTTTAACCCCTTAAACGCATGTTTTATTGGTGTTCTATGAGTATTGAAAAAAGGTCCAAAATGACCCCTAAAAGTTGGGATAGTCACTGAAGATATTTTTTAACATTATTTACTTATTACTTAGATTTAATACTTTTTTGGACTTACTCCAAACGCCTTTAAAAAAAAATTAAAAACTTCACTGGGCTATAAAAGCAGAACTTGAGCTAAGTCTCGAACAGTTTTCGGGGGATTTGGTCTACTATTTGTATACTCTTTTTTTTATCCCATTCAAGATACAGTCATTGTCAGTGACTCCAGTTTGTTACACAGTATTATTGGTAAACCCGGTCTGCTTAAATTAGCTAATTCTCATATGGCCCAAATTTTCCCAAAAATAAATCCAATGATTCAAAAACTCAACTTAAAATTTAAAAAAAGCAGAATGTTGTAACATGCAACCGTTAAGATTATTTTTCGTAACATATTATGTGTATATGAAAGATGTTTTTTGCTATTGTTGATTATGTTACATAATGCTGGTGGTTGTTAAATAGAACATTATTTTTTTTGACATCATCGACAATGTTGTAATAACAAAAATATTAGATTGCAGTCAGCTTCTTTTTTTCTTGGTGCAGAAAGATTAAATTTTGACAAGCATTTATACAGAGTGCACTTGATAGTGTTTTAATTTAATGATGTTAAAACTTGACCTTTATGGAAAAAATCACACAAAAAAAAAAACGCTGCAAACCAAAAACTAAACTTAAAGAGAAAGGTGTTTAACGGTAGTTTATGATTGTTTGCTAAAGAAGTTTTTAAGAAAAGAAAAAAATGCTTCTGTTTACAAGTGGACATCATCAACAATGAGGAAATACGATTTTTTTTTTTAAATTTTGTTTTTAACAGAAACATAATCATGTTAAAGTTTTTGTTATAATTGCTAGACAAAAAATGAAAAGAGGAAGGAAGGCAGGCATTAAGAAAAGAAAACATAAACTGCATGACAAGAAACAATTTCTGTAGAAACTTTAAAGAAAAACTTCTCAAAATATAAATAAGTTCAAGTTCCTCAATAATGCACAAAAAAAACCAAAGATTTAGGAAACAAACTTGAATTTACAACTAGAAACGAAAACTAAGAAATACACTGTTCCACACAAACGTTTAGGTTTATTTCAATGAAAGACTTGGAAAAAAGACTGCAATAATAACTTATTAAAATAAGCAATATAGGGTTAATATGTGTGAGAAAAGAAGCACCATATAATTTCACTGAATAAATCTAAGTACATTATTAGCTCAGAAGAGCATTTGGGGCATTCCATGTCAAATCGGACACTTTGAATATTTTTTTTTTTAGATTTTCCCAATTTGTTTAGTTTTTAGTACCCTTCGAAAACTCCTTCGTGGTAAATTTTCAGATTTTTTTGATGACCCGTTCAAAAGATATCGAATTTTTAAAAATATGTAGTGTGTTCCTTTACTCAAATTTCTTTTACTTATAACTTCTTCAATAATGGTCCAAATTGCAAATTTTTTGTTTTTTTTTTCGTACCTTTTAAGAACGATTCTTTTTAAATTCGTTTTTATACCCTCCAACCATTTTGGGGTATACTCAATTTGTCATTCCGTGTGTAACACATCGAAATATTGGTCGGGGACCCCACAAAGTATATATAATATTGATCTATGATAGAATCTAAGACATTCTAGCGATGTCCGTCCGTCCGTCCATCCGTCTGTAGAAATAACGATGCAGTCCAAACCAAAAGAGCTAGACCCCAGAAATTAGGCAAGAATATCTCTTATGTTACTGGTAAGGTTAAATTCGAAGATGGGAAAAATCGGACCAGGGGGTTCCCCCTTGAAAAATTTAAACGACCCCTAAAAAATATGATATTTTTACAAGTTTTTTTAAATTTTTGCTCAACAAATGTAACATTTGTATGTTCATAGACCTGTTCCTGGACCAAGGGGGTTAGAAAATTCGATTTCTTTTAGGCCGCCCCCCTTTGTGGGCGTGGTTATAGAAATTAATTTAAAATAACGATAAAAATTTATTATTTAAGCGTAAATATCATAAACAAATAATTTGTAAACATATATAGCGGGGGTAAATGTGTCCCCACCAACTTCGACGCCCCCCCCCCCCACCAAAAAAAGACGCCCCTGCGTTTTTTTTGTTATTTTAAACGTGTTAGAGGGTATAAAACATTCGGCACAGCCGAATTTAACACTCTTACTTGTTTTTTAATTTTTTTGTGTAAAATATCTATCGATTCTACAAATTTTTGGGATAACGATTATTGCTATTTTTTAAAAATTTTTGGAAAAAATTTTATTGTAATTTTCCAATCATTCCTACTGCTCCAA
This sequence comes from Pegoplata infirma, assembly GCA_963921195.1. Classification (NCBI taxonomy): domain Eukaryota; kingdom Metazoa; phylum Arthropoda; class Insecta; order Diptera; family Anthomyiidae; genus Pegoplata; species Pegoplata infirma. The sequence goes on from OY992536.1 coordinate 268,769,810, forward strand.
TGGTGCATCATAGAGGGGTCATTTCCAAGACCGGTCCCCATTAATTTTTACGTCTAAACATTTCTTTGGAACACACTGATACCCTAGCTCCAATTTCTAAGGGGGCTCCCACACAAAACGAAATTTTTTAAAATTTGCTCCAAGCGCTCTAACTGCCCTAAGAGTGCCCTTAGAGCAATCAAATGTATAACCGACCCACAATACTTTTTTAGGCCAAACTATTAAGGCAGTCCCCATACAATTTATTTTATTTTTTGTAAATTTGTTTTATCTTATCAGCTTCTACCGGTCAAATAGTGCATCCGGGAGGTGTCATTAGTGAGACCGACCCACCTTTGTTTTTACCAACCAAAATTTTTTTAAAGCATACTAACGCCATATCTCCACTCCCTAAGTAGGCTCCCATACAAATTACAGTTGGAGCAAATTTTATAACATTGTAATTTTGAATGGAAGCCTACTTGAGGAGTGGAGATAGGGCGTAGGTATTGGTAAAAATAAAGGGGGGTCTGTCTCACTAATGACCCATCTCGGATGCACCATTTGACCGGTAGAAGCTGATTAAATAAAACAAATTTACAAAAAATAAAAAAAATTTTATGGGGACCGCCCTAAGAGTTCAAAGAACATGTTTGCCCTAAAAAAATATTGTGGGTCGGTCATACATTTGACTGCTCTAAGGGCACTTTTAGGGCAGTTAGAGCGGTTGGAGCAAATTTTTAAAAATTTTGTTTTGTTTGGGAGCCCCCTTAGAAATTGGAGATAGGGTATTAGTTTGTTTCGAGGAAATGCTTAGATATAAAAATTAATGGGGGTCGGTCTTAAAAATGACCCCTCTATGAAGCACCATTGGAGCAATAGAAATGATTTTAAGATTGGAAAATTACAATTAAATTTTTTCAACAAATTTTAAAAAATAGTAATAATCGTTATCCCACGATCATACTGCACGAAAAATTTGTATAATCGATAGAAGTTTTGAACAAACATTTTCAAAAATGAGATTTAAATTTTAAAACTTAAAAATCGAGTACTAGAGCGCTTTTAAGATTTTTTTTTTTTAAGTATGTAAAAAAACAAAAATTTTGAAAAAAAGATTTGCAATTTGGACCATTATTGAAGATGTTATGAGTAAAAGAAGTTTGAGTTAAGGAACAAACTACCAATTTTTAAAAATGCAATATCTTTTGAAGGGGTCATCAAAAAAATCTGAAAATTTACCACGAAGGAGTTTTCGAAGGGTACTAAAAACTGTAAACAAATTGGGAAAATCTAAAAAAAAAAATATTCAAAGTGTCCGAATCGACATGGAATGCCCCATTTACATCACTTATTTCATTTAATCCACACGCCTTTGACAAAAATTCAGTGGGCCATAAAAACAAAAAAACAAGTGAGAGTGTTAAATTTTGCTGTGCCGAACCTTTTATACCCTCCAAAATGTAATAAATAAAAAAAAAATTATCAGGGGCGTTTTTTGGGGTGGGGAAGGGTGAGTGGGGGAGTGCGGGATGTTGAGAGCACTTTTCCATCGCCAAATATGCCAAATGTTTCATTTATTTAACAAAAATACAAAAAACATGTACAAAAAGTGTATTTTTTCAGAGGTTGGTTCAGTTCTTCAAGGGGGAACTTTTTTTCCCCTGTGCTGATTTTGCCCATTCACGAACTTAGCCTGCCTATGAACATGAGATATATTTATGCCAAACTTCAGGAGTCTAGCTGTTTTATTTTGGACTGCATTGTGTTATCTACAGACTGACGGACGGACGGACATTCATAGAATGTCTTAGAATCGATCATGGATCAATAATATATATACTTTATGGGGTCCCCGACCGATATTTCGTTGCGTTACAAACGGAAGGACAAAGTGAGTATACCCCCATACTGTGGTTGGAGGGTATAAAAAAACTGTAATATATTCGTCTAAAAACAAAAGACTTAAGCAACGAACTTGATTTGACAATTTAAAATGAAAAGTGCTACAAATAAAACGAACGACTGTAAACGAACGTAAAGGATAATTGCTAAAATTTCAATAAAAATTTCAATAAAATCTCAACAAGCATTAAATTGTGGGTCCCAAATCCGCAAACTGACCCACAGTGCAATGTTAAAAATAATATTCTTTCGCAACTTTTTATTGATTTCAACTTCAAATCAATTTTCTTAATCTTTAATTTATAAATTATTGCCTAGAATTAGCATGCTAAATTTCAATATATTATTATAATCATTAAACATAAGCCGTACTCAATTTAATTCACATAAAAAAATAAGATTTTACGCAATTTTATAGTTTTTTTTTTCTTTCGAATATCAAAAACACACATGTTTTCCATTCATATTCAACATGTCATCATCTTGGGTTTCTGTTTTCCTTTTTTTTTCATTCAAAGATTTCTAATTAAGTTTACATGGTTGCATCTATTAAAAAACGATAAAAATCACTGTAAAACTTAAAGTTTTTTTTTTCTTTGCTTAAAAGGCGTAGAATGATGGCTTGGTATGGCATGGGGATGGCATGTCATTGTATCCTGTTCTGTTTAAGAAGCAGCGGCAGTAGTAGCAGTAGGCGCAGTTTGCAAACACATTCAAACAGTTTATTTATTCTTCTTTTTTTCTGTTGTTTAACATTTCATTCTCATGTCTCTTTAATTATCTCGAAAGATGTTTCTCATCTGTATATTAAGAAAAATGTTTGTCCATCCGTATGCCAGTTGGATTTTTTCCCCTTTTTTTTGTTTCTTTAACTTTGGCAGGTGTTAATTAAACTAATATATGCTTAATTAAAAGTTTTCGTATAAAAATGTTAAGCTTTGATTAACTTAGGCATGGTTTCAGAAAAAAAAAATTGCAATTGTAAAAACTTAAAATTCCATAAAAAAAATAAGATTCATAAAAAGGGTTTAAAAAAATCATCTGGGTGGCCAGGATTAACACTCTAATGAACAAGCAATTAAATTCATAAAAAAAATTAGCTTTAAAAATAAATGTACACTCAAAAATAATCAGCTATTCTTCTCTTTAAGAAAATAAAAATTTTGTTTCTTAAAATTATGTTTTTGTTAAAATAAATTTTAAGCGACAATTAATTGCCGCTAAAATTATTCACAAAAATTATAAATTTACCTTGTTTATTTAATGTTGTGCTAGCTTAAAACAAGAAAAAACTATCTCATCTTTGGCCTCTTCAGTTTCAAAGGGTTAATTGTGGCATTATTTTAATGCATGTAAGAAACTATATTCTTTTATATGCGTGAGCTTAATTTTCTTTTCAATGTCAGTAGTACTTATCATATAATCCCCATAATTATGAGTATTTAAAATTGTTAATGTTTGTAAATATTTATAATTATAAGGTTTTCCATGCCAAATGTATGAATTTAAGATTGCAAAGTAATTAATTTTAATTATATCAATTTTCTTAAAAGAGTCGAAATTTAGATGTACCGATTTTCCCATAAATGATCAGACACCTCGGCAAACCAAGTCCTTAGCTTGAGCTACTTAAGCCTTAGCTTCAGCTAGTTAATCCCTTATCCCTAATCACTAATCCCTAATCCCTAATCCCTAATCCCTAATCCCTAATCCCTAATCCCTTATCCCTAATCCCTAATCCCTAATCCCTAATCCCTAATCCCTAATCCCTAATCCCTAATCCCTAATCCCTAATCCCTAATCCCTAATCCCTAATCCCTAATCCCTAATCCCTAATACCTAATCCCTAATCCCTAATCCCTAATCCCTAATCCCTAATCCCTAATCCCTAATCCCTAATCCCTAATCCCTAATCCCTAATCCCTAATCCCTAATCCCTAATCCCTAATCCCTAATCCCTAATCCCTAATCCCTAATCCCTAATCCCTAATCCCTAATCCCTAATCCCTAATCCCTAATCCCTAATCCCTAATCCCTAATCCCTAATCCCTAATCCCTAATCCCTAATCCCTAATCCCTAATCCCTAATCCCTAATCCCTAATCCCTAATCCCTAATCCCTAATCCCTAATCCCTAATCCCTAATCCCTAATCCTTAATTCTTAATCCCTAATCCCAAATCCCTAATCCTTAATTCATAATCCTTAATCCTTAATCCTTAATCCTTAATCCTTAATCCTTAATCCTTAATCCTTAATCCTTAATCCTTAATCCTTAATCCTTAATCCTTAATCCTTAATCCTTAATCCTTAATCCTTAATCCTTAATCCTTAATCCTTAATCCTTAATCCTTAATCCTTAATCCTTAATCCTTAATCCTTAATCCTTAATCCTTAATCCTTAATCCTTAATCCTTAATCCTTAATCCTTAATCCTTAATCCTTAATCCTTAATCCTTAATCCTTAATCCTTAATCCTTAATCCTTAATCCTTAATCCTTAATCCTTAATCCTTAATCCTTAATCCTTAATCCTTAATCCTTAATCCTTAATCCTTAATCCTTAATCCTTAATCCTTAATCCTTAATCCTTAATCCTTAATCCTTAATCCTTAATCCTTAATCCTTAATCCTTAATCCTTAATCCTTAATCCTTAATCCTTAATCCTTAATCCTTAATCCTTAATCCTTAATCCTTAATCCTTAATCCTTAATCCTTAATCCTTAATCCTTAATCCTTAATCCTTAATCCTTAATCCTTAATCCTTAATCCTTAATCCTTAATCCTTAATCCTTAATCCTTAATCCTTAATCCTTAATCCTTAATCCTTTATCCTTAATCCTTAATCCAAACCTAAACCAAACCTAAACCAAAACTATACCAAACCTAAACCAAACCTAAACCAAACCTAAACCAAACCTAAACCAAACCTAAACCAAACCTAAGCCAAACCTAAACCAAACCTAAACCAAACCTAAACCAAACCTAAACCAAACCTAAACCAAACCTAAACCAAACCTAAACCAAACCTAAACCAAACCTAAACCAAACCTAAACCAAACCTAAACCAAACCTAAACCAAACCTAAACCAAACCTAAACCAAACCTAAACCAAACCTAAACCAAACCTAAACCAAACCTAAACCAAACCTAAACCAAACCTAAACCAAACCTAAACCAAACCTAAACCAAACCTAAACCAAACCTAAACCAAACCTAAACCAAACCTAAACCAAACCTAAATCAAACCTAAACCAAACCTAAACCAAACCTAAACCAAACCTAAACCAAACCTAAACCAAACCAAAACCAAACCTAAACCAAACCTAAACCAAACCTAAACCAAACCTAAACCAAACCTAAACCAAACCTAAACCAAACCTAAACCAAACCTAAACCAAACTTAAACCAAACCTAAACCAAACCTAAACCAAACCTAAACCAAACCTAAACCAAACCTAAACCAAACCTAAACCAAACCTAAACCAAACCTAAACCAAACATAAACCAAACCTAAACCAAACCTAAACCAAACCTAAACCAAACCAAAACCAAACCTAAACCAAACCTAAACCAAACCTAAACCAAACCTAAACCAAACCTAAACCAAACCTAAACCAAACCTAAACCAAACCTAAACCAAACCTAAACCAAACCTAAACCAAACCTAAACCAAACCTAAACCAAACCTAAACGAAACCTAAACGAAACCTAAACCAAACCTAAACCAAACCTAAATCAAACCTAAACCAAACCTAAACCAAACCTAAACCAAACCTAAACCAAACCTAAACCAAACCTAAACCAAACCTAAACCAAACCTAAACCAAACCTAAACCAAACCTAAACCAAACCTAAACCAAACCTAAACCAAACCTAAACCAAACCTAAACCAAACCTAAACCAAACCTAAACCAAACCTAAACCAAACCTAAACCAAACCTAAACCAAACCTAAACCAAACCTAAACCAAACCTAAACCAAACCTAAACCAAACCTAAACCAAACCTAAACCAAACCTAAACCAAACCTAAACCAAACCTAAACCAAACCTAAACCAAACCTAAACCAAACCTAAACCAAACCTAAACCAAACCTAAACCAAACCTAACCAAACCGAAACCATACCTAAACCAATAGTAAACTAAATTCCATTGATATTTATTTTTCGAATTTCAATTCATCTTTTTCGAATTTTGATTGGAGTCTGGGAACTACAATTGGAATTTTCGAATTACAAGTGGAATGTTCAAATTACAAGTTGAATCTCGAGTTCCAAATGGAATCTTCGAATTTCAAATGAAATTTTCGAAAGCAAGTAGAATCTCAAAGTAAACAATGCTCACTGATTTTTTCCCCATGAAAAACTTTCAAATTCTGAGGTTAGCTTTTCTTTGCATAAAATCTTTATTTCAAAGTCTAGGCTTTTGAAATCTCAGTTAAAATTGGTTTAGTTAATCAGAAAACTGATTTGTGCTGCCATTAACAAGTTTGTACACAAAATTTCGGCGGATTAGTTTCGTTTTTCTTAAAATGTCAGTCTTTGAAAAAATAATAAAATATAAATCACTTTTCGCCGCTAAGATCCGAGTTTCAGACTGCGTTAAACTAAGTTTAAACTTAATCTTAATCTCAAAAACCTAGTCTAAGATATTTTCCTTACGAAACAATTCTAAAATTTTAAAAACTGTTTTGCTATAAACTCTTGTACTCTGTTGTAAAATTCTGAGAACAGTTTTTGTTTTTTAATTTTTGGCCTGAGAAGAATTCAAACAACAAAGGTATTTTATCTTGCCATGGAACCATTTTTTTCTTGTTTTAAATTAATTTAATGCCCAATAAAAATTAAAAGATTCTAAAAGAACCTGCCAATTTTCCTTTGTAAAAATTATTGATTTCTGAGACATTTTATCTTTAATTCTAAAAACAATTTTCCTATGAAATCTGTTGTCAAATTCTGAGAACATTTGTTTTTTTTTTTTTTTGTTTAATTTTTACCTAAGAACACTTTAAAGAATATATGTTGGGAATTTTTTTATTTAAACTAAACTCCAAATTGTATGAATATTTTTCGATGGACTCTTCTCTGTAAATATTTTCAAAGATTCTTATTAAAAATTTTTGAACATTTGTTCATAATTTCTGAGAACAGTCTGAGAAATTTATCAAAAAAATTCCTAAATTCTAAGAACAGTTTTTCTTTGAAACATCTCTGAACTCTGTTGTTAAATTCTGAGAACAGTTTTTTTTTTTCAATTCAAAAGTTTTAAAACCAAACGCTTGTTTTTAATAATTTTTTCCGATAAAAAAAAACTGTACTACTCTTAAATTAAATTGCGAGTTTGTTTGGGAAGAAGAGATTTCAGCATTTTACAATTTTTAAGATTTTTGTAAGTTTTTCCACACAAAAAATTTTGGATCATAGAATATTTCCTCAGAAAATTTTTCTCTCAGAATTTAACCCCCAGTTTCTGTAACACTAATGTCATTCGTCTGTGTTGTTATTGTTACAAAATTCCAAAATCATAAAATTCGAAAGGATATCAAATTTTTAAAAACTAGGTGAATGGTGAAAAAATACTACCGAATCGAGCACTCTATCTGAGAAATTTTTTTGACGAAAAAATTTAATTTTGGGAACAGTTTTCTTATGAACTGTTAAACTCTGGGGACAGTTTTTTTTTAATTTTGGTCTGAGAACATTTTAAAGAACAGTTTTATTTAATCTCGGTCGGGGACCATTTTGTAAACTTTTTTTTATTATTTTCCAATAAAAATTCTAAAATTCTGAGAACAGTTTTACTATGCAAAAAATTCTGAGAACAGTTTTTTCAATTTAAAAGTTTTAAAACCAAACGTTTTTAATAATCTTTTCCGATAAAAAAAAATGTTCTACTCTTAAATTAAAATTGAGAATTTGCTTGGGAAGAAGAGATTTCAGCATTTTAAAATTTTTAAGATTTTTGTAAGTTTTTTCACACGAAAAATTGTGGAAAATCATAGAATATTTCCGAAGGAACTTTTTTTTCTAAGAATTTAACCCCCAGTTTCTGTAACACAAACGTCATTCGACTGTGTTGTTATTATATATTGATTTTGTTACAAAATTCTTAAATTCATCTGAGAAATTTTTCTGCCGAAAAAAATTAAATTTTGGGAACAGGTTTTGTATGAACTTTTAAATTCTGGGAACAGTTTTTTTTTTTTTTTTTAATTTTGGTCTGAGAACAATTAAAAGAACAGTTTCATTTAATCTCGGTCTGGAATCATTTTATTAACTTTTTTTAAATATTTTTTAACCAATAAAAATTCTAAAATTCTGAAAACAGTTTTACTATGCAAAAAATAGCAAACAATTTTTAACTTCTAAGACATTTGTTACGCTAAAAAATTCTTAAAGTCTGAGAACAGTTTTTAATGGACAGTTTTACTACGGAAAAACTTTAAAGTACAGTTTTCATTGGTAATAATTCTTGATTTCTAAGAATTTTTTTACGCAAAACAATTCTTAAATACTAATAATTGTTTTCCTACTTTGTTTTAAAATTCTGAGAACAGTTTTTTTTTTCATTTCAGCCTGGGAACAATTAAAATTCTATGATTCTAAGAAGACTTATAAAAAAATCTAAGGTAAATTATTGATTTCTTGATGACGTTTTTGAAAGCCCCCTTTATATCAAGAAAGACCACCATATCGTACTACTTTTAACCAGAGGAGGCCTTCGAGATATTTTTCTGACGAAAAAATTAAATTTTGGGAACAGTTTAACTCTGGGAACAGTTTTTTTTTAATTTTGGTCTAAGAACAATTTAAAGAACAGTTTCATTTAATTTCGGTCTGGGACCATTTTGAAAACTTTTTTTTTTATTATTATTTTTAACCAATAAAAAATCTAAGATTCTGAGAACAGTTTTACCATGCAAAAAATTATGCAAACAATTTTTAAATTCTGAGACATTTGTTACGCTAAAAAATTCTCAAAGTCGGAGAACAGTTTTTAATGGACAATATAAAAAAACTTTTAAGTACAGTTTTGATTTCTAAGAAATTTTTTACGCGAAACAATTTTTAAATTCTAATAAAAATTTCTCTACTTTGTTGTAAAATTCTGAGAACAGTTTTTTTCTCATTTCGGCCTGGGAACAATAAAAATTCTTTCAATCTAAGAACACTTAGAAAATCTAAGGTAAGTTTTCCTTTGTAAACTTCTTGATTTTTGAAAACCCCTTTTTTTGAAAGCCCAATTTATATCAAGAAACACCACCATATTGTACTACTTTTAACCAGAGGAGACCTTCATTTTTATTATTTGATTTTTTTTCATATTACATTCTATAACAAATTTACTAACTGCAACTTTGACAATTGTCAATTGACCTAAAACACTTAAGCTTTAACGGATTTCAGTTTTATTAGCATTTTAAATCTATAACTAAATAAATAACAAAAAAAATAAAAATAAAATTACAATAACAGACTTGTTTTAAATTTAATTTCAAATAACATATGTATTTATACATATATGGTAAATCTAAAATATACAATAAATAAATATATTTTTTCTCACAAATAAGCATATCATGCAGAGATATCATGACTTCAATATATGAAAATAAAAAGACATTTGATCTTGTTTCTACCACTACTTTTTTTTTTTTAAATTTGTTTGTTAAAGTTAACAATATTACACTAAATATGTAATTTTGTTTTTAGTATTATTACCAATATTTTGTTTGGCTGTGGTAAGGTACCATTGTATGTTGAATGTTTATGACCATATTTAATATGAAATTAAAATATTTGAATTTAAGTAAAAAATAAATAAATTGGAAATTTGTTAAAAAAAAAACAAAAATAAACTTGTTTAAAAGTTAAACACAGCATGTTAAACAAAAAGTATATTGAATGACTCTATATGTGGCCCAGATGTATGGTGGATCATGTGAAATATAAATGTCTTTTTTTGGTTTGTTGCGGTAGAGGTTTAAAAATTACAAATTTTATTTATTGACCTCTCATGGTTGTAAAAAGAAACCGAAAAAAACAAATATTAGGTGTTACATTTATTTAAAATATCAACTCATTTCCCATTATTTATGTGAAACAAAAATTATTGTTATGATGAATATGGGAATATTTTTTTATGTTTATGTATTAATTTTAAAAAATTATTTAAATGAGTATGAGATTTTTTTCATTAAATTTATGATTTTCAGTCAAATCAAGTTTGTTGCTTAAGTCTTTTGTTTTTTTTTCATACTTAAATGTTGGTTTTGAGAAGTGTCAGTTATGAAGGTTGTTTAAATACTAATGATGAGTTATTTTCAACAGAATTTTTAAAAATTTAAACAAATGTAAAAATTTTAGATATATTTTTTTAGCAATAATTAGTAAAAAACTTTGGAAAAATTAATTGCTTTAAAAAAATTAATACTCATATTTCAAAATTTTATTTAAAAAAAAATCATAAAAATGCACATTGCATTTTTAATTAACATTTTCAAAAAAAATATTTAATAACAATGCTAATAAACGCCTACTTTATTAACATTATTATTAAATATTTATAGTAAAAAAAAAACTTTAATTTTGTGCATGTTAGTTCATGTTCACTGGTTGTTTTTTTTTTTTTTTGTTTGTGCACTTTTAAAAATATTATTTATGCCTTAAGGTTATAATTTCATAGCTTTTTAAATGATCAATATACGGTTACAAAACATAAACGTTAATATTTTTTTTTGGTTAATCAAAATTGTTTTGTTTACGGTTAGTTTTCAATTTTTATATTTTTTTTTATATTTTCTAGAGTTGTATTTATTTTGGGTGACTACTTATGGCTTAAAGCAGTACATATGGTTAACGAGTATGTAACATACAGTCCGACATACATACCAACCAAATCATAACACAGGAAAATCGGTTAAACAAAAAAAAAATTATAAAGCGCAAGAAAAACCAGAATAATAAAATTTCAAAGACGACAAAAATTTTAATAAGATTTTTAAGAAATATTTGCAAATACCCGGTTAAAAATAATTGTTAATGGTTTTATACTGATATTCTTGCTCAACATTAGAATCATATAATAATTTTTAAAAATCAAATTCGAAAAACAAAAGTATCGTGAAAAATTTTATGAAAAATCGCCAAAATGCAAAATTGCCTTAAAAATATGAAAAATACCCAAAAACCAAATTACCCAACGGGAAGATTGTTTATCAGCTGTTACACCACAACGGGAAGGTTGTTCATCAGCTTTTTCTTGGTTAGTTTAGGATATAATTTATAAAAAAACAAAACAATTCGTTGTATTGTTTCTAAATTTTTTTTTGTTCCACTATGTAGGGTATAACATTTTTCTATTGGCTGTTTCATTGCAACTTTCGGTTTTAACATTTTAAAATTTTGAGAAAAATGCAAACCAAACTAAAAATTGGCAATTTTTCATAATTTATTTCTGGCCAATTTTTCGTAATGAAAAATCACCCAATTTTTTATTTCAAAATTTTGCCAAAAACTATGAAAATGTGCCTAAAAGTTTTGGGTAACTTTTCATATAAAATGTGGCCCAAATTTTGTATGAAAAATTTTTGGGCAAAATTAAAGTTTTTTTTTTGGCGATTTTGCCTATAGCCGCTGTTTTTACCATTAAAGCACACTGGGAACGTGCTCAGGTCCCCAGTCCTATGGAGGGCCCGAAATGCCAAAAAATTCGCTCATACGAAAATGGAGCAAACTTTTTTTTTTGTTTTAAAGAAAATTTCACATTTTCTTATAGAAAAAGTCTCAGAATCTAACAGATTTTTCGAAAACATCTGAGACTTTTTCTATATGAGAAATATATCGCGCGTTTAACTGTATAGTGTCATTACTCAAAATGTTTGATTTTACAGAAAACCTGTTTAAAGTTTACAATTGAAACTTGGTTTACATTGCAAAAGGCCCGTATATAGAAAATGTTAAAATGGCGTGTTCTCTTCTCAAATGGTGATTTTAAAATATATTAACACGAATTTTTGACACAATATAGAGCATTATATAACAAATAATTCTGTATCGTTTGCTCAAAAACGACATATTTTGAGAAATGACACTATACAAGTAAATGAGCGATATATATATCTCAAGTCTTAAGCTCATAGAAATTTTTCTTACATAAAAAGTTTCAGATTGGGAAATATTTTTCGTACAGAAAAATTTTCAGATTCTAAAACTTTAAAAGTCCAAAGTTCATACACAGAAAAAATATTTGCCCATGAACGAAATTCATAGTATTTATGAACAAATACATAAAAATTATGAACTTTTTCATTCAATTTTTGAACTTTATTATAGTATTTATGAAAAAAATGTTAAATATATATAATATAGTTTATAAGTATTATAAAAAAGTTTATAGATTTTATAAACTTGTTCATAAATACTATGAAAGTCGTTCATTGGAAACTTTTTTTGTGTGTAGAAGTTTTTCAAAAATAAAAAGTCTCAGATTCTGAGACACTTTTCGTATGCAAAGTCTCAGATTCTGAGACATTTTTCGTATAGAAAAATCTCACATTCTTAGAGATTTTTAGTATATAAAAGGCCTCATATTCTAATATGCTATTTACATATACCCCGAAATCCACATAAATTTGGATTTCAAACCCAATTAAAATCTATACCGTTTACATATGCTTTTTTGACATTTAGCGGGATTTTGTTTGTACTAACTCTGTATTTCCTTTTAATTTGTGTACAGGGTTGTTAGTTGAAAAATTACCCAATTTTATAAATATTTCTAAAAACAAGGATTTTTCTTTGCCGGAGCCAAAATTTTCAATCCCACTAGTATATGTTGGGACCACAATACCAAAAAATGTGTTTTTATGTAGAGCTGCTTCTTTAAATGCAAGAAAATTAGCATTTTGCCAAGTTTGGGGCCGCCACCATTGAGTGTTTTTCTTTGTTAGGAAGACCAAATTGGTCAACTAAATTGTGCGTTTACCATTTGCAATGGTAAATTTTAAATGAAACATTGTTAAACATTGTTTTTATTAATCTTTTAATAGTTTTAAAAAAATAAATTTTAAATGTTTTTTTACTTTATAAAAAACAACAACAGCTGATAAAAAAATCGTGTGCAGCGTTGCAAAAAGGTATTAGGGATGATTATTTTGTGAAAAACCATAGTTGTACAATTAAGTAGTTGAAATTTTTTGGGATTTTGAATTGCGATTTTACGATTTTCCCAAAATACAAGTTTTTTTTTGTATGGGATTTGACATTTGAAATCCAAAAAAGTAATGGGATTTACTTGGATTTTCATTGAAATACAATTTTTTCTGGATTTCGAGGTATATGTAAATGGCATATAAGATATTTTTCGTCTAAGATTCTATGACATTTTGTACCCTACACCACTCTGGGGTACAGGGTATAATGGCTTTGTGCTGATGTTTATAACTACCCGAAATATTGTTTCTAGACCCACTTTCAAGTAACCAATCGACTCAGAATAAATTTTTAAGTCATTCCGAATGTCCGCCCGTCCATCTAAACGTTGTAAACCCGATACACGTTGTAAACCCGAAATCGGTCCATATTTAGACTTCGTCCCCATACAAAGGTCCGCTTTAATTCTGGCTCAAACGACTTTAGTAACAGTATTATAATAGATATCCTTTCTAAATTTGGCAGGTAAAGGTATTTTTTTTATTCAATAATAACCACTCCGAATTTTATAAGAATCAGGCAAGTTCCACTTGTAGCCCCCATACAAACCACCTTTCCGATATTCACTTTAATCTCTCAAACATCATGAAAACAAAAAATAGTTTTTTAAAATATTGTTTCTGTGTGTTTAACGCGTACTTTAAATCTGAATATAATCGGAACATTTTTGGACTAAGGCCTCATATGAAAATTTCGCCCGATATTCAGTTAAATCGGTGTATTGGCATATTTTACTCAAATTTGGTTTGTGAGTGTTTTTTACACCTAAAAACGATAAGAAAAAAGATATATCCAATAAGTTGATGTTTGAACTTGGAACCCATTTTCCGGGAAACACAGGTGTAGGGCATTATGTGGTCGGTCGTGACCGACTATAATTTCTTACTTGTTCGTATAGAAAAAGTCTCAGATTCTGAGACATTTTTCGTATAGAAAAGTCTCAAATTCTGAGTTATTTTTCGTATAGAAAAATTCTTAGATTTTGAGACATTTTTCTTATGAAAAAACTTCCACCTTCTAAGACATTTTTCGTATAGAAAAGCCTCAAATTCTGGGATATTTTTCGTGTTGAAAAAGTCTCAGATTCTAAGACATTTTTCGTATAGAAAAAGTTTTAGATTTTCTGACACTTTTCGTATAGAAAAAGTTTCAGATTCTGAGACATTTTCCGTAAAAAAAGTTTCTGATTCTGAGACATTTTTCGTATAGAAAAAGTTTCCGATTCTGAGACATTTTTCGTATTGAATTAGTTTCAGGTTCTGAGACTTTTTTCGTATCAAAAAAGTTTCAGGAAAAGTCACAGATTCTGACATAGAAAAAGTTTCATTAAAACGAAATTGTTCTGTAAGGATATCATTGTTTTAGTTAGTAAGGAAAAATTACTTCGGGCTAGAATATCCCTACTCAAATATTTTTTAAATTTATTTTTCTTCTAACAGTTAAAAAACGTGAATTAATTTTGTACTAACAAATGTTTTTATTTTTCATGCGACATATTTTTGTGTGCTCTGGGTTTCCACCATATCTTAAGATGGCCTTGGATAACACCATCTTCTAAGACAGAGTTAATAGAAATTACGACTCTAAAAGGGGGTAGAAAAGAGATAAAAATTTGTACTTTGGTACATTTTAGAAACTTGATGTTAAGGATTCTCAACTGAAAAAAGTACTTTACGTAAATTTGATTTTCAGCGGTTAAATTTGAAAAAAATATTAATAATGGTTAAAAATAGTGTAAAAAAGTGATCTTTGGTATATAAAATATATAAAATATCTCTTAAAACAATCTTTATAAGAACTCTAAAAAATATATTCTAGGTACTACGGTATACCGTTGTGAGTAAATTTTTGCAAAAAAAAACTCTTCGCTTTAACAAACGATTGCTTTCGTGACAATTTCAACAAAAAATCATCGATTCTGCAATGTTAAGTAGAATCGATTGCAGGATAATACAATGCATAATGGAATCGATTACTTGGAACGGAATCTTTTGATGGGTCAAGATAAAAATAACGTTGCCCAAAAAAAAAATTTTTGTAAGTAGATTTTTTTTAACCGGGTATTTAAGTTTTTCCTGTTTCAATTCAACATTTTTTGGTGTATGACAATATCCTCTTACAAAATAAATTAAACCAGAAGGCGTTAATATTAGATGGGGGAAAAAACTTTTTTGTACGAAAATGCCTTGGAATCAGAGAATGTATCTAAACACGGAAAGTTTTAGAATTTGATTTTTTTTATATAAAAAAAATGTCGTGGAATTTAATAAATATTTTATTCGAAAATTGTGTCAGAATCTAAAAAATTTCTTAAAAAAATATCCTGGAATCGAAGAATTTTTCTATTGGAAATATATTTTAAAACCATCTATATGATAAATGTTTCTGAATCTGAGAAATTTTTAAACAAAAATATTTCATATGATGAATGTTTCAGAATTTGAGGATTTTTTTCTATACCAAAAATGTCTTGGAATCTGAAAATTTTCTTATATCTGAGACTTTTTCTGTAAGAAAAATATCTCAGAATTTGAAACTTTTTCTTTATAAAAAATGTCTCAGAATCTGAGACATTTTTCTTTAGTTTTTCAATTTGCAAATGTCTTGGAATCTGAGACTTTTTCTATAGTAAAAATGTCTAAAAATTTAAAATTTTTTCAATAGAAAGATGTATCAGAATCTAAGACTATTTCTATAGAAAAAATGCCTCGGTATCTGAAACTCTTTCTATATGAAACTTTTTCTGAAACCTTTTCTATATCAAAAATGTCTCAGAATTTGAGACTTTTTCTATTTGACAAATAAATGGCTCAGAATCTGAAAATTTTTCTATCGGACAAACGTCTTAGAATCTGAGACTTTTTCTATAGAACAAATGTCTCAGAATCTCGGAATATTTCTTTACCAAAAATGTTTCAGATTCTAAAAATATTTCCATTTGAAACACGTTTCAAAATCTAGGAATTTTTCTACACAAAAAATGTATCAGAATCTTAAAATTTTTCTTTAAGAATAAGTCAGAAAATTTCTTTTAGAAATAAATTACATATGAAACAACTATTTCCCTCCTCCAATCTATTCAATTTATTAAGCTTGTTACATTTTTTCTCTGTTTGCAACTAAATACATGATAAATGTCACTTTTGTGTATGATATGAAATGTTCAACCAACTAACAAAAAAAAAATGTTTTAATTTCAATTTATAATGTTTGCCGAAATAAATGTTAAATTTCAAAGTATTAATCAAATTTATGCAAAAAAAATAAAACTAAAATCTACTTGTAGTTAATCATAAACATTTTGATTTGGTTTGTATGTAATTTTTTCTCTTGTAAACATAATTTGCTTCTGAGGAAGTAGGCGTTGTTAATACAACGAAAAATATTTTATGATTATTTGTGATGCATGAAAATGGGATTCGAATACATAATACATTGTGCGACTTCGTGACAAGTGTAAGCTAAACTTGTTAAATTATTTATTACTAGCTTACAATCCCGGTACTTCGTTACCGGTTGTATTGAATACCGGATAATAGAAGGATCAGGATTACTCTATCGATTTTCAAAAAATTCCCCTACGTAGTCTTTGTTTTATTTACTTGTCAACGTTTAAGTCTTCCATAAAAAAAGATTTCAATGAATAATATAAACAATAAAATTTTAATAACTTTGCTGGTACGTTATCATGTTCGTTCCGGGGGAAAAATATAATGACAATTTTCGAGCCCTTATGTCGGGATTTTGGATCTTGAGTGAATAAATATTTCAGTGAAAAAAGAAATTGGAATAAAAAAAAGCTAAACACCAAAAATTTGTGTTAAAAATATAATTCCATATTGTTCCCTGCTGTATTCCATATTGTTCCCCGTTCTACTCCATTTCATTTCCAATTCCATCTCCATCTTCTAAGGTCATTATTATAGGTACAGAAAAAGTACCAAAAGTACACTTTATTACCCCCATTAGAAACGGAATTAAAAAAAAAAGTACCTCTTCAGAATGTTCTTTCTTCACCGAAGGATCCTACAATACATATCTCAATTATCTAGGATCATTGTTTCAGCAAATATTAAAAGTACTTTTTATTCCCGTTAAGAAACGGAATTTCCAAAAAAAACTTTTCCCAATCTCTTTTTTCACCGAAGGATTTTACATTCCAAATTTTAAGTTTCTGGGGCCTTTATATCAGAAAATAAATAAGTACACTTTTTTATTCCTTTAACCCCTTTATTTTCCGAGAGGCGAACCTTCTCCAATTTCAAGTTTCTATGTTTATTTTTTCAGGAAATAAAAAAGTACCAAAAGTGTACTTTCGGCATATTTAACAAAACGTACTTTTATGGAAGGTACTTTTTATAAAAGGTACTTTTTATAAAAGGTACTTTTTATAAAAGGTACTTTTTATAAAAGGTACTTTTTATAAAAGGTACTTTTTATAAAAGGTACTTTTTATAAAAGGTACTTTTTATAAAAGGTACTTTTTATAAAAGGTACTTTTTATAAAATGTACTTTTTATAAAATGTACTTTTTATAAAAGGTACTTTTTATAAAAGGTACTTTTTATAAAAGGTACTTTTTATAAAAGGTACTTTTTATAAAAGGTACTTTTTATAAAAGGTACTTTTTATAAAAGGTACTTTTTATAAAAGGTACTTTTTATAAAAGGTACTTTTTTAAAGGTAGTTTTAATAAAAGGTACTTTTTATAAAAAGTACTTTTTATAAAAGGTACTTTTTATAAAAGGTACTTTTTATAAAAGGTACTTTTTATAAAATGTACTTTTTATAAAATGTACTTTTTATAAAAGGTACTTTTTATAAAAGGTACTTTTTATAAAAGGTACTTTTTATAAAAGGTACTTTTTATAAAAGGTACTTTTTATAAAATGTACTTTTTATAAAATGTACTTTTTATAAAAGGTACTTTTTATAAAAGGTACTTTTTATAAAAGGTACTTTTTATAAAAGGTACTTTTTATAAAAGGTACTTTTTATAAAAGGTACTTTTTATAAAAAGTACTTTTTATAAAAGGTACTTTTTATAAAAGGTGCTTTTTATAAAAGGTATTTTTTATAAAAGGTACTTTTTATAAAAGGTACTTTTTATAAAAGGTACTTTTTATAAAAGGTACTTTTTATAAAGGTACCATTATTTCAGTAAATTAAAAAAAAGTACCAAAAGTACACTTTTTTCTATTTTACCCCCGTTGGACCATTATTTAAGAAAATATAAAAGGCACAAAAGTACAGTTTTTTACCCTTTTTACCCCTAAGAATCAACATTGGCAAAATCCAGCCTTAGTAGATTTATATTCCGGGAGCTGAACCTACATTCAAAATTTCAAGTGTCTATGACCATTTTTTAAGGAAATATAAAAGGTACCAAATGTAAATTTTTTACCCTTTTTACCCTCTTAGAATCAACATTGGCAAAAATCCAGCCTTACTGGATCTATATTCCGGGAGGTGAACATACAGTCCAAATTTCAAGTTTCTGTGACCGTTATTTCAGGAGATATAAAAAGTACCAAAAGTACAGTTTTTTACCCCCTTAGAATCAACATTGGCGAAAATCCGGCCTTACTGGATCTATATTCCAGGAGTTGAATACACAGTCCAAATTTCAAGTCTCTGTGACCATTATTTCAGGAGATATAAAAAGTACCAAAAGTACAGTTTTATACCCTTTTTGTCCCCTTAGAATCAACATTGGCAAAAATCCGGCCTTACTGGATCTATATTCCGGGATGTGAACATACAGTCCAAATTTCAAGTCTCTATGACCATTATTTCAGGAGATATAAAAAGTACCAAAAGTACACTTTTTTACCCTTTTTACCCCCTTAGAATCAACATTGGCAAAAATCCAGCCTTAGTGGATCTATATTCCGGGAGGTGAACCTACAGTCCAAATTTCAAGTCTCTAGCTTCAGCGGTTTGAGCTGGGCGATGATGAATGAGTATATAAGTCAGTCAGTCAGTCAGTCAGTCAGTCAGTCAGTCAGTCACATTACTCTTTTATATATATAGATTTGTGGCATTTAAAATGCAGTCAGTCGTCGTCATCACCATCCGTCGTCATTTCTGATTGCATTTAAGTTTTATTTAGTGTTAAACATATATTATATCATAATTGAGTTGGCGTATTTATTATGTTATGTTTTTTTTTTTTTTTTTTTTTTTTTGAAATTGATGTGTATTTCTTTTAATTGTACAATATTTTCAGAACAATCGCTTTAAAATTATGAAATTAATGAACAAGATATTTTGTGGGAATTGATGTCAATTTAATTATGAGACACTTTTCTTATAGAAAAGTCACAGGTTCTGAGACATTTTTATAATAGAAAAAGTCTCAGATTCTGAGATATCTTTCTTATAGAAAAAGTCTCAGATTCTGAGACATTTTTCTTATAGAAAAAGTCTCAGATTCTGAGACATTTTTCTTATAGAAAAAGTCTCAGATCCTGAGACATTTTTCTTATAGAAAAAGTCTCAGATTCTGAGACATTTTTCTTATAGAAAAAGTCTCAGATTCTGAGACATTTTTCTTATAGAAAAAGTCTCAGATTCTGAGACATTTTTCTTATAGAAAAAGTCTCAGATTCTGAGACATTTTTCTTATAGAAAAAGTCTCAGATTCTGAGACATTTTTCTTATAGAAAAAGTCTCAGATTCTGAGACATTTTTCTTATAGAAAAAGTCTCAGATTCTGAGACATTTTTCTTATAGAAAAAGTCTCAGATTCTGAGACATTTTTCTTATAGAAAAAGTCTCAGATTCTGAGACATTTTTCTTATAGAAAAAGTCTCAGATTCTGAGACATTTTTCTTATAGAAAAAGTCTCAGATTCTGAGACATTTTTCTTATAGAAAAAGTCTCAGATTCTGAGACATTTTTCTTATAGAAAAAGTCTCAGATTCTGAGACATTTTTCTTATAGAAAAAGTCTCAGATTCTGAGACATTTTTCTTATAGAAAAAGTCTCAGATTCTGAGACATTTTTCTTATAGAAAAAGTCTCAGATTCTGAGACATTTTTCTTATAGAAAAAGTCTCAGATTCTGAGACATTTTTCTTATAGAAAAAGTCTCAGATTCTGAGACATTTTTCTTATAGAAAAAGTCTCAGATTCTGAGACATTTTTCTTATAGAAAAAGTCTCAGATTCTGAGACATTTTTCTTATAGAAAAAGTCTCAGATTCTGAGACATTTTTCTTATAGAAAAAGTCTCAGATTCTGAGACATTTTTCTTATAGAAAAAGTCTCAGATTCTGAGACATTTTTCTTATAGAAAAAGTCTCAGATTCTGAGACATTTTTCTTATAGAAAAAGTCTCAGATTCTGAGACATTTTTCTTATAGAAAAAGTCTCAGATTCTGAGACATTTTTTATACAGAAAAATTTTTCTTATAGATAAAGTCTCATATCTTAAACCATTTTTCTTTTACAAAAATTCTCTGATTTTGAAACATTTTTCTTATAGAAAAAGTCTCAGATTCTCAGACATTTTTATTATAGAAAAATTCTCAGATTCTGACAATATAATTAACTATTAATGGCTTTAAAAAATAATTAAGCTAATTTAAAATCCTCTTTCATAGTAATAATAAAAAACTGCTATAAATTAAAAAGAATATTTTTTTTTTTCAAATTGCAGTAAAAGGCAACCGTCTAATACCGACAAATCTAATAAATAAATATATGGAACATGAATGTCAAGTGTCATATCATAAATCACAGCAGTAATTACTACATGTGATAACTACCAAGAGTTATGGCGAAAAATGAATTTGAACTGTTAAAGTGCTTGCAAACGACCAACATACCAAGTTTGCAACAAAACTGCAGAAAAATGTAATTGCTGCAAAATACACCAGAGACAGTGCTGAGATGCTGCGACTAGAAAGTAAATAAAAGTTAAAAATCTTTAAGGAAAATAAAAAAAAAATAAAAAAAAACAAGGTAAAGAACCAATTTTATAGTTGTGTTTGCTTGTAAAAGAAAAAAGTTAGAACGAAAGATTCACACTCATTCACATTTACTTTGTCTTAGATAATAGAATATGTCTGTTAAAAAAAGAAATTACAAAAAAAAAGTAACAGAACCGAAGTGAATGTATTTTTAGTATCAAGTTTCTAATGAAAAATAAAAAAAAGTACAAATCTACAACTTTTAGTACACCATTTTAAAAATGTTTAAAACCAAAATGGTCGAGATTTGTATTATTTTCCTGTCATTTTACTAAAAATTAACGAATTCGATTAACAAAATAGTTTATTCAACTTAAACTTTCAAAATTATTTTTAAATTTTTATGAATATTTTCAATTTTTTCCCAAGATGCAACTGAAAATGGTGTAAAAGTTCTTAAAACTAATAAGACCTGCTCTGTTTGAATTTACTGCAGAGATGTTTGTAAAAAGTTAGTAAATGAAACATGAACTCTGTTTGCCAGTTAAATTCAAATAA
This sequence comes from Pegoplata infirma, assembly GCA_963921195.1. Lineage (NCBI taxonomy): Eukaryota > Metazoa > Arthropoda > Insecta > Diptera > Anthomyiidae > Pegoplata > Pegoplata infirma. Next base: position 268,791,379 of record OY992536.1, read on the forward strand.
AAGAAATGATACAACTTGTCATTCATACTTTTTTTTTTTTTAATTTTTGCACACATAAAAAACAATTTAAGTGAAATGGGAGTATGAAATTAGAAATGGGAAACATTTTTATAGCCTTTTTGGTATGTAAGGTGCATTTGTTTGTTTTATCGCTTTCATAAATATGTTTTTCTTCTTTTATGAAAATATAAAGTTTAGAATCTACCGTATAATTGGAAGTAAGACTCATAAATTGTTAGCAGTTAAAAGATAAAAATAAAAATTATGATTTTGAAAAAATAATTTGTTTAGTAAATGGTTGTAAAGGAGTGTAACCAGAATTATATTGATAGCACATTGGGTGCTGGATTATGAAACTTAAAAAGTATACTTTGGTACTTTTTATACTTCCTCCAATAATGGTTTCAGAAACTTTAAATTTGGAAAACATCAAAAACAAATATTCCGAAAAAAGTACTTTTTTCGAACACACAGAAAAAAATATGGAGGAAACAAATTTGAGTAATCACTTGTTTAAATTTAATAACAAAAATTGAGTAATTCTTTAATTGACACAATTAAAAATTTACTTAAAAATTTCCAAAACAATTTAAGTAAATAATTTAATAAAAATTTAATAGTTTTTTAATTTTTTTTTTTTTTAACTCTCATAGTTTTTTGAATTCTCGTTTAGTTTATAGTTTTTTGTGTATGTATATGAAAGTTTGTAATCGTCTTTATAAAATTTTCCTATGTTTTTGAGACATAAATATGTTTGGTAAAGTTTAAAAAAACAAGTTTTTTTGTATTTTTTTTTTGTAAAAAAATTTAAAATTTTTTTAAACTTTATAAAAAATAAATAGATAAATTTTGAGTTAATTTTTAATTGTGTCAATTAAAAATTTACTCAAAATTTTTTTTCAAACATTTAATAAATTTTTATTAAAAATTTACTCAATACTATTAAATCGTTTACTTGTGCAAAATTGAGTAATTTTTTACTCAATAGTATTAAAAATTTACTCAAATATTTTTTTTATTTTTTTCTGTGCAGTTTAAAAAAAGTACTTTTTTCATAAAAACTTTAAATTTGGAAAACAGCGAAAACAAACATTCCTAAAATAGTACTTTTTCCGGACATTTCAAAAAAGTACTTTTTTGGTACTTTTTCTATCACCTGCAATAATCGTCCAAGAAGAAACATATTCTAAAAAAGTACCTTTTGGAAATTCCAATTTTGTTAGGGTAAATATAATAAAAATAGACTCTGGAACTTTTTCTATCTTTTGAATAAATGGTTACACAGAAAAAAATAAAAAAAATATTTGAGTAAATTTTTAATACTATTGAGTAAAAAATTACTCAATTTTGCACCAGTAAACGATTTAATAGTATTGAGTAAATTTTTAAAAAAAATTTATTTAATGCTAAAAAAAATTGAATAAATTTTTAATTGACACAATTAAAATTTTATCTATTTATTTTTTTTTTAAGTAAAAAGTTTTAAATTTTTTTACAAAAAACAAAAAACTTGTTTTTTCAAACTTTACCAAACATATTTTTGTCTCAGAAACATAGAAAAATTTTATAAAGGCGATTACAAACTTTCATATACATACACTCAAAAAAAAAAAAACTGTAAAGTTAGCAAAAATTTTAGTTAATCAGTGAAGTTGGTGGGGGACACCTGTACCCCCGCTATATATGTTTAAAAATTATTTGTTTATGATAATTTACGCTTAAATAATAACTTTTTATCGTTATTTTTAATGAATTTCTATAACCACGCCCCCAAAGGGGGGCGGCCTGAAAAAAATCGAATTTACTAACCCCCTTGGTCCAAGCGCAGGTCTATGAACATAATATGGCATACAAATGTTACATTTGTTGGACAAAAATTAAAAAAAAACACGTAAAAATATCGTATTTTTCAGGGGTCGTTTTAGTTCTTCAAGGGGGAACTTTTTTTCCCCCTGTCCGAATTTGCCCATCTTCGAACTTAACCTTACCAGTAACATAAGAGATATTCTTGCTCAATTTCTGCATCGTTATTTCTACAGACGGACGGACGGACATCGCTAGAATGTCTTAGATTCTATCATGGATCAATATTATATATACTTTGTCGGGTCCCCTACCGATATTTCGATGTGTTACACACGGAATGACAAAGTGAGTATACCCCCATACTGTGGTTGGAGGGTATAAAAATGGTATGCAGTTTGATTTGTGCATGTTGGAAGAAATTAAAACTGCCCACAAAAAAATTATAGCTGCTCACTTTCGCGAGAAATAGCGAGAAATAGCGAGAAATAGCGAGAAATAGCGAAAAACAGCTTTTTCGTGGTACTTCTTGTTTTGGTTAATAAAACAAGTACGAAAGTTATAGTCGGTCATGACCGACCATATGATACCCTACACCAGTGTTTGCGGGAAAATGGGTCCCAAGGCCAAAAATGGACCGATTGGGTCTGTCTTTTGTTAGATCTTTATTTAGTGTAGCAAACACACACAAATCAAATTTTAGTGGAATTGGTTTATTTTTTTTTCAATAGACCGATTTAACTGAATATCGGTCGAAATTTTTACATGGGGGACTAACAATAAGTCCGAAAACGGAACAATTATATTCCGATTTGATTAGGTTACTTAAGTACACGTTTAACACCTAAAAATTAAATTTTTATCAAATATTTCCATTTTCAAGAATTTTGAGAGATTTATGTGAATATCAGGAGGGTGGTTTGTATGGGGATTACCAGAAAGACTGAACCGATTCCTTTAAAACTTGGAATGAAAATTTGTGCATACAAAATTTGATGACCTGCCAAATTTCAAAGCGATATTTATTATAATACGGTTATTAGAGTCAAAGGGGGCGTTTGTATGGGGGCTAGGTCTTAACATGCACCGATTTTCTCCAATTTCAATAGGCTTCGTCCTTGGGCCAAAATATGCTTAAGTTTTAAATGTCAAGTCAATTGATTGCAAATTGCGACCTTTATCGTGCTTAAACCGATAGATGGACAGACGGACGGACATACGGACGGACGGACATCGCGAAATCGACTCAAAAAGTCATTCTGAGTCGATCGGTATACTTGAAGGTAGGTCTAGGACCAATATTTCGGGTAGTTACAAACATCAGCATCAACAAACCCATTATACCCTGTACCACAGAGTGGTGTAGGGTATAAAAAGTTTCTTTAACATTATTGAAAAACACGATATGCAGTTTGATTTGCTATTGATTAAAAGTGATAAGGCTGTTAACATTTAAATTCTAGCTGCTCAATTCTTAGAGATATCGCTAAAAAAAACTCGCTAAACTACTATTTATTCATTACTTTGTATTATTTTTGGACTGTAAAAACATTTGTTTCAAAAATGTGGTATGCAGTTTGAATTCGAGGTTATTAAAGTTGACAAAACTGGAAGCATAAAAATTATTGATGATCAATTTCCCGAGAAATTGCAAAATTACTTTTCAAGCTTTTATATTAATTAATTTATTTTTTCTTTAGTGTCTAAAATAAAGGGGAAAAATCAAGAAACGACAAATATTTTGTATGCAGTTTAAATTTTATGTGGTTACACTGCTTAAATCAATACCATGATGACTGCTAATTTATGCGAAAAATAATTTTTTTTCCACTTTTTATACCCTCCAACTACAGTATGGGGGTATACTCACTTTGTCATTCCGTGTGTAACGCATCGAAATATCGGTCGGCGACCCCATAAAGTATATATATTATTGATCAGTGATCGATTTTAAGACATTCTAGCGATGTCCGTCCGTCCGTCCGTCCGTCTGTCCGTCCGTCCGTCCGTCTGTAGTTAACACGATGCAGTCCAAAATAAAAGATCTAGACCCCTCAAGTTTGGCATAAATATGTCTTATGCTCCTAGGCAGGTTAAGTTCGGAAATGGGCCAAATCGGACTAGGGGGAAAAAAGTTCCCCCTTGAAGAACTAAACCAACCTCTTAAAAATGCTAATTTGTTTGACGTTTTTTTGTATTTTTGTTAACCAAATGAGACATTTTTATGTTCGTAGAACTTTAAAGTCCTGCGCTTGGACCCAGGGGACTAAAAAAGTTTGTTTTTTTTTTGCGCCGCCCCTCTTTTAAGGGCGTGGATAAAAAAATAATTTTAATAATTACGCAACTATAGTTCTTAAGTGCACATAGCAGACAAAAATGAACTTGTAAACCTATACCGTGAGGGCCAAGGAGTCACCCCAGCTCACCGACCCCTCCCCCTACCTTGCCCCCAACCCTCTTAAAACAACACCCCTGTCAAATTTTTTTTTTTTTAATTTTTTTACATGTTGGAGGGTATAATAGATTCGGCACAGCCGAATTTAACACTCTCTCTTGTTTTATTTTTTTTGTTGCGATTTTTCACGAGAAGGTATGATGTCGATGTTAACTGTTTTGTGACCTGTAAATAAATACAATTAAATCTGCATACTCAGTTTTTGAAGATACTTTTCGTCGCACTAAAGTTGAACCTAAACATCGCTGAGGCTCACCGTGGATAATAACCCAGTCGACAAAAAAAATCACGCCTGACATACAGCTTCTTCAGCTTCTTCAGAGTCAGCAGTTTGTCAGGTGTGATTTTATTTTGCCAACTGGGAAGAGGTAAAAAATTGAACTTTGGTACTTTTTTGATATCCTAAAAAAAATGGCCCTAGAAACTTAAAAATTTTAATTTACAATCCTCTGGTGAAAAAACAATATTTTTTAATATTATACTCGTTTGATAATAATAAACTTTAGTATTGGTAACTTTTTCTTTAACAAATAGCATCTACTAATTGTAAGTATAAAAAAACTTTGTATTGTCACCCAGAGCCCCCCGTTTCCCGGGTAGACGAGTACCCGAGCTACCCGGGAAGCTCAACTACCCGGGATTGCTACCCGGGTAGTTGAGCTACCCGGGTAGTTGAAATTAACTTTTTTTACGTTTAAAACCGTGTAAAATCTAAACTATTATTAGAAAGTATAGCAAAGTTATATAAATTTGAATGGTGAGATTGCAAGGAATAACCTCACAAAATTTTGTGCAAATCTAACTTGAACTGTGGCTTCGGCACACAACTACCCGTCTCGGCTCGTCCACTTTCCATACAAATATGTGAAAAAGTGTACAATTTTCAAGTTTAAAGTCATTTTATGAAAAATTTTTCAAAAAGACTTGGTAAAAAAATTACATAGCTGTAATCGGCTTATAATTTTTATCACTTGTTTAAAATTTCAGAACAATCCGATGAAAATTGTGTCCTGGCTAAACAACTACCCGTCTCGGCTCGTCCACTTTCCATACAAATGTGTGAAAAAGTGTACAATTTTCAAGTTTGAAGTTATTTTATGAAAAATTTTTCAAAAAAACTTGTTAAAAAAATTACATGGCTAGAATGGGTATAGAGTATTGAATATTTGTTTAAAATTTGAAAAGAATCCGATGAAAATTGTGGCATGGCCAAACTACTACCCGACTACCCGTCTTGGCTAGTCTACATAAAAAAAAAAAATTTTTAAAAATCCAAAAAAAAAAAATATTTTTTTTTACTAATTAGTATTGACCATATTCAAGGACACCAAATTTAAAATTTTAGTGCAATCTGATGAATTTTGTGGCATTGGCGAACTACTACCCGTCCCAGCTCGTCCAATTTCCATACAAATGTGTGAAAATGTGTATAATTTGTCTGTTTGAAGTCATTTTATGACAAAAATTGTCAAAGAGACTTGTTAAAAAATTATATAGCTGGAATCGGAATATAATTGTGATTACTTGTTTTAAATTTCAAAAGAATCCGATGAAAATTGTGGCCTGTCCAAACTACTACCCGACTACCCGTCTCGGCTAGTCCACTTAAAAAAATGAAAAAGATCCAAAAAAAAAAAAAAATTCTTTTTTTACTAATTCGAATTGACTATATTCAAATACACCAAATTTCAAATTTTAGTGCAATCCGATGAATTTTGTGGCCTGGACATACTACTACCCGTCCCGGCTCGTCCAGTCACCATACAAATGTGTGAATAAGTGTACAATTTTCAAGTTTGAAGTCATTTTATGACAAAAATTTCAAAGATACTTGTTAAAAAAATTACATGGCTGGAATCGGCTTATAATTGTAATTACTTGTTTAAAATTTCAAAAGAATCCGACGAAAATTGTGGCCTGGCCATACTACTACCCGTCCCCGCTCGTCCACTTTCGATACAAATGTGTGAAAAAGTGTACAATTTTCAAGTTTGAAGTCATTTTATGAACAATTTTTCAAAGAGACTTGTTAAAAAAATTACATGGCTGGAATCGGCTTGTAATTGTTATTACTTGTTTAAAATTTCAAAAGAATCCGATGAAAATTGTGGCCTGGCCATACTACTACCCGTCCCGGCTCGTCCACTTTCCATACAAATGTGTGAAATAGTGTACAATTTTTAAGTTTGAAGTCATTTTATGAAAAATTTTTCAAAGAGACTTGTTAAAAAAAATACATGCCTGGAATCGATATATAATAGCGATTACTTGTTAAAAATTCCAAAAGAATCCGATGCAAATTGTGGCTTGGCCAAACTACTACCCGACTACCCGTCTAGGCTAGTCTACTTTAAAAAAAAAAATTAAAAAATCAAAAAAAAAAAAAAATTTTTTTTTTACTAATTAGTATTGACTATATTCAAGGACACCAAATTTCAAATTTTAGTGCAATCCGATGAATTTTGTGGCCTGGACATACTACTACCCGTCCCGGCTCGTCCACTTTCCATACAAATGTGTGAAAAAGTGTACAATTTTCAAGTTTGATGTCTTTTTATGAAAAATTTTTAAGAAAGACTTGTTTAAAAAATTACATATCTGGCATCGGCTTATAATTGTTATTACTTGTTTAAAATTTCAAAAGAATCCTATGAAAATTGTGGCCTCGCCATGCTACTACCCGTCCCGGCTCGTCCACTTTCCATACAAATGTGTGAAAAAGTGTACAATTTTCAAGTTTGAAGTCATTTTATGAAAAATTTTTAAAAAAGACTTGTTAAAAAAATTACATGGCTGGCATCGGCTGATTATTGTTATTACTTGTTTAAAATTTCAAAAGAATCCTATGAAAATTGTGGCCTGGCCATTCTACTACCCGTCCCGGCTCGTCCACTTTCCATACAAATGTGTGAAAAAGTGTACAATTTTCAAGTTTGATGTCATTTTATGACAAAAATTTCAAAAAGACTTGTTAAAAAAATTACATGGCTGGAATCGGCTTATAATTGTTATTACTTGTTTAAAATTTCAAAAGAATCCGATGAAAATTGTGGCCTGGCCATACTACTACCCGTCCCGGCTCGTCCACTTTCCATACAAATGTGTGAAAAAGTGTACAATTTTCAAGTTTGAAGTTATTTTATGAAAAATTTTTCAAAGAGACTTGTTAAAAAAATTACATGGCTGGAATCGGCTTATAATTGTAATTACTTGTTTAAAATTTCAAAAGAATCCAATGAAAATTGTGGCCTGGCCATACTACTACCCGTCCCGGCTCGTCCACTTTCCATACAAATGTGTGAAAAAGTGTACAATTTTCAAGTTTGATGTCATTTTATGACAAAAATTTCAAAGAGACTTGTTAAAAAAAATTACATGGCTGGAATCGGCTTATAATTGTAATTACTTGTTTAAAATTTCAAAAGAATCCGACGAAAATTGTGGCCTGGCCATACTACTACCCGTCCCGGCTCGTCCACTTTCCATACAAATGTGTGAAAAAGTGTACAATTTTCAAGTTTGAAGTAATTTTATGAACAATTTTTCAAAGAGACTTGTTAAAAAAATTATATGGCTGGAATCGGCTTATAATTGTTATTACTTGTTTAAAATTTCAAAAGAATCCGATGAAAATTGTGGCCTGGCCATTCTACTACCCGTCCCGGCTCGTCCACTTTCCATACAAATGTGTGAAAAAGTGTACAATTTTCAAGTTTGATGTCATTTTATGACAAAAATTTCAAAGAGACTTGTCAAAAAAAATTACATGGCTGGAATCGGCTTATAATTGTTATTACTTGTTTAAAATTTCAAAAGAATCCGACGAAAATTGTGGCCTGGCCATACTACTACCCGTCCCGGCTCGTCCACTTTCCATACAAATGTGTGAAAAAGTGTACAATTTTCAAGTTTGAAGTAATTTTATGAACAATTTTTCAAAGAGACTTGTTAAAAAAATTATATGGCTGGAATCGGCTTATAATTGTTATTACTTGTTTAAAATTTCAAAAGAATCCGATGAAAATTGTGGCCTGGCCATACTACTACCCGTCCCGGCTCGTCCACTTTCCATACAAATGTGTGAAAAAGTGTACAATTTCCAAGTTTGATGTCTTTTTATGAAAAATTTTTAAGAAAGACTTGTTTAAAAAATTACATATCTGGCATCGGCTTATAATTGTTATTACTTGTTTAAAATTTCAAAAGAATCCTATGAAAATTGTGGCCTCGCCATGCTACTACCCGTCCCGGCTCGTCCACTTTCCATACAAATGTGTGAAAAAGTGTACAATTTTCAAGTTTGAAGTCATTTAATGAAAAATTTTTAAGAAAGACTTGTTTAAAAAATTACATATCTGGCATCGGCTTATAATTGTTATTACTTGTTTAAAATTTCAAAAGAATCCTATGAAAATTGTGGCCTGGCCATTCTACTACCCGTCCCGGCTCGTCCACTTTCCATACAAATGTGTGAAAAAGTGTACAATTTTCAAGTTTGATGTCATTTTATGACAAAAATTTCAAAAAGACTTGTTAAAAAAATTACATGGCTGGAATCGGCTTATAATTGTTATTACTTGTTTAAAATTTCAAAAGAATCCGATGAAAATTGTGCCCTGGCCATACTACTACCCGTCCCGGCTCGTCCACTTTCCATACAAATGTGTGAAAAAGTGTACAATTTTCAAGTTTGAAGTCATTTAATGAACAATTTTTAAGAAAGACTTGTTTAAAAAATTACATATCTGGCATCGGCTTATAATTGTTATTACTTGTTTAAAATTTCAAAAGAATCCTATGAAAATTGTGGCCTCGCCATGCTACTACCCGTCCCGGCTCGTCCACTTTCCATACAAATGTGTGAAAAAGTGTACAATTTTCAAGTTTGATGTCATTTTATGACAAAAATTTCAAAGAGACTTGTTAAAAAAAATTACATGGCTGGAATCGGCTTATAATTGTAATTACTTGTTTAAAATTTCAAAAGAATCCGAAGAAAATTGTGGCCTGGCCATACTACTACCCGTCCCGGCTCGTCCACTTTCCATACAAATGTGTGAAAAAGTGTACAATTTTCAAGTTTGAAGTCATTTTATGAACAATTTTTCAAAGAGACTTGTTAAAAAAATTACATGGCTGGAATCGGCTTATAATTGTTATTACTTGTTTAAAATTTCAAAAGAATCCGATGAAAATTGTGGCCTGGCCATACTACTACCCGTCCCGGCTCGTCCACTTTCCATACAAATGTGTGAAAAAGTGTACAATTTTCAAGTTTGAAGTCATTTTATGAAAAAAATTTCAACGAGACTTGTTAAAAAAAATACATGCCTGGAATCGATATATAATAGCGATTACTTGTTAAAAATTCCAAAAGAATCCGATGCAAATTGTGGCCTGGCCAAACTACTACCCGACTACCCGTCTAGGCTAGTCTACTTTAAAAAAAAAATTTAAAAAATCAAAAAAAAAAAAAAAATATGTTTTTTTTACTAATTAGTATTGACTATATTCAAGGACACCAAATTTCAAATTTTAGTGCAATCCGATGAATTTTGTGGCCTGGACATACTACTACCCGTCCCGGCTCGTCTACTTTCCATACAAATGTGTGAAAAGGTGTACAATTTTCAAGTTTGAAGTCATTTTATGAAAAATTTTTAAAAAAGACTTGTTAAAAAAATTACATGGCTGACATTGGCATATTATTGTTATTACTTGTTTAAAATTTCAAAAGAATCCGATGAAAATTGTGGTCTGGCCATACTACTAGCCGTCTCGGCTCGTCCATTTTCCATACAAATGTGTGAAAAAGTGTACAATTTTCAAGTTTGATGTCTTTTTATGACAAAAATTTCAAAGAGACTTGTTAAAAAAATTACATGGCTGGAATCGGCTTATAATTGTAATTACTTGTTTAAAATTTCAAAAGAATCCGACTAAAATTGTGGTCTGGCCATACTACTACCCGTTCCGGCTCGTTCACTTTCCATACAAATGTGTGAAATAGAGTACAATTTTCAAGTTGGAAGTCATTTTAAGAAACATTTTTAAAAAAGACTTGTTAAAATAATTACATGGCTGGAATCGGCTTATAATTGTTAACACTTGTGTAAAATTTCATAAGAATCCGATGAAAATTGTGGCCTGGCCATACTACTACCCGTCCCGGCTCGTCTACTTTCCATACAAATGTGTGAGAAAGTGTACAATTTTCAAGTTTGAAGTCATTTTATGAGAAAATGTTCAAAAAGACTTGTTTAAAAAAATTACATGGCTATAATCAGCATATAATTGTGGTTACTTGTTTAAAATTTGAAAAGAATCCGATGAAAATTTTGGCCTGGCCAAACTACTACCCGACTACCCGTCTCGGGTAGTCCACTCAAAAAAAATTTTAAAAATCCGAAAAAAAAATATTTTTTTTTACTAATTAAAATTGACTATATTTAAGGACACCAAATTTTAGTGCAACCCGAAGAATTTTGTGGCATTAGCGAACTACTACCCGTCCCAGCTCGTCCACTTTCCATACAAATGTGTGAAAAAGTGTACAATTTTCAAGTTTGAAGTCATTTTTTGAAAAAATTTTCAAAGAGATTTGTTAAAAAAATTACATGGCTGGAATCGGCTTATAATCGTGATTACTTGTTAAAAGTTTCAAAAGAATCCGATGAAAATTGTGGCCTGACCAAACTACTACCCTTCTCAGCTCGTCCACGTTCCACACAATTGTGAGAAAAAGTGAATTTTTTTAGGTTTGATGTTGTTTGTTGATGTTTTTGTGAATAGTATGTTTGTATTTAAAGAGATATTCGAAAAGTTAGCAGTTGAAAAAATAATCCAATAGTTTACTTTCAGTTAAAGTTCAAACAAGTTTTGAGCAATTTTACTAATCCAATGATATTTGCGGTAATCCAAACGTAGACTGATAAATTACACAAATTTTGGCTGCTTTATATACCGTTTTTTTTGTCATCAAAATCACTACCTACAATGCGATGTAACATATTTTTTACAACTTCTCGCGAAATATTTAACAAAAGTCAATAAAATTGTCTATCATAAAACCATATTCTTAAAAAAATTTGCGCACTTGTAAGTGAAACTAACTACCTATCATAAAACTCTATCATAAAACTGTATAAGAGCAGGTAGTACTTATATTCAGAATATATTAAGATGTTTGTTTATTTAAATGCGACTGGACCCTTTTTAAGCATAGTAAAAAGTGAAATTACGTTTTAGAACTTAATAGAAATTGCCACACACACAGTGTAGTACACATTTTGGGATACAAGAGTGTTTTTTACGAAAAGTGAAAAACTCGAGACAGGTAGTAGTTTAGCCAGGCCACAATTTTCATCCGATTCTTTTGAAACTTTTAGCATGCCGATTCCAGCCATGTATTTTTTTTAACAAGTCTCTTTGAAAAATTGTTCATAAAATGACTTCAATCTTGAAAATTGTACACTTTTTCACACATTTGTATGGAAAGTGGACGAGCCGGGACGGGTAGTAGAATGGCCAGGCCACAATTTTCATAGGATTCTTTTGAAATTTTAAACAAGTAATAACAATAATCAGCCGATGCCAGCCATGTAATTTTTTTAACAAGTCTTTTTTAAAAATTTTTCATAAAATGACTTCAAACTTGAAAATTGTACACTTTTTCACACATTTGTATGGAAGTGGACGAGCCGGGACGGGTAGTAGCATGGCGAGGCCACAATTTTCATAGGATTCTTTTGAAATTTTAAACAAGTAATAACAATTATAAGCCGATGCCAGATATGTAATTTTTTAAACAAGTCTTTCTTAAAAATTTTTCATAAAAAGACATCAAACTTGAAAATTGTACACTTTTTCACACATTTGTATGGAAAGTGGACGAGCCGGGACGGGTAGTAGTATGGCCAGGCCACAATTTTCATCGGATTCTTTTGAAATTTTAAACAAGTAATTACAATTATAAGCCGATTCCAGCCATGTAATTTTTTTTAACAAGTCTCTTTGAAATTTTTGTCATAAAATGACATCAAACTTGAAAATTGTACACTTTTTCACACATTTGTATGGAAAGTGGACGAGCCGGGACGGGTAGTAGTATGGCCAGGCCACAATTTTCATTGGATTCTTTTGAAATTTTAAACAAGTAATTACAATTATAAGCCGATTCCAGCCATGTAATTTTTTTAACAAGTCTCTTTGAAAAATTTTTCATAAAATAACTTCAAACTTGAAAATTGTACACTTTTTCACACATTTGTATGGAAAGTGGACGAGCCGGGACGGGTAGTAGTATGGCCAGGCCACAATTTTCATCGGATTCTTTTGAAATTTTAAACAAGTAATAACAATTATAAGCCGATTCCAGCCATGTAATTTTTTTAACAAGTCTTTTTGAAATTTTTGTCATAAAATGACATCAAACTTGAAAATTTTACACTTTTTCACACATTTGTATGGAAAGTGGACGAGCCGGGACGGGTAGTAGAATGGCCAGGCCACAATTTTCATAGGATTCTTTTGAAATTTTAAACAAGTAATAACAATAATCAGCCGATGCCAGCCATGTAATTTTTTTAACAAGTCTTTTTTAAAAATTTTTCATAAAATGACTTCAAACTTGAAAATTGTACACTTTTTCACACATTTGTATGGAAAGTGGACGAGCCGGGACGGGTAGTAGCATGGCGAGGCCACAATTTTCATAGGATTCTTTTGAAATTTTAAACAAGTAATAACAATTATAAGCCGATGCCAGATATGTAATTTTTTAAACAAGTCTTTCTTAAAAATTTTTCATAAAAAGACATCAAACTTGAAAATTGTACACTTTTTCACACATTTGTATGGAAAGTGGACGAGCCGGGACGGGTAGTAGTATGGCCAGGCCACAATTTTCATCGGATTCTTTTGAAATTTTAAACAAGTAATAACAATTACAAGCCGATTCCAGCCATGTATTTTTTTTAACAAGTCTCTTTGAAAAATTGTTCATAAAATGACTTCAATCTTGAAAATTGTACATTTTTTCACACATTTGTATGGAAAGTGGACGAGCCGGGACGGGTAGTAGTATGTCCAGGCCACAAAATTCATCGGATTGCACTAAAATTTGAAATTTGGTGTCCTTGAATATAGTCAATACTAATTAGTAAAAAAAATTTTTTTTTTTTTTTTTTGATTTTTTAATTTTTTTTTTTTTAAAGTAGACTAGCCTAGACGGGTAGTCGGGTAGTAGTTTGGCCAGGCCACAATTTGCATCGGATTCTTTTGGAATTTTTAACAAGTAATCGCTATTATATATCGATTCCAGGCATGTATTTTTTTTAACAAGTCTCTTTGAAAAATTTTTCATAAAATGACTTCAAACTTAAAAATTGTACACTATTTCACACATTTGTATGGAAAGTGGTCGAGCCGGGACGGGTAGTAGTATGGCCAGGCCACAATTTTCATCGGATTCTTATGAAATTTTACACAAGTGTTAACAATTATAAGCCGATTCCAGCCATGTAATTATTTTAACAAGTCTTTTTTAAAAATGTTTCTTAAAATGACTTCCAACTTGAAAATTGTACTCTATTTCACACATTTGTATGGAAAGTGGACGAGCCGGAACGGGTAGTAGTATGGCCAGACCACAATTTTCGTCGGATTCTTTTGAAATTTTAAACAAGTAATTACAATTATAAGCCGATTCCAGCCATGTAATTTTTTTAACAAGTATCTTTGAAATTTTTGTCATAAAATGACTTCAAACTTGAAAATTGTACACTTATTCACACATTTGTATGGAGACTGGACGAGCCGGGACGGGTAGTAGTATGTCCAGGCCACAAAATTCATCGGATTGCACTAAAATTTGAAATTTGGTGTATTTGAATATAGTCAATTCGAATTAGTAAAAAAAGATTTTTTTTTTTTTTTTGGATCTTTTTCATTTTTTTAAGTGGACTAGCCGAGACGGGTAGTCGGGTAGTAGTTTGGACAGGCCACAATTTTCATCGGATTCTTTTGAAATTTAAAACAAGTAATCACAATTATATTCCGATTCCAGCTATATAATTTTTTTAACAAGTCTCTTTGACAATTTTTGTCATAAAATGACTTCAAACAGGCAAATTATACACATTTTCACACATTTGTATGGAAATTGGACGAGCTGGGACGGGTAGTAGTTCGCCAATGCCACAAAATTCATCGGATTGCACTAAAATTTTAAATTTGGTGTCCTTGAATATGGTCAATACTAATTAGTAAAAAAAAAATATTTTTTTTTTTGGATTTTTAAAATTTTTTTTTTTTTAAGTAGACTAGCCTAGACGGGTAGTCGGGTAGTAGTTTGGCCATGCCACAATTTTCATCGGATTCTTTTCAAATTTTAAACAAATATTCAATACTCTATACCCATTCTAGCCATGTAATTTTTTTAACAAGTTTTTTTGAAAAATTTTTCATAAAATAACTTCAAACTTGAAAATTGTACACTTTTTCACACATTTGTATGGAAAGTGGACGAGCCGAGACGGGTAGTTGTTTAGCCAGGACACAATTTTCATCGGATTGTTCTGAAATTTTAAACAAGTGATAAAAATTATAAGCCGATTACAGCCATGTAATTTTTTTACCAAGTCTTTTTGAAAAATTTTTCATAAAATGACTTTAAACTTGAAAATTGTACACTTTTTCACATATTTGTATGGAAAGTGGACGAGCCGAGACGGGTAGTTGTGTGCCGAAGCCACAGTTCAAGTTAGATTTGCACAAAGTTTTGTGAGGTTATTCCTTGCAATCTCACCATTCAAATTTATATAACTTTGCTATACTTTCTAATAATAGTTTAGATTTTACACGGTTTTAGACGTAAAAAAAGTTAATTTCAACTACCCGGGTAGCTCAACTACCCGGGTAGCAATCCCGGGTAGTTGAGCTTCCCGGGTAGACGAGTTCCCGGGTACTCGAGCTTCCCGGTTCTGACCGCAGGCTCTGTTGTCACCCACTGTATGTTCTAATAAAACAGTTCCTTACAAGTTTATTAAAAGTCATAATAAATTTATAGAACATATGATAAAATCATAAATTGCAAAACGGATTTCAAAAATAATCGTGATTTAAACCAAGCGGATCTTCAATTAATATGGATACAAAGCAACAAAAAATAACATTAACCACAAAATGTCAAGCAATTAACAATTCAATAAAAAACAATTCTTATACAAAAAAAAATCTACAAAAAACTACTTGCTATAAAAACACACAGAATCCCTCCCTCTCACTTCTCAAGTGATTTAAACAATAAAAAGGTTAACATCATGTTCAAATAAACTTGTTCGCTAAAAGTTTAAACTGAAAAAATTCTTACCTACCACAAAAATTAAAGCAAAAAAGAAACCCCATCTACAAAAAAAACCTAATGAAACTGAATTTTAAACAAAAAATCTTCAAACACATGTTTAATGAACAAAAAAATCAGCGGAACATGCAATTTTATATAAAAAAAAAGTAATTGTTGCAAAACACAAAAAGTAAAATGTTCTTTATTAAGCACAAAAAAACCGAAACCAATAATAAAAGGTTACTTGATTTAAAATGAAATGTTGAAAAAGAAAAAATTAGGTTACTTTTTATTTCAAATTAATGTTTCTACTACAGACCTTATACGAATCTACATAGGGTACTCAAATAACTTAAGTGGGTTTCAGAAAACAAAACACCACTTCACCCAAACATTCGAAATGGTAACAATGAATGACATAGAAAATCAAGCAATGGCAAAAAAAAAGAGCAAAAAAAAAATAAATAAAAAACTTTTGAACGATTGTAAATGAATAATCAAATAAATTA
Organism: Pegoplata infirma; assembly: GCA_963921195.1. Taxonomy (NCBI): domain Eukaryota; kingdom Metazoa; phylum Arthropoda; class Insecta; order Diptera; family Anthomyiidae; genus Pegoplata; species Pegoplata infirma. Next base: position 268,807,490 of record OY992536.1, read on the forward strand.
TACACTTAGCAAAAAAATAATAATTATCGACAACAAATTTGCCTATAGAAAATCAATAACAAAATTTTCTATAGAAAATTTGTTTAAGATCAATAACAAAATTTTCTATAGAAAATTGTTTATAGATCAATAACAAAATTTTCTATAGAAAAATTTGTTATAGATGTTTATTTTTCTATAGAAAATTTTGTTATCCATCTGTAACAAATTTTTCTATAGAACATTTTGTTATCCGTCTATAACAAATTTTTCTATAGAAAATTTTGTTATCCATCTATAACAAATTTTTCTATAGAGAATTTTGTTGTCCATCTATAACAAATTTACTATAGAAAATTTTGTTACCCAGCAAAACTTTGGTAATGGGTAGTGATTATATAACACATTACCAGGTAATGTATATACCATATTTGTAGCATTATTTTAGGATGTCTTACCAAACATTTGTTCCACAACGTATTATTTTCAAGTGAAAAATAATGCATTACTAATAATTTGATACGTAATGCATGTTTATTGGAAAAAAATGTATTTCATATTTATTATTTCTAAACATTAAATCATGGATGACTTATATTTGGTTACATTATGTGTTATTTGAAAGTTTGAAATAATGCATTATTTATAATTGGATGCATAATGCATTACAATAACATAAAAAATAATTATTTTATAAAAAAATGCATAAGTTTAAACTAGAGATGGGCTCACGACAGGAAATTTCTAACGACACACACTCACGAGCATATTTTATCTACTTACACTCACTTACAATCACGTGAGTAAATTTAATACAAAATTACTTTTTCACTACTCGTAACACCTTATATATTATCTTCTGGTATGCTATATTCTTTCATTTCTCGTAACCTATAAAATATCATATATTTTACACCTTACTCGTATTCTTCGTTATAAATTTATGACTTATTTTATACCTTACTGGTATTCTTTGTGATAATGTGGATGCATTACTTTGAGTCTCATCGCCTGTTAAAATCATCAATGCTGCAATGTATAAAATAAGAGATCCTATACCTTATTTTATACCTTACTTGGTAATCTAAGTTTTGCTGGGTATCCATCTATAACAAAATTTTGTTATCCATCTATAACAAATTTTCTATTGAAAATTTTGTTATCCATCTTTAACAAATTTTCTATTGAAAATTTTGTTATCCATCTATAACAAATTTTCTATAGAAAATTTTGTTATCCATCTATAACAAATTTTCTATAGAAAATTTTGTTATCCATCTATAACAAATTTTCTATAGAAAAATTTGTTATCCGTCTATAACAAACTTTCTATAGAAAATTTTGTAAATTCTGTAGAAAATTTTGTTATCCCTCTATAACAAATTTTCTCTAAACAATTTAATTATTCATCTGTAACAAACTTTCTATATTAAAATTTTGTTATCCATCAATAACAAATTTTCTATAAAAAATTTTGTTATCCATTTATAACAAATTTTCTATAAAAAACTTTGTTATCCATCTATAACAAATTTTCTATAGAAAATTTTGGTTTCCATCTATAACAAATTTTCAATAGAAAATTTTGTTATCCATTTATAACAAATTTTCTATAGAAAATTTTGTTATCCATCTATAACAAATTTTCTATAGAAAATTTTATTATCCATCTATAACAAATTTTCTGTAGAAAATTTTGTTATCCATCTATAACAAATTTACTACAGAAAATTTTGTTATCTATCTTTCACAAATTTTTAATAGAAAATTTTGTTATCCATCTATAACAAATATTCTATAGAAAAATTTTGTTATCGTTCTATAACAAATTTTGTATAAGAAATTTTGTTATCGTTCTGTAACAAATTTTGTATCAAAAATTTTGTTGTCGTTCAATAACAAATTTTCTATAGAAAATTTTGTTGTCGTTCAATAACAAATTTTCTATAGAAAATTTTGTTGTCATTCTATAACAAATTTTCTATAGAAAACTTTGTTATCGTTCAATACCAAATTTTCTATAGAAAATTTTGTTAACGTTCTATAAAAAATTTTCTATAAAAAATTTTGTTATCGTTCTCAAACAAATTTTCTATAGAAAATTTTGTTATCGTTCTATAACAAATTTTCTATAGAAAATTTTGCTATCGTTCTATAACAAATTTTCTATAGAAAATTTTGCTATCGTTCTATAACAAATTTTCTATAGAAAATTTTGTTATCGTTCTATAAAAAAATTTCTATAGAAAATTTTGTTATCGTTCTATAACAAATTTTCTATTGAGAATTTTGTTATCGTTCTATAACAAATTTTCTATAGAAAATTTTGTTATCGTTCTATAACAAATTTTCTATAGAAAATTTTGTTATCGTTCTATAACAAATTTTCTATGGAAAATTTTGTTATCGTTCTATAACAAATTTTCTATAGAAAATTTTGCTATCGTTCTATAACAAATTTTCTATAGAAAATTTTGTTATCGTTCTATAACAAATTTTCTGTAGAAAATTTTGTTATCGTTCTATAACAAATTTTCTATAGAAAATTTTATTATCGTTCTACAACAAATTTTCTATAGAAAACTTTGTTATCGTTCTAAAACAAATTTTCTATAGCAAATTTTCTAAAGAAAATTTTGTAAGTCATCTTCAATAAAATTGGATAACAAAATTTTCTATAGAAAATTTGTTATAGATCAATAACAATATTTTCTATAAAAAATTTTTTATAGATCAATAATTTTCTATCAATAACAAAATTTTCTATAGAAAATTTGTTATAGATCAATAACAAAATTTTCTATAGAAAATTTGTTTTAGATCAATAACAAAATTTTCTATAGAAAATTTGTTATAGATCAATAACAAATTTTTCTATACAAAATTTTTTATAGAAAAATTTTTTCTATAGAAAATTTGTTTTTATAGAAAATTTGTTATAGATCAATAACAAAATTTTCTATAGAAAATTTGTTATAGATCAATAACAAAATTTTTTAAAGAAAAATTTTTTTCTATAAAAAATTTTTTAAAGTTCAATAACAAAATTTTCTATAGAAAATTTGTTATATATCAATAACAAAATTTTCTGTAGAAAATTTGTTATAGATCAATTACAAAATTTTCTATAGAAAATTTGTTATATATCAATAACAAAATTTTCTGTAGAAAATTTGTTATAGATCAATTTCAAAATTTTCTATAGAAAATTTGTCATATATCAATAACAAAATTTTCTATAGAAAATTTGTTATAGATGGATAACAAAATTTTCTATAGAAAATTTGTTATAGATCAATAACAAAATCTTCTATAGAAAATTTGTTATAGATGGATAACAAAATTTTCTATAGAAAATTTGTTATAGATGGATAACAAAATTTTCTATAGAAAATTTGTTATAGATGGATAACAAAATTTTCTATAGAAAATTTGTTATAGATGGATAACAAAATTTTCTATAGAAAATTTGTTATAGATGGATAACAAAATTTTCTATAGAAAATTTGTAATAGATGGATAACAAAATTTTCTATAGAAAATTTGTAATAGATGGATAACAAAATTTTCTATAGAAAATTTGTTATAGATGGATAACAAAATTTTCTATAGAAAATTTGTTATAGATGGATAACAAAATTTTCTATAGAAAATTTGTTATAGATGGATAACAAAATTTTCTATAGAAAATTTGTTACAGATGGATAACAAAATTTTCTATAGAAAATTTTTTATAGATAGATAACAAAATTTTCTATAGAAAATTTGTTATAGATGGATAACAAAATTTTCTATAGAAAATTTGTTATAGATGGATAACAAAATTTTCTATAGAAAATTTGTTATAGATGGATAACAAAATTTTCTATAGAAAATTTGTTATAGATGGATAACAAAAATTTGTTATAGATGGATAACAAAATTTTCTATAGAAAATTTGTTATAGATGGATAACAAAATTTTCTATAGAAAATTTGTTATAGATGGATAACAAAATTTTCTATAGAAAATTTGTTATAGATGGATAACAAAATTTTCTACAGAAAATTTGTTATAGATGGATAACAAAATTTTCTATATAAAATTTGTTATAGATGGGTAACAAAATTTTCTATAGAAAATTTTTTATGGATGGATAACAAAATTTTCTATATAGATGGATAACAAAATTTTCTATAGAAAATTTGTTATAGATGGATAACAAAATTTTCTATAGAAAATTTGTTATAGATGGATAACAAAATTTTCTATAGAAAATTTGTTATAGATGGATAACAAAATTTTCTATAGAAAATTGGTTATAGATGGATAACAAAATTTTCTATAGAAAATTTGTTATAGAACAATAACAAACTTGCCATCAATTATTTCTTTGCGTGTACTTTAAAGTAAGTAGTTTAGGGTCTGTGTTATTGTGTTCAGTTGATTGTTGAAATGTTGATGACTCGGTAGGAAGTTGGTTGCTTGAAAACAAAAAAGCAACACTAATGAGCTCTATTTAAATTGTGTTGTTGGTGTGAAAAGTGAATTTGAACAAAAACAAAAGGTAAAAACAGATAAATACACAACAAAATTGTTATAACACAGATACAACATTCTAATGAATCAACAGCAACAAACGGGCAACATCAACAACAGCAAAACTAAGAAAAACACTGGTAAAAAGAATGGTAACAGTTTTTTTTTTAAACATTATTAACATGTTATTCAAATGAAATGAAGTGTTTAAATAGTGAAAGTTTAATTGTTTTGACTTACTTTAATTACTTTTTTTTGTTTTGGAAAACGAAATTGGTCAATATAGTGCTGCGGGTGTAATTAATAACAATGTATTTGTTTTGTTGTTAACAAAATTAATTACTATATGGAAAATGAAAGTTTGTAGATCATTTTGGTTTTATTTTTAAAATAATGTTTTTTGGGGAAAAAACAAAAAAAATGTAAAATATTTTAAACAAATTAAAAATATCACTTGTTAATTATAAAATCTGGTTTCTTGTGCGCTACAAAAGTAGAAAATATGTAAAATATGTGCACTAAAAACCAAAATATAAAAAATATTGATTAAAAATCCAAAACTTTGATCGCCGGCGTCACTTTTTAAATAAATTATGTTTGATCTTGGGACCCATTTTCGGAAAAAATATTTGTGTAGTGTATAGGGTCGGTTTTGACCAACTCTAATTTTCCATCTTGTGTTTTTTTTTTTTTTCAATTTTAAAACCCATTACTAATTGTATTTCTTCTGTTATTTTGACAAATTTCAAAATTTGTTAACTGTTAATTTAGAAAATAAATTGTTTATTAAAATAAATATTATTTGCAACAATTGTTGTAAGCTAATGACAAAAACGTGTCTAGTAACACCTTTGCTTCTTCGCTTCTGTAGCAATAAAAATAATAAAAATAAAAAAAATACTAATTTTGTTTTCTTGTATGAATTTTAACATACAACATAACAATTTAAATGTCACGAATTTTTTTAAATTTGTAATTTTTTTGTTTTAACAAATATAAATACATGCTACACTTGCTTGGTAAAATTTTTCCTTGAAATGAAATATGAATGCAATAAATTAGAGTATAATTAAGAGTAGTGTAAATTATAAATGAGAATCGTTTAATAAAAAATGTTTATATAAATTAAACAATTTTTTTGTTAAGAAAATTTCCCATAGAAATTGGCAGATTTTGAAAAATTTTTAGATTTTAATGCAAAAAAAATCAAAATTTTTTTGAAATGCCTATATCGAAAACTTGCTTATTCAAAACTTGCTATCTGCTATCTGCAATATATCTGAATTAGTTGCCATCTATCAAATCCAATTTTAACTGAAATATTATTTCAAAAACAATTGTTTTTAATTATATTGTAGAAAAAAGACTAATAATGACGCTAAGAATTACCTAAAAATAACAGTTTGTTTTGATTTCCTAATGATTTTAAATATGCAGATAGCAAGCAGTTCCGCATTAACCATTAGGGCAAACTGGGCACGTGCCCATGGCCCCAGACCTATGTGGGCCTGAAATGTCAATAAATTCGCTTAAACGAAAATGGAGCAAAATTTTTTTTAATTTGTTTTTAAAGAAAATTTCAAATTTTCTAACAGAAAAATTCTTAGACTCTAACAGATTTTTCGTATATATCTGAGACTTTTTCTATAGGAGAAATTTGTCCTATATCAAAAGTCTCAAATTCATAGACATTTTTCCTACATAAAAAGTTTCAGATTGTGAATAATTTTTCGTACAGAAAAAGTTTCAGATTCTGAGATTTTAAAAGTCTAAGTTCAAAATAAAAATTCTCAGATTTGGAGACACTTATCGTATGCAAAGTCTCAGACTCTGAGAAATTTTTAGTATAACAAAAGTATTAGATTCTGAGACATGTTTTGAATAGAAAAAGTCTCAGAGTCTGAGACATTTTCGTATTGAAGATTAATCTTAAATACTGAGACATTTTTCATACAAAAATATTCTCAGCTTCTAAAACATTTTTCGTAAAGAAATTTTCGCAGATTCTATGACATTTTTCGATTAGAAAAAGTTTCAGATTCTCAAATTGTTCTACACAAATATCAAGGTTTTAATAAGTAAAAAACAATGACCTCGAGCTAGAATATCCCTACTCAAAATATTTTTGTCATTCCGTTTGTAACTCATCGAAATATCGGTCTGTGGCCCATAAAGTATATGGGGCATTCCATGTCAAATCGGACACTTTGAAAAGTTTTTGTTTTAGATTTTCCCAATTTGTTAACATTTTTCAGTACCCTTCGAAAACTCCTTCGTGGAAGTTTGTTCCTTTACTCAAACTTCTTTTACTCTTAACTTCTTCAATAATGGTCCAAATTTCAAATTTTTTTTTTTCAAAAAATTTTTTTTTACGTACGTTTTAAAAAAACATCCGAAAAAATTCTTAAAAGCGCTCTAGTATGCGATTTTTAAGTTTTAAAATTTAAATCTCATTTTTGAAAATGTTTGTACTCTTCGATTTTTTTGAAATATTTTTGTGTAAAACATCTATCGATTCTACAAATTTTTTACCCAGGAGGATCGTGGGATAACGATTATTACTATTTTTTTAAATTTTTTGAAAAAATTTTATTGTAATTTTCCAATCTTAAAATCATTTCTACTGCTCCAATGGTGCGTCATAGAGGGGTTCTTTATAAGACCGACCCCCATTAATTTTTACGTTTTAACATTTCTTTGGAACAAACTAATACCCTATCTCCAATTTCTAAGGGGGCTCCCACCCAAAACGACATTTTTTAAAATTTGCTCCAACCGCTCTAACTGCCCTAATAATGCCCTTAGAGCAACAAAATGTATGATCGACCCACAATATTTTTTTAGTCCAGACATTTTCTCTGAACACACCTACCCTCTATCTTTAACTGTTAAGGCGGTCCCCATTTTTTTTTTTTTTTATTTTTTGTAAATTTGTTTTATTTAATCAGCTTCTACCGGTCCAATGGTGCGTCCGAGAGGGGTCATTAGTGAGACCGAACCTACAACATTTTTTTCAAAATATACCTACGCCCTATCTCAACTCTCTAAGTTGGCTCCCATACAAAATTACATTTTTATAAAATTTGCTCCAACTGTTATTTGTATGGAAGCCTACTTAGGGAGTGGAGATAGGGCGTATGTATGTTTTGAAAAAATGTTGTAGGGTAAAAATAAATGGGGGTCAGTCTCACTAATGACCCCTCTAGGACGCACCATTGGACTGGTAGAAGCTGATTAAATAAAACAAATTTACAAAAAAATAAAAAAAATTGTATGGGGACCGCCTTAACAGTTAAAGTTAAGGCGGTAGGTGTGTTCAGAGAAAATGTTTGGACTAAAAAAATATTGTGGGTCGGTCATAGATTTTGTTGCTCTAAGGGCACTATTAGGGCAGATAGAGCGGTTGGAGCAATTTTAAAAAATGTGAGATAGGGCATTAGTTAGGAGATAGGGTATTAGTTTGTTCCAAAGAAATGTTAAGACGAAAAAATTAGTGGGTGTCGGTCTTATAAAGGACCCCTCTATGAAGCACCATTCGAGCAGTGGAAATGATTTTAAGATTGGAAATTTACAATAAAATTTTTTCAAAAAATTTTAAAAAATAGTAATAATCGTTATCCCACGATCCTCCTGGGCAAAAAATTTGTAGAATCGATAGAAGTTTTACACAAAAAAAATTAAAAAAAATCGAAGAGTACAAACATATTCAAAAATGAGATTTAAATTTTAAAACTTTAAAATCGCATACTAGAGCGCTTTTAAGAATTTTTTGGGATTTTTTTTTTTAAAGTACGTAAAAAAACAAAAATTTCGAAAAAAAAAAATTGAAATTTGGACCATTATTGAAGAAGTTATGAGTAATAACAGTTTGAGTAAAGGAACAAACTACCTATTTTTAAAAATTCGATATCTTTTGAACGGGTAATCAAAAAAATCTGAAAATTTACCACGAATGAGTTTTTGAAGGGTACTAAAAACTGTAAACAAATTGGGAAAATCTAAAAAAAAATTTTCAAAGTGTCCGATTTGACATGGAATGCCCCATTTATATTATTGATCCATGATCGATTCTAAGACATTCTATGAATGTCCGTCAGTCCGTCCGTCTGTCTGTAGATGACACGATGCAGTCCAAAATAAAAAACTAGCCTTCTGCAATTTGGCGTAAATATGTCTTATGGTCCTAGGTAGGTTAAGTTCGTAAATGGGCAAAATCGGCCCAGGGGGAAAAAAGTTCCCCCTTGAAGAACTAAACCAACCTCTGAAAAAATACAATTTTTTACATGTTTTTGTTTGTATTTTTTTAAATAAATAAAACATTTGGTGTATTTACGGAAACGTCCCCCACTGAACCCCATCACCCCCCCCCCCCCCCCCAAAAAAAACAAACGCCCCTGACAATTTTTTTTTTTTTTTATTATTTTTTTTTTACATTTTGGAGGGTATAAAAGATTCGGCACTGCCGAATTTATCACTCTCACTTGTTTTTTTTTTCATTGTTTTACTTTCCAGTGGGGCCCCAAGTTCTTGTGTGCCCAGGGCCCCGCTATACCTTAAAGCGGCCCTGATAGCAAGTTTTGAATATTCGCCGTCGATATATATCTTTTATGACTATTAAAACATATTTTTATATGGTCAGACTTATCCATTAACTATGTTGACCCAATTAAAATTTAGTTATTTTGATGTTTTCTTAAAAAAAATTACATTTGTTTATCGACAACAAACGTCCATGTTCGTTTCTTAAGTCTTTTGTTTTAAACGCACACACACAATTTTAAAATTTATTATAAACATCATTTGGTCATTATAATTAATTTAAAATGCTAGTTTTTAAATTAAAGGAAATAATTATTATTAAATATAAAATTTATGTATTTAATTTAAAAGCAAAATTTTGTAGATTTCACTACGTGTGAGTTCTTTAACTAAAAAACATTGTATGTATGTTTAATTTAAACCTCCGGCTATTTCTACATCTTCAACAAGATTTATTTTTGGTATATAAAAAACTTTGTGTGTCCATAATTTTTAAATACACAATTTTTTGGGGGAAATCATTATCTTGTTGTCATTTAAAATTGTTGGCGTTAATGTTTACAGACAACATGACAATTGTTTAAAGTACTTTGAACTGTCTGTATTTGTATTTATGGACAGTATACTTTTTCTTTTTTTTGCTGTTTAAAAACTCAAGTGTTTTGAATAAAATAAATTTTTCTATAAAGAACTTTTTTATTTATTTTTATGTTATTGTAAGCGGTATATGCTTTGAATTTAAATCTCTTATACAATAGACTCAATATGAAAAAAGGGAGTGTCAATTCTTGTGGTTTTATTATCGAAACAAATAATTGCTGACAAATTTAAGTAAAATTTATATGAATATTTTTATAAATATTTTTAAATAAATCCGATTTAAAAATTTTACAAATATTTTAAAATATTTTCATTCATGAGAAGTTGTTAATAAATTTCTAATGGATTTTTTGTTATATGTTTGTTACATCAGTCATAAAAACATTTTATAACTATTGTGTTGATATAAGCTTATGACACGACACGTATTCAATATAAAAAAATGTACATACCCTAGTAAAAATAAATTTATAAATATTTTAAATATAAGTTTTTTAATCGCGAACACTAGATATTATTTTAAAAATTTCAAAAAAAAAGGAAGTTGTTTCGTTAAAAGGAAAAAAATAAGCGGATAAGACCTTAAAAAAAAAATATTTTTTTTGGCACTCTAATAAACATTTTCTAACAAAAACAATTATTTGATACACGGATATTCAAATTTTAATATTTTTTTCCAGGGATATTTTAAAAGATTATACACATTTTATGTACATAATTTTTTGTTTGTATGCTTGTTAACTTGGGAATCTTTAAAAAAATAAAAAATATTTTTTTATTTGAATTATTATACAAATTGTATAAAATTAAGTGAATGTCTGAGAAAATATTTTTTTTCTTACATTCATAAACCTACCGCAGTCTAATAGCATAAGTTGTGATGTATATGTTTAATACTTTTTTATTTGTTTGATAACTCACACATTGTATTTATATGTTGTACTTGCAGATTTTGATTTATAAGCCTACTGTTGTCAAAAAAGCTGTAAGATTTTTTAACATCATGTACTACTTGAGGCTATTAAAAGATTTGATGATTTTTATTGGTTATAATTTGTAATATTGCATACATAAAACTGATTAGATAATAAAATTATTTACAATTGGGAATTTTGTAATCACTCTGGCAACACGCAGGTAAGATGTATGAATGTGGCAACCATATAATGATTGAAAACTTTATCATATTTTTGGGTCGCAACCATCAATAATCGCAGAGTTATAATTGGAACCATAATATGATTGACAAAAAAATTATGTTTGCTTTAATCATATTATGATTAAACTCTTAAATTGAGGTTCAAAATTCGCTTGCATTTTTTTTAGTAAACTTTCAGCAGATTTTTCTGCTTTAATGGATATTTTTACTAAAATCTCTGTCATTCAGTTTTAGAAAATAACAGAATTTTACTGCATTTTTACTGATTACGTTTCTTAAATTTCAAAATACTATTTATGAACGTATATTAAGCAGACTGTTTTTTAATTATACAGAAACTAGCACGCCCGTCGAAACTTTGTTACTGGTTATGTTAAATTCCGGATATTAAAAGGATCAGGATTGCCCTACCGATTTAAAAACAAATCCCCTATGTAGTCTTTGTTTTGTTTACCTGTGGACTTTTAAGTCTTCCATAAAAAAATATTTCCATGAATAATTTCAACAATAAAATTTGAATAACTTTGCTGGTACGCTATCATGTTTGTTCCGGGGAATAAAGATATTGACAACTTTCGAGCCCTTATGTCGGTATTTTGGATTTTAAGTGAATAAATGTTTCAGTGGAAAAAGACATTGGAATAAAAAATAATAAGTTTGAGTGAAAAACTATATAGAGGAACAAAATATGATGTAAAAAAAAAAATTAAACACAAAAAATTCGAGTAAAAATTATCATTCCATATTGTTCCCTGCTCTATTCCTTTTGTTCCCCGTTCTACTCCGCTTCCTTTCCAATTTCATCTCCTTCTTCTAAGGTCATTATTATAGGAACAATAAAAATTACCGGAATTTCCAAAAAGTGCCTCTTCCAGAATTTTTTTCTTCATCGAACACAGAAAAAAATAAAAATGAATTTCAATTACGAAATTCGTTGATTCAATTAAAAAATTAATTGATTTCGGACGTATCACGAAAATGCGCATATTAATTACTCATTTTGTTTGAAAATAGTTTTAAAACTTAATTAAATTGTTAATTGAATCAATTAAATTTTTAATTGAAAATAAAATGGAAAACCAATTAAAATTGTAATTAAATAAACATAAAAAAAAATTAATATAAAATTGAAATCAATAATATAGATTTATTGATTCACATAAAAATTTTTATTGAAAAAAGACCAAAACTCAATTTAATTTTAAAAGATAACTTCAAAAAATGCCCTAAAATAAATAAACATAGAATGTTTTTGTTTTATATTATTAAGAAATTTATTTTCTTTATTAAATATAAACACTTGGTATAGTTTTGCATAGAAACATCATAGTAGTATTTTAAAATATCAATAAATATTTAAAATTACATTTTTATTTTGAAATCTTGTTATTGCATGCATTTTTGTCGCCTTAGTAAAGTTGAAACAAAAAAAAATTGTATTATATTTCAATGTGCAAAACACAACTGTACACATTTTATTAGCAAAACACTTTATCCGCAACGACCGCTCGCCTTAAAGAAAACAATAAAACTAAATTTTTTTGTTGCTTTTATGTATTCATTGGCTGCTACCACCAAAATATACGAAACAATAGTTCAAAAGTTTTTTTTGTTGCTTTTTGCATTTTATTTTTTTATTGGCTACTAACACTAATGCATACAAAACCGGTTTCGTTTGTTTATTTTATTTTTATTTTCAGTAAAGTTAAGAATTCAATTAAAACATTAATTCAATCAATTAAAATGTTTAATTGAAGTTAAATTTAATATCAAATCCATTTTTAATTAAAAAAAAAAATCACGATATTATTTTCTGTGAAGGATCCTATAATTCATATTTCAATTATCTAGGGTCATTATTTCACCAAATATAAAGAGTAAAAAGTATACTTTTTATCCCCGTTAAAAAACGGAATTTCCAAAAAGTACTTTTCGCAATCTTTTTTTTCACCGAAAGATTTTACATTCCAAATTTCAAGTTTCTGTGACCATTATATGGAAATAAATAAGTACACTTTTTTACCCCTATTAACCCTTTATTTTCCGAGTGGCGAACCCTTTCAAATTTCAAGTTTCTATGATTATTATTTCAGGAAATAAAAAAGTACCAAGAAGTGTACTTTCAGTACTTTTAACAGAAGAGTAAATCCATATCAACATAGCAAAAAAAATTTAATTTTTGACGTCAATCGACCCAAATTTCATGAAACTCGGTATATATGTTGGGACTTACTCAACTTATACTCAAACAAAATTTAAGACTTTTGACTTCCGTAGTTTTGAAAATATGACGTTTCAAAAGTCAAGAAAATCCTTTAAAAGGTAAATTACAAATATTTATATCTCGAAAAGTATTTGAGGTAAATCACTTCCAGATAGCTTTTTTTAAAGACAAAATCATCATCTTTAAAATATCATTTTGCAAAAAAATTTATTTTGGGAACTTTTTTGTGTTTCTGCACAATTCGCGATTCGCAAAAACATATCAAAAAAAGCGACATTTTTAAAAATCTGAAAAAAATATATGTTAATGGTATGAGTCTTAGCTACAAGCTCTAAAAATTTCGCGTTGGTGAACGTATTAAGTCCAGAGATATTAATAAAAATGTGTTGACAAGTAGGAATTTTTTTTTAAAATCTGATGAATATTTAATTACTATTTTTGAATATTTGTGCAAATACATAAAATAAAACGGTGAAAAAAGTAAAGTTGATGGTACACACGAGTATTACACATGAATATATTGTAACATAACTTTTTATCGATTACACTACATAACAAAAGTCAACTTTTTTTGCAGAGACTTCTAGAACACATTTTAAAAAGTATTTGGCATACACGAATCTGTCATCATAAACATTTTATCAAATTGTCTTCTGGACATACATATACATAGGCCTATTTTACAGACTAAGCCCTCAAACCCAAGAAAGAAACGTAATAATAAATGTTTCAGACTGACATACCTCATATTATTTGTTCGTTTAATATTTTTGTATGCTTCAGCTGCAAAAACTAAATGGGCAGTTTCGTCAGTTATTTGTTTAAGGTTACCACATTATATAGTTAAAGATGGACCCTTAAGTCATCTTATAAAATGATTCTGCCATAAAAAAAAGTTTTTCGCGATTTTTAACATGATGGTCTTTATCACATAGATGTTTTTTGTTCACCATTCGTAGTGTTAGAGATGCCTTCATTAAAAAAAAAATTATTAGGGAAAAAAAGTATATGCAAATAATATTTGCAAATTTTGCTCCAAATTTAGATTTTTTTTTGCAAATATTTTCGCATAAACTCAATGAATTTTGAAATAATATGCATTTTTAATAATTTTTCTAATATAAAGTCACTCGCTGGTTTTTATGGACAGGGACCGCAAAAGATGTCTTTTCTCGAAAAGGCGATTTGATCAAATTTTTATGATGACAGATTGGTGTTAAAGAGACCAAAATACTTTAGCAAATGTACACTCAACCAAAAATCATTGTATTCCCAAAGAAAATCGCCGTAAATTCAACAGAAATCATTGTTGATTTTGACCCTACAAATATTTACGTTGATTTCAATAAAAATTGTTGTCAGTTATTGTAAAAGTTGATCAACTCGTTTTTTTGTAAATCAAATCGTATTTTTTGTAAACTCAACTCATATTTTTGTTGATATAAGAAATTTTATTAATAAAAAAAGCTGGTTGTTATTTGTAAATATTATTTTATTAGATATAAATCACAATATTTTTTTTAGAATTATCACCGGCTTTTAAAGCTGCAATATTTAAACAAGATTTTCACACACACTTCGTTTATTTATGTATGTTATGCATTCGTAAGCCATTCTCCAGTTGTCTAATGACACCAAATCAAAAACCTAAAAAAAAACAAAAAAAATTATCATATAGTATGAATACATAAAGAAACCAATGTATTTTATTACTTACCAAATATTTACAGATCAGAATCTGATCATCAGATCCCATTTTTATTTATTTTTATAATATTAAATATTTTTATAAGAAACAAACACATAAAATAATTTTATAAGAGACAAACAAATTTCACATTGCAATGCATTGCTACCAACTTAATAATACGAAATTGAACGAACAGGGTTGTTTTTTCTTTTTTGGTTTTATCTATTGAATTCTGTATAAGCGTTGTAAATAGTTGATTCAAATTTACTGATTATTCAACGATATCAACATTAATTTTTGTTGAATACGGCAATATTCTGTAAAACTTGATCTACAATGGGTTTACTAATTTTTCTACTAAGATATTTCTATGAGTGTAATCTAAGAGTCTGTGCAAAAAAGTTGATTTTTGTTGAGTAGTGAAAATGATGAATATTCATGTTATATTGTAGCTATGTGTGGTACCCGTATGTACCATTTACTTTACTTTTTTCACCGTTTTATTATGTGTATTTGCAAAAATATTAAAAAAAAAAAATTTAATATTCATCAGATTTGATAAAAATTTACTACTTGGCAACACATTTTTATTCATATCTCTGGTCTTAATACGTTCACCAACTTAAAATTTATACAGCTTGTAGCTAAGATAGTAGCCAATAACATATATTTTTTTCAGATTTTTAAAAATGTCGCTTTTTCAGATATATTTTCGCGAATCGCGAATTTTGCAGAAATAAAAAAAATTCCCAAAATAAAAATTTTTGCAAAATGTTATTTAAAAGGTCATAGTTTTGCCTTTAAAACAAGCTATCAGGGAGTAATATAGATCAAATACTTTTGAAGATATAAATGTTTATATTTCATCCTTTAAAAGATTTTCTTGACTTTTGACACGCCATAATTCTGGAACCACGAAAGTTAAAGGTCTCAAATTTTGTCTGAGTATAAGTCTTATAAGTCCCAACATATACACAAAGTTTCATCAAATTCGGAGACATCGAAGGACATCAGGGGTTCATGTTGAAAAATTTTAACTCAGAAGTTACTTTTTTTAGAAGGTACTTTTAGTAAAAGGTACTTTTTATAAAATGTACTTTTTATATAAGGTACTTTTTTATAAAAGGTACTTTTTTATAAAAGGTACTTTTTTATAAAAGGTACTTTTTACAAAATTAACTTTTTATAAAAGGTACTTTTTATAAAAGGCACTTTTTATAAAAGATACTTTTTATAAAATGTACTTTTTATAAAAGGTACTTTTTATAAACGGTACTTTTTATAAAAGGTACTTTTTATAAAAGGAACTTTTAATAAAAGGTACTTTTTATAAAAGGTCCTTTTTTTAAAGGTACTTTTTATAAAAGGTACTTTTTGTAAAAGGTACTTTTCATAAAAGGTACTTTTGTATAAAAGGTACTTTTTATAAAAGGTACTTTTTATAAAAGGTACTTTTTATAAAAGGTACTTTTTATAAAAGGTACTTTTTATAAAAGGTACTTTTTATAAAAGGTACTTTTTATAAAAGGTACTTTTTATAAAAGGTACTTTTTATAAAAGGTACTTTTTATATAAGGTACTTTTTATAAAAGGTACTTTTTATAAAAGGTACTTTTTATAAAAGGTACTTTTTATAAAAGGTACTTTTTATAAAAGGTACTTTTTATAAAAGGTACTTTTTATAAAAGGTACTTTTTATAAAAGGTACTTTTTATAAAAGGTAATTTTTATAAAAGGTACTTTTTATAAAAGGTACTTTTTATAAAAGGTACTTTTTATAAAAGGTACTTTTTATAAAAGGTACTTTTTAGAAAAAGTACTTTTTATAAAAGATACTTTTTATAAAAGATACTTTTTATAAAAGGTTCTTTTTATAGAAGGTACTTTTTATAAATGGTTAAAGGTACCATTATTTCAGTAAATAAAAAAAGTAGCAAAATTACACTTTTTTACCAATTTTACCCCCGTAGAGTCAACATTGGCAAGAACCCAGCCTTAATGGATCTAAAGTCCGGGAAGTGAACATGCTGTCCAAATTTCAAGTCTCTATGACCATTATATCGGGAGACATAAAAAGTACCAAAAGTACAGTTTTTTACCCCCTTAGAATCAAAATTGGCATAAATCCAGCCTAAGTAGACCTATATTCCGGGATGTAAACATACAGTCTAAATTTCAAGTCTCTATGACCATTAGTTAAGGAAATATAAAAGGTACCAATTTGGGATTTGCATATGTTGTTAAGTACATTTTGGGCTATATGTGCAAAAAAATATAGGAAAATTAAAGATACGCATTTTGAGATATTTGCAAATTAAGGAAATTTTTTTTGATTTCAATATCCTTTTTCCAAGCATCATATCCTTTTTCAAAATTATATTTTAAGAACAGGACATAACCATTATTTTGCGCTTTATATCGTGACAATTGGATGATGAGTTCTAAAGATATGATCATTTAAACATTGAGTATTTCTCATACAAGTGTTGCAAAATAGCAACTTTGAATAGCGTTAAAACGCGAACCATTCACAATTTTGACTAAAAAACAAAAATCGAAATATAACAAAAATCAGAAGAATATACATATATACCAATTTTTAAGACAATTAAAATAGATAAGGCCGAAAAAGTGTTTTTGTAGTCAAAAATTTTGGAATTTATCATGTATTAAATTTTCCCATATTTTGAAAGATTTTGAAAGATTTATGTGAATATCGGGAAACGGTTTGTATGTTGACCATAAGTAAAACTGGTGTAAAATTCTTTCTATGTATAACTAACATTCAAAAATTATAGTATCCGTCTTATTATTTGTGATCAAGATTTCATGAGCAAACTAACAATACCATATTAAAACATATAATAGGGTATAATATAATATCAATTGATTTATTATTATATTATTACGCCTTTCAATTTACAAAACCACAAACAGCAACACATACAGAATGCCACAAATCACCTCCCGCTCTATGTCTGTCTCCCTTATGGCTGACTGATTCTAACTTAATTTTTTTTTCTTGTTTTTGCTGCACTTTATGTTTTTGGCATGAAGTTTTTAAAAAAACAGTAACTGATTTATCACACTTTTATACCATATATGATCAAATACAGACATGTTCAACATAAAATGAAAAACGAAACTACAACATGTCTGTTGAAAATAAAACAAAAACAAAATAAACATAAGTTAAAGATATTACAAATAAACAAAAAAACAAAAGTTCTCATATAGAATGCGTAACGCATTTAAGGTTCAATGTGTTTTTTTGCAAAAAAATGTTCAGTGATATTTTATGGAAGATAAACAAAACGTATTGTGATTTAAAATGCAACATCTAGACATTGTTTTGGCACATCTGATAAAATGCAAAATTTTTTTTTTTTTGTTTTTTATACGAAAAGTGTTTTTGTAACTAATGTTTATGTTTTATTTTTAAAGGGGTTAAAAAAGATTGAATTTGAAAGACAATAAAACTTAAAATGGGAAAAATATTTTACGATTAAAAGAATTAGTTGATTTTTATGTGAGAAAATTTTGAGCTAGGAACAAGTAAAAAAAAAAACGTTAAAAAATAAAACATTTTTCTCATTGGAAAAGTCATAGATTCTGAAACATTTTTCGTATAGAAAAGTCACAGATTCTGAGACATTTTTCAGATTCTGAGACATTTTTCTCAGATTCCGTGACATTTTTCCTATAGAAAAAGTCTCAGATTCTGGGAAATTTTGCCTATAGAAAAAGTCTCAGATTCTAAGACATTTTTCTTATAGAAAAAGTCTCAGATTCAGAGAAATTTTTCTTGTAGAAAAAGTCTCAGTTTCAGAGACATTTTCCGAATAGAAAAAGTATCAGATTCCGATTCATTTTTCTAAATAAAAAACCTCAGATTTTGGAAAATTTTCCTAAAGAAAAACTCCCACATTCTGAATTTTTTTTTCAGATTCTGAAACATTTTCAAAGTTTCAGATTTAGTGTCATTTTTCCTACCGATTCTGTATATTTTTCGAATAGAAAAAGTCTCAGATTCTAAGACATTTTTTCTACAAAAAAAAATTCACAGAATCTGAATCATTTTCCTTTAAAAAAGTTCTCAGATTCTGAGACATTTTTCTCATAGAAAATGTCTCAGATTTCAATAGATTTTATAAGGATAAAATCCCAGATTCTGAATAATTTTTCCTAACGAAAAAGTCCTAGATTCCAGAAAATTTTTTCTATAGTTTCAGATTCTAAGTTATTTTTCATATAGAAAAAGACTCGGATTCTGAGACATTTTCTTATAGAAAAAGTCTCCGACATATTTCTTGTAGAAAGCGTTTTTGATTCTGAGACATTTTCATTAAAGAAAAAGTCTCAGACATTTTTCTGATAGAAAAAATCTCAGATTCTGAGACTTTTTCTATAAGAAAAATGTATTAGATTCTGCGACATTTTTCTTATAGAAAAAGTCTCAGATTCTAAGACATTTTTCTTATAGAAAAAGTCTCAGATTCTGAGACATTTTTTTTATAGAAAAAGTCTCAGATTCTGAGACATTTTTCTTATAGAAAAAGTCTCAGATTCTGAGACATTTTTCTTATAGAAAAAGTCTCAGATTCTGAGACATTTTTCTTATAGAAAAAGTCTCAGATTCTGAGACATTTTTCTTATAGAAAAAGTCTCAGATTCTGAGACATTTTTCTTATAGAAAAAGTCTCAGATTCTGAGACATTTTTCTTATAGAAAAAGTCTCAGATTCTGAGACATTTTTCTTATAGAAAAAGTCTCAGATTCTGAGACATTTTTCTTATAGAAAAAGTCTCAGATTCTGAGACATTTTTCTTATAGAAAAAGTCTCAGATTCTGAGACATTTTTCTTATAGAAAAAGTCTCAGATTCTGAGACATTTTTCTTATAGAAAAAGTCTCAGATTCTGAGACATTTTTCTTATAGAAAAAGTCTCAGATTCTGAGACATTTTTCTTATAGAAAAAGTCTCAGATTCTGAGACATTTTTCTGATAGAAAAAGTCTCAGATTCTGAGACATTTTTCTTATAGAAAAAGTCTCAGATTCTGAGACATTTTTCTTATAGAAAAAGTCTCAGATTCTGAGACATTTTTCTTATTAAAAAAGTCTCAGAATCTGAGACATTTTTCTTATGAAAAAAGTCTCAGATTCTGAGACATTTTTCTTATGAAAAAAGTCTCAGATTCTGAGACATTTTTCTTATGGAAAAAGTCTCAGATTCTGAGACATTTTTCTTATGAAAAAAGTATCAGATTCTGAGACATTTTTCTTATAGAAAAAGTCTCAGATTCTGAGACATTTTTCTTGTAGAAAATGTCTCAGATTCTGAGACATTTTTCTTGTAGAAAAAGTCTCAGATTCTGAGACATTTTTCTTGTAGAAAAAGTCTCAGATTCTGAGACATTTTTCTTATAGAAAAAGTCTCAGATTCTGAGACATTTTCTATAAGAAAAAGTCTCAGATTCTGAGACATTTTTCTTATAGAAAAAGTCTCAGATTCTGAGACATTTTTCTTATAGAAAAAGTCTCAGATTCTGAGACATTTTTCTTATAGAAAAAGTCTCAGATTCTGAGACATTTTTCTTATAGAAAAAGTCTCAGATTCTGAGACATTTTTCTTATAGAAAAAGTCTCAGATTCTGAGACATTTTTCTTATAGAAAAAGTCTCAGATTCTGAGACATTTTTCTTATAGAAAAAGTCTCAGATTCTGAGACATTTTTCTTATAGAAAAAGTCTCAGATTCTGAGACATTTTTCTTATAGAAAAAGTCTCAGATTCTTATAGAAAAAGTCTCAGATTTTTCTTATAGAAAAAGTCTCAGATTCTAAGACATTTTTCTTATAGAAAAAGTCTCAGATTCTGAGACATTTTTCTTATAGAAAAAGTCTCTGATTCTGCGACATTTTTATTTTATAGATCAAGCCTCAGATTCTAAGACATTTTTCTTATAGAAAAAGTCTCAGCTTCTGAGACATTTTTCTTGTAGAGAATGTCTCAGATTCTGAGACATTTTTCTCAGATTCTGAGACATTTTTCTTATAGAAAAAGTCTCAGATTCTGAGACATTTTTCTTATAGAAAAAGTCTCAGATTCTGAGACATTTTTCTTATAGAAAAAGTCTCAGATTCTGAGACATTTTTCTTATAGAAAAAGTCTCAGATTCTGAGACATTTTTCTTATAGAAAAAGTCTCAGATTCTGAGACATTTTTCTTATAGAAAAAGTCTCAGATTCTGAGACATTTTTCTTATAGAAAAAGTCTCAGATTCTGAGACATTTTGCTTACAGAAAAAGTCTCAGATTCTGAGACATTTTTCTTATAGAAGATTCTGAGACATTTTATTTTAGAAAAAGTCTCAGATTCTGATACATTTTTCTTATAGAAGATTCTGAGACATTTTTCTTATAGAAAACGTCTCAGTTTCTGAAACATTTTGCTTATAGAAAAAGTCTCAGATTGTGAGATTTAGATTTAGATCTTGAGATATTTTTCTTATAGAAAAAGTCTCAGATTCTGAGGCATTGTTCCTATAGAAAAAGTCTCCGATTCTCAGACATTTTTCTTAAAGAAAACGTCTCAGATTCTGAGACATTTTTCTCGTAGAAAAAGTTCTGAAACATTTTTCTTATAGAAAAAGCCTCAGAATCTGAGATATTTTTTGATTAGAAAAATTTTTAGATTCTGAGACAATTTTCCTGTAGAAAAAGTCTCAGACATATTTTTCTATAGAAAAAGTCTTATATTCTAAGACCTTTTTCCTATAGAAAAAGCCTTAGATTCTGAGACATTTTTGCTATAGAAAAAGTTTTATATTGTGAGACATTTTTCCTATAGAAAAAATTTCAGATTCTGAGATATTTTTTCTATAGAAAAAAAATCTCAGCTTCTAAGACATTTTTTTTAGAAAACAAAATTCTCAGATTCTGAGACATTTTTCTATAGAAATAATCTCAGATTCTGAGACATTTATTGAAAAATCTCAGATTCTGATACATTTTTCCATAGAAATCTGGAGAATCTCTCTAGAATTGGCAAAGAAACTATCAACAAAAATTTTCTATGTTATTTTATTTCTTAAAAATTATAACATACCACCCATATTAAAATATTTCATTTGCCTGAGCAAAAAATATTTATGTTCACTTATCTTTTAGGTAAATTTGTGTTAAACATGAAATCATTTAAAAATTATCATAAAATTCACAGTTTATTTGATATCCGCCTGAAATGACAATAACGAATGCAACAATGTTTCAACTTTAAAAGACCGATAGTGTTGAAAAAAACTAAAAAATGGACAAATTTAAAATAAAAAAAAGAATACTATGATAAATAAAAAATCAACAATAAGACTTGAAACTGCTTCAGCAACAAAATAAAATCACAAATTCTCCTTACCTTTAATGGGGATCATCATCATCATCTGTGGTATGCGCCAACTTGTTGTTTTAGCTGTTTAGAGAATTTTATGCAAAATAAAGATTTTCAAAGTGGAAATCAGAACTCATTTAAAATACAAAAAAAAAAAAATATCGCTATCAATGGGGCTTATATAAAAATTGCCACCATATTGTATGAAATTTTATAAAAAAAGAACAAAAATAAACAAATACAAACTATAACTTGACTTAACCGAATTTTTAAATACCCTACACCGTTTTTTTTTAGCGAAAAATACAAATTGGTCGATATATTTATTTTTAGAAAAATTCTACGATTCTGAGGCATTCTTTTATAAGCTTATTAGATTCTGAGAAACTTTTTGTGACGAAAAAATTTTTTGTGTTCTGAGACATTGCTTTAGTTAAGAAATATTGTTGTTAATTAAGTAACAATTGTTACTAGTATAGTACAATTTCTTCGTCTTTCTAATTCCCATTGTGGATAGAGTCGAATATGTATTAATATTTTAGTTTGTGCGCAAACGATTTGTCATTAGACTCGTTTGCTTCTTTGTAGTTAATCGTTTCTATTTTTGCTAAATAATCTTGACAATGGAATCTGACAAATTCCGAAAGACGTGTCGATTAAGTCTTGCAAAAATGAACAACATAAATAAATTTAAAACAGAAAAATAATTTTCTTGAAAATTATGCTATGAGAATATCATGGTTTCAATTAGTAAAGAAAATAGTGACCTCGAGCCAGAACAACAAAATAGAAAAGTATTGTTAATAAAATCACTTTTTTTATTTTTTAAAATTTTCGGAACTTTTATTTATTTTCTGATATTTTGGTCAATCATCGTTGACCATCATCAGGGATTTTAAAAAATCAAAAGTTTTTTTTTCTGTGAGTTGAAAAAGCTCTTAGCTGGTGTGTAAGTTTTTGACGAAGAAAAATTCTCAGATTTTCATTTTTGTAAAAAAATATTTTGATTTTTTGTTTTGATTGGAAAAGTTATCAGATTCTATAGTATAGTAAAATTCCCATACCTTGATAAACTTTTTTCGTTAAGGAAACTTCCCAGTTTTGAGAAATTTTTCGTATATTTAAAATCTCTGATTCTCAGACCGACTTTCAAATAATCTCCAACTACAAACTTTATTAAAAATCTTTCTAAACACAAACTGGTATAGGGTATTCAAAAACAAACTCAAAACCATTAACTTGCAACATGCCATTTGAACAGACATCTCGTTTTGGTTATTGTCTCTCAGACATTTCATACAATTGTTTAAAGGTGACAATCCGTATCCTTTTTTAGAATGTCTTAAACAAAAATAAAAAATAAAGAACAACAAGACCTTTTTATTTTACCATAAACAAAATGACAACGCGAGTTTAGAGTCGAGAGACGACATTATAATAAAAGTCAATGATTATCATTTAGAAAAAAAATAAAAATATAAATTTAACTAAAATTATAGCAACTTATGCCTAAGAATGCATTGTTTATTGAATGAAATAGCAGTGCATGATCGTACAAAGAAAAAGATTTATACGCTTTTTAAGTAAATTATAGTAAATTTACTTAACAATAATGAAAATAACTTTGACTACTTAGAGATGAAGTTTTTTTTTTTTTTTGTGGTTTGTTTTAAAGTCATTGCTTTTTGAAGGTAATGATTTTAGATTTAATGAGAAAGCTATTGATATTTTTGTGGTCATAAGATCTAGTTATTTTGCATAATTGCAAAAGGCAGGGCCGTCTAAAGGTATGGTTGGGAATCTGGGCACAAGAATTTGGGACCATGTTGGGATCTAAAAAGTCGCCTGATAAAAAAAAGTATGATTTGTAGTGGATAATTAATTAATTTAATTTTTCAGTGGAAATCCCGTCTCAAAATCTTAAACATTTTTTATAGGAAAAATGTGTCAGAACCTGACAGTTTTTCTTAACAAAAAATTTCTCAAAATCTAAAAAGTCTCAATACGAAAAATGTATCCAAATCTATACCCAAAAAAAAAAAAACCTTGTCAAATTACTAGAAAAAGTCTCGTGATCACAGTTTACGAATATTTGATAGTTTTCCTTGTTTTTTAACAAATAATTTTCGATCGAAATTTACGTTTTTATTTTTTGTAATTTTACAGTTTTTTAAGTAATTTTACAAATTTTCAAGATAATTTTACAAAAAAAAATTAGTAAACTTACGAGAATTCCTTGTAAGTTTTAATAAGCCTAAATAGTTGTAAATTTACAATTTTATTGGTAAAAATCTTGTAAAATTACAAAAAGCCCGCAATTTTTACTAGGAATTCTCGTATAATAGGAGGTAGCAAAAAATCTAGTAAAATCAGGAGACCTCTTTGTAATTTTTATAGCGTCAACAAAATTGTAAATTTACAATTTTGCATTACAATTTAAGCATTTAAAAAATTTCTCAGCAATATCAGAATCTAATGCTTTTTCTCTGGGAATCTGAGTTTTTTCGATTGGAAAAATATATTGCAGTGAGAAAAATGTCTAAGAGTCTACGGGAAAAAGGTATTATAGCCTGGGATTTTTTTTTTATTTTTTTATTTATTCAAAAAAATATGTCATAACAAATTCAAAGCCTCAGCGCCATGGCGCGCCATAAAGGCATTAATGAGGCGAGTTGGCAAACATTATTAGTTACAAATACTAAAAAATAAATAACAAAAAAATAGTAGTAATAATTTCAATATTTAAGTACATTGCATAATAAATTCTTTACCAAAATGCTTTAGAATCTCAGAGCTTTTCTAAAGAGAAATTGTCTCAGAGTCTGAAACTTTTATAACAGGAAATATGTCTCTTTTTCTATAGAGAAGATGTCTCAGAATCTAAGACTGTAGCAAAAATGTCTCAGAATATGAATAGGAAAATGATAGGAAAAATGTCTCGGAATCTGATAGTTTTTCTTTAGGAAAACTGTCTCAGAATCTGAGACTTTTTCTATAGGAAAAATGTCTCTATAGAAAATAGAAAAAATTTCTCAGAATATGAGACATTTCCTATAGGAAAAATATCTTAGAATCTGAGAAGTTTTCTATAGGAAATATGTCTTAGAATCTGCAAATTTTTCTATAGAAAAAATGATTCAGAATCTAAAACTTCTTAAAAGTCTCAGATTCTAAGACATTTTTTCTATAGGAAAAATGTCTCAGAATATAGGACTTTTTTTATTGGAAAAAGGTATCAGAATCTGAAACTTTTCAAATTCTGAGACATTTTTCCTACAGAAAAAGTCCCAGATTATTAGAGATTTTTCCTATGGAGATTATTATTATACCCTCCACTCTAGTGATAGAGGGTATATATAAGTTTGTCATTCCGTTTGTAACACCTCGAAATATTGGTCTAGGACCCCATAAAGTATATATATTTATGATCCTCGATCGATTTTAAGTCGATCTAGCGATGTCTGTCCGTCCGTCCGTCCGTCCGTCCGTCTGTCTGTCTGTCTGTCTGTTCGTCCGTAGAAAACACGCTAACTTTTAAAAGACTTTACAGAGGCTACTGAAGTTTGGCATATATGTTTGTCATTTACCTGGTCAGGTTGGTATTGCATTCCAGCCAAATCGGTCCAGTGGTTCAAAAGTTATGAGCAAAAGAGTAAATTTCGGCAAGGGTATTTCGTGACCTTAGGAGATAAAAAACACGATAACTTTCGAAAGACAATAATACGACTACTGAAGCTAGGCATGTATCTTTGCCGTCCCCGGGTCTGTTTGGTATTAAATTTCAGCTCAATCGGTCCAGTGGTTCAAAAGTTATAAGCAAAACCCTGAATTTCAGATTAGTTTCATCTAAAATGCCACGTGTTTTAGCAAGTTTTAAAGGCATAACTAAACAATGCTTTTCAAACTTGTTTAATTTTAAAGCAATGCTTTTTAAACTTGTTTAGTTTTAAAAGCATTGGTAACTTAAAAATTACACTCGAAAAAAATTTTACAATCAAAAAAAATTTTACACTCAAAAAAATTTTACACTCACAAAAAAAAATTAATTTTTTTTTTTTACAAAAATTACAAAATTTTGTGTACATACGTTCGTGCATTTACTCAGAAATATTTGTACAGTAAAAAAAAACATTACACTCGAAAAAAATTTTACACTCAAAAAAAAAATAGTATTTTTTTTTTTTTAAATGACAAAAAAAGAGTTTTTTACTCAAAATAAAATATTTCTAATCAACATTGTTAAT